>JAFELO010000420.1:630258-722359 GCA_017140195.1 Eumaeus atala | reverse complement strand
GTCTTTATTTATTAATAAAAGGACGTGGCCAAGGAGCCATTACAGTCGCCAAATTCATCTCCCAGGCTACAAGACACTATAAACTGGGGTACACAATTACATGAAAAAATTACAAGCATTAATTTATTTATGGTGGCAAATTGTATGTGTTTATAAAAGTGAAGTATGTATTATAAAGGTAAAGTAAGTAATGTAAACACTTAATTTTAATTAAAAAAATATTATTCTCTCTCATTATGTTTACCTCTCAATCCAGGTACATACAAAAAGGTCCTACAATTTTTGTTGTTATTTAACATTACCGTAAAATTAACTGTCGTTCATTGGTATCCAACGCACGTATATATTATCAGGTTTTGATATTGATATTATGTGGAGTTTAGTGTGCTGCTTACATAAGGAGAAAAGGTGATGATAACATATAAATACCTTCAAATATTAATGGACGACTTGCCACATATCAAAAAAAAAACTGCAGTTATATTTGTAGGAAGTGGAAAACGCTGCCGCCCTTCGAGCGCCCCTTGAAGTTAGACGAAGCTGTATTGGTCTTCTCTTCGCTTCCGTGGCATAAGTTCAGGCACGAAAATAAAAAAGTGTCATACTTTTACAATAATTTATTAAACTCCCTCTTCGAAGTAAATTATTTTGAGCAAATCAATTCAGAGCTTCAGACATTGTACAAAATTTACAACGAATACGAAGCTGAAATCAAAAATTTAATCCACTAATAGTTCAATACAGATTCTCTTACGCAAATATTGTCTACATTATGTATATAATTTCAAGTGTCGTGACAGCTGCACGTGCTCTATGTACAGGGGTTTAACATTGACATCTCTATCTATCTACAATCTAAAGGTTCTACAAACAATAAAATTCTTAGTTGTTTGTCCAATTATTTGACAGTATATTATATATTAATCTTTTCTGATTCACGTTCAAACGTGGTTCACGTTAAGTTTTATCAACAATTTGTCGAGAGAACAATATAGGGATAAACATTCTTAATCAGTTCCTCTGTATAAAATAGAATTATATTAAGCTTACAACATACACGTCCGGTTCTCAGCATGATTAGAGAACATACTCCTTTTTAAAAGGTTATACTCTAATTGCAACATATCCTTCATTTTATTTTATCAGTAAATACAAATAAAATATCGTTTGAAAGCTTCAATCAAATCTTCATGATTTATCCGTAGAAATCAACAAAACTATAAAACCCTTATGTACTTACAATACATATTTTTATCGATATCAATGGATGTTTCGTCCTTTACTAGGCATTAACAGAATGTCTCAGTTACAATAGTGAATTTCATACTTCACTTTTTTAAGTGAAGTATGAAATTCACTATTGTAATTGAGAATATCATATAGAAAAATTTTGTTTACGGATGAGAAAATTTTTACAATTGAGCACTATTCTGACAGACAAAATGACCTTATTTATGCTCAAAGTACCAAGGAAGCCTCTCAATTAGTCGACAGAGCACAATGACGGCATTGTCTGACCTCAGTGATGATTTGGCTATGGTGGATTGACTGAGCCATTTTTTTGTGGAAAAGGCATCAAAACATCGGCAAGTGTATAGAGATACCATTCTAGAAGGTAGTTAAGCCCCCTTAATAACATCATATTCAATAACCAAGTATGGCCTGCCATCATGACATCTGATGAATGAGATTATAAAGCTTGATCCACTCAATCGATCCAAAACGAACGATTCGTACTTGATCGACATTGAAGACTACACTTCACCTACTCTCCATCTCATCCGCTGGATTGTGATTAATGGTCAGTTTTAGATGGAGCTTGCTCTAAACGCCATGATAATTTGGGGTCCCTAAAATAATTTCCCCATGGAGAGAGTTCGTGTGCTTCTATTGATACTGAGACCACTAAGCTTTTTTAATTATTTTTTTTTTATATTTATGTATTAAACTATCACACTGTAAAAAAAAAATATTTGCAATAATTTTTTTTTCTTTGTTGCATTATTTATGACAAGACTTACTATAAATGCAGGTCTAGATAGATAGCATAGATGATACAGATGTCCTAATTTTCAGGTAGTCTTACTTTTTATCGCGTAGTGGTGAAACGAGTAGTCGGTACACCATGGTGGAAAGAGCTTATACACGCTTACAAACACCCGCTTTACTAGATCTAGGTTTTGCTGATCTGGCAGCCTTTCAGGTAATAACATGCTCTTTTCTCGATGATGCGTAAATCAAACTAAAATATTTAATTAACCCATCCTTATTTTGAAAGCCATTTTACCTCAAATAGCCACCCACCTTATTATAAAACAGATATTCATTTATTTCCACAACCCTTTTAAATATACCACTATAGTTTTAACTCAATTTTCCAACATTATACTCTTTCAGGTATATCATGTTCGAATTGAAGTGTTTATTGCAAATACAATTTGTAACAACTTTATTTTTAAACTACTGATAATATTATTGCTATGGCGTAGACTTGTTATTGTTATTTATTAAAAATAAATAATAAACAATAAATAAAAATTCCTATAGGAAATAACTCCGCATTTACTGGGTCAGAAAAATATATCTGTAACTTTTCTCTGTTCTACTGTTTCTAGTACCGCCGATTTATTTTTAATTTTATTAATTTATAAGAAACTAAGAGCCGCCGGGTATTGAATACTGGCAAAATTTGTTTAGATATTAATTTACAAATAACTTATGTAACAGGTATGTAGAAACCGCTACTGGAGATATCGATTTTTATAGCATGGCCATACCAAGGAGCAACTGGATACTTAGTGATCGATTACTAATACTAGGAATGTTCTCCTTAGCAGATACTATAAAAAACAATTGCAGCCGTCTTTTCACTATGAAGTTAAGTAACGAGAGAGGACAAAATGCAGGACAAATACCCCGGTTACGCCTCCCTGACTTACTGCCTATCATGTAGTAGTCCTAACAGAAATAAATAATTATATCATATTCATGCAAAAATCATAATATTCATAGCCTTATAAGAATACAATCTTAAGTGTATATATGCGTATAATAGATAGTTAATTAATAAGAATACTTTAATCTAGTGGACTGGGCGCTGGGATAATTAATGGTGGAATGATGCAGAATGAAGGTTAAATTACACATAGATATTTAGCATTCAAGAAACGACCTTAATACTTACCACGCCATGACGCTTTATGTCTCAACACTACACTTTAACTATCCTTAGCCTAAGCTGTCGGAAGTACATATTAAAAGTACTCTTATTAATATTTTTTTGAAACAGTTCAGAACAGAAAACGGGGAAATGTCTAAGTGTATGGAACTAGCGTGTTACGATCTCTAGCGATTTCTTTATAAGCTTGAAATACCATCATTACGTTTTCGCATATAATTTTTAAACACAGTACATATTTTATGCTTTCAATGGGATGGCAGTTCGAGTCTTATATGAACGTCTGGGTACCTCGCCTTACCATGCTACTTACACTTTCCCAAACTCCATCGAAGAGGTAAATTCGTAACCATACTTATTATAATATTCTTCTATCTTACCACTAAGGGGTATATATGACATTCAGTATACAAGAAAAGACCTCAAAAGCAAGATACTATCTACACATGACGAGTACATTTATTACTTAAACATATTTAGATATATGTATTTATATTACACTGTATTTACATAGTCGGAGGCTCTTTGTAAAATAATATGTCTCGAATTAAATTAGGATTTCGTTGTATATATATGGAGAATAGATTTTTGAAAAGCAAATCCTGTAAACATAAATAAACATCCCAATATTGTCCGACCGTACATAATACAATTTATAGTTTTATATTTAGACTACTAAAAGTTGAAATTTTACATGTTGCATGAAGACAAAAGTATTATCTTATTATATACTTATTGTAGTTTATTTGATTTAAATAACAATATTATTAGAACCCATGGATAGAAAGGTTTCTATTCAAAATTATAAATAGAACACGTCCACAAAATATAGTATCACTACATAAGTTCTTTTGTGACTACATGGGAGTGATAGCTCATGGTTATAATACAAAACAAATTCAATAACAGTGTTTTAGCCGACACTGGACGTAGCGGACGCTTAGGAGCCAAACGTAGATCACAACAGAACTGTGATAATACTCTATTGTCCTGGCAAACACGCTTAGTTTAAGACAATAGAGGGACATTTATGCATCACCATCTACGAGTACAATAGTTCGCGTTTCTTTGTTAAAATTTCTCTTATTTACAATAATCTGCGGTCGCATTTAATCGCCTCGGGCCGGTCATCATCGCAGGATCTGTCTGGAATATCAAAGAGAAGGCTTTCTTTAGTGCTGACAGAATGGGTTTAACACCCTAATTAGTCTATTCTGGTGACACGAATCGTAGGATTAGGATTTTTTCTCTTTTTTCAAGGTAGCAACGTCATCACTTATCATTTGATCTCATTTTGTACTGTTGAAGGTAAGCATCACAATTTCTGCAAATCAAAATAATGTTATGGTATTAATAAATGACCTCAATTACATGATTAATTACATTATTATAAATATGTGAGGGACTAGGATTATTGAACACTTTTATGTCATTATGCTATTTATTAAAATTATGATGTAGTAACAAATTTTAACGATCAATTCTATTGTAACCGAGTTCTATCTTTAAATATAATATGTTGAAGTGTATTTACGATACGCTCCTAGCTCTGGAGATACATTTGATTTGTCCATACGGTCACGAGCAGTAATATAACATATTAGCAGACCACATTTTCAAATCGCTTCAAGTTTTTACACAAACACGTGTATGACACATTGTTTACCTATATTATTTATTCGTCCTGTTGTGCCAAAACTGTTTTTGTTTAGAACAAAAGTATCTGACACAGCTCGGGCAACATTAGTAGTGGACTGTGACGGGCTGATAATGATCGTATAATCATCATCACTCCAGTTACTTAATACAAAAGCCATTGTATTCTGAAATGCTACAAATGATTAAATTAAAAATATTGTTTCCTTCGTTGCGAGTTTCCACAAAAACTTACCGAATGGTCTCGGATTAACTTCGACGTAAAATTGGAATATTTTTTGGGACAAACGAGCAAAGAATACCCTTTGAAGATGTATGTATTTAACTAGAGTAATCGTTGATGTCACGTGACAGAAGGGAATTAGTGACATAATTGCTATTTGCACTTTGTATATTAAAATAAAAATGTGGCATGAGACGTTATTTTAGGTGTGCCAACTATTCAAATAAAAAAGTGAATTAATGAGACAAATTATTTATTCGTGTATCGATTTATTAATATATTTTATTGTAAATTATAAGATAAATTTGCCTACTATTTATTCACTCACCTCAACGCGCCAGCCACACTAAAAGTGGACGAGATTACAATTAATAGAAACGAAGCTGCCATGGGACCTGCAGACAAAAAAAAACATTAATTGTAAGGACACATAACAAAAAGTTTTTCCGGCCATTCCCTAGTTGTTCATCTTAATCTGAAACAGTGAGAGAATGTGGTTGAACAACTCTGAAACAGCTTCACCGATCGATGTGAAATTTGAAGTACTGTGATAACAAAATAAATAAAAAATGCATTAACAACAATAATTTTATTCACAAGGCAGAGAACTAAAGCTTCCGATATCACGCGCAGATTAAGCTCTCTGAAGTGGCAATGGGCGGTTCACACACTCAGAAGATTAGATGGCCGATGGCCGCATTTAGGACAAAAAAAAAAGAAATTGTTGGTCGACCATTCACCAGGTGGGAAGACGATCTCCGTGTAGTAGCTGGTCCGGGATGTATGCGAGTAGCAGGAGATCGGCCGTCTTGGCGTTCATTGAAAGAGTCCTGTGTCCGGCAGTGAACCGATAAGGGCTGATAGTGATGATGATAAATACTTTTATATCTATAAGAAATATGCGTGTCATGTCCATTAACCACATTGTGTACCAATCCTTAACAGATAAGTATTTTATAAATACTAAAAACATGAGTCGAACATAAATTGACTATTTCATATTAAACTAACATAACATCGTCAAATAGAATTATCTTAATATAGAGCATGTTACAACCCGCAGATGCTGCCTCCACCGAACCTTATTTAATAAACTTCATCAAATGAACAATAGATTTGGGATGTAGCAAGAAATATATTAAAGGATAGGACCTTCAAACAATATTGACCGCATGTAAATCGGGGTTTTGATCCTTAGCCTTCAATATTGCTTTTCAATTAAAATGAGTTTCATATCATAAAATTGCTAACTTTACTTATGAGGAGATATACTATATCAGGACATAGGAGTCAAGTCACGAATGAAATATGACTTAAATTCCATTCATAATAATATTTTTTTTTATAGTTTATAGCCATCATCTTTTCGATAACTAGTAATTATTTAATATATAAGGCGATTAACGCAGTACGTTTTTAAACGATTCAAAATAACTGTATTATGATAAAATTAGATTGTTTTCTATTACAAAATACACTATGTATTTTCCCATAGGTGAAGAGTTTGAATAAAATATTAAGTATTACGAGCTTAAAGTTTGCCTGTACGTGGCTAAGCTGGCGTATGTAAACTATGATCACCTAAAACTTTTGTGGTACATTTCTTGAAAGACTGGAAAAAAGAAACTGACTTACTTCACACTGGAACGATAGAAGTACATTTTATATTACATTTATATTTTATTTTTTTGTTTTTCTTCTTGCTATTCGGACACAAGTGATTAGTGATTATAACTATTTACGATGAAACTTTGGTAGTTATTTCGAATACACAATGTACAAGTTTTCATCAAGTTCATATTATTAAAATAACCTATACAAATAGACTACACTTTCGAATGAGAAAATGTTATCATAGAAATAAACATAAGAAAGCATATGTAATAAATATTGTTTTATCTCTCTTATTCGGTAAACAAGCAGACTGTATAAGCTCAAGTCACGATAGGGCTTCTGAGGCGCTTATGTCATATACGATTTGATACTACTGTTACATTTAGTTATCACAAATATTATCAATAAACCAGACCCTCTTTTTCATTTAAAGTAGCAAGCAAGTTAATGAATACAAGACGTAACAGTTTAAGGTGTAGAAGAATCTTACTCAGCAGGCATTGGTGTACATTGGCCTTTAAACTTTTGAATTCAGAAGATTTCTTTTAGTTTTATTGTACTGCCGCTGCTGGTTTATTCAATATCCATATATTTCCCACAGAGTTCACAAGATTTACGAGCTTCATATAAACTGGTGTAAAAACTAAAAACAAGGTCGTTCGTATAACCATCCTCACCTCGGACAGGGGCACATAAATAATACAAAGCAATAACAACACCGTCGGCTAACTGCGGCGTGCCACTGTTATTGCTTTCGCAATTCCCACCGAAATTCCCCTTCCACGCCCTACTGCCTCCCCCCTTCTAATGCGACATTCTTACGTGACAACGATTTATCCTGCATGTATTGTCCCCTTTAATTTATAGCTTCCCTTAAATTCATCGTATTGTCTTCTTTTTGTTTATAACGAGTTAATGTTCGAACAAGTTTGAATTGTTGTTGATGAATTTATAACCTGCAGGCATTTTACATTCCATTGAAATTTTTTTCGACATTTCGATTGAAACGTTACTTTACAATAAAACTGTTCAAACTGATAAGAGGAATAAATAACAATATACTTTATTGAAGTTGATAGACTACATTGTCATTTCTTCGTGGAAATTCATATTGTAATAAGAATATTTAAGTTATATGCAAATCAATAAATGATTACACAAATACATAAAAAAACTGCCCAAGCGTGAGTTGATGTGTGTGCGTAGTATTTCGTAACAACGGATAACACGTGCATCACAAACCTGACAAACCTGTATTTGCGGGTGCTTGCACACATCTTGCGTGAAACGAAATAGATATATAAGTTTGTATTGTTATTTTTTCAGTGATATAATTTTTTTATATTTGTTATTATAACGGCAATAGAAACACATCATATATAAAAAGTTTTGATGTGTAACTATCACGTTTTTTTGAGATACAACCGTGTGACAGTCAGATGAACAGATGGACAGAAGGAAAGCAGAGTCTCGGTAACATGGTTCATATTCACCCTTTGGGCATGGAACCCTAATAACAACACTAATAATAGCATTAAGGCTCGGATTCACAGCTCACTATTAGAGTGTCAACTAGCTAGTACACAACTCTTTACTACTACAGACATGCTTCCTATTAATAATTTATAACCAAAAACTGTCAATTCGTAATTTATTTTCTACTATTAGATTATAGGCTATATATATCAGATAATAGGCTATTCGAGAATTTGACGAGAGCTTGTGAAACCGCTGGTAAGATTGCCCTGATTGTATTTTAGGAAGAGGCTACATTGTGCAACCTAGTTGGGCCGGCACGACCGGGGAGGTACCACGTGGTACCGCCGTACAGTGATAGCTATACTGTCGCGTATCTGGCGTAGCCCATTGAAAAAGAAAAGAGAAGAAGGGCTACACATCTCCGTAGTTATTAAGTATGTCTGTGGGCGTCGGTAGTCATCCAAATGCTCAGACTTTTCTTTCGTCCTATTAAACTATAAAAGAATACTACATCTCACATTTCTATATTTATCTTATGTTATTATCATCTTCCTTGCCCGACTGCGGACAGCCGAAATGGGCAAGGTTCCGTAAACATGAGAAATAAATAATACTAGTATATAAGTATTACTGCGAATTGTTAGTAAATGTAAGCTACAGACAACATCATTACAGGGAACACTTGGCGGTGGTTAAACACTCGCGACGTCACGTCCAGTCTCACGAGAGACGGTGGAGTGTTTAAAGACGGCCCACTTGTGTCTACGGCCCACTTGTGTCTACGGCTGTTCTCGCAGACGTAACGTTTGTGAAAGACGAAAGATCGTAGACACGGAGTTAAAATATGTTCAGTGCAGTTCTGAGTGTGTTCTAATTATAATATATCATTCAAGGGTCTCAGAATTTTTTTTCAGATGTTAATTGTGTTAAAGTGTGCTGTATATTATTGAAGAAAATTTTATTTACCATTGCTTGTAGGTGCGATAATTTGTAGAAGCTTACAAAAGTGACATACATTTATCTATATATTAGGTCCCTACATATGAAATTTGCATTGTCCTATTGGACACTTTAATTCCGAATTTTTCCTCTTTAGTAGGGAATTTCAAATTCAAATTGTACAGCTATTTGCTCATGTATATGAGCTTCGATGATTGTCATTAATTTGTTTTTTCTTATGTTTTTTTGTTTGCATCACTTACTTTACAAATTGGAAAGCTTAGACTACCGCATTATTTACGATGAGTGAGTGATGTGTTTGACGATCGTGTTGCAAATGAAAACATAGTTCGTTTTTGGTTCCAACGTTTTCATTCTGGAAGTTTTGACCTGCAGAACAAGCCCCGTGGACGGCCTGAGACCCAAGTTGGTAATGAAGAGTTGAAGGCTATTGTGGAAGCGGATCTATCGCAAATCACGTACTACGTCCGAGTTAGCTGCAGGCAGGGATGTTAACGATAAAACTGATTTATATCACTTGAAGTAAATTGAGAAAATTAAAAAGCTTAAAAGACGGGTGCCTCACAAATTGACTGAAGAAAACCGGCAAACGCGCGTTGACTGCTGCGTTACATAACCAAACCGACACAATAATGAAGGTACTTTAAACCGAATCAATACCTTGATGAAAAATGGTTACATTACGATAAGCGGAAGCGCTCAGCGCAATAGTTGGATCCTGGTCAGACAGCCAAATCCTGACCCAAACGAAAAATTACCCCAAAAAAGATACTTGTAAGCGTTTGGTGGACCAGTGTCGGTATTGTGCATTAGAGTTTTCTCAAATCTGGCCAGACTATTACGGCTGACGTCTATTGCTGGAAAAGCTAGCGACTAAACAACCTAGGCTGGTTAGACCACTGGTTATATATATATATATAAAATATCTTATTATGTATTATATTTTTATTTATTTTCTATTTTGTCGTACACATATAAAATTAGCAACAACGGCGCAAGCGATGATGAAAGTTTTCACTCAATATCAGTCTTCAGAGTCCAGCGAAGGCAGCTTCACAAGTATTTCCTCCTTACCGCTACCGTTTTTTCTAGCGTAGAGGGTAATTTCAACATCATGCATATAAATTCATTTTGTAAACTGTTTCGACTCACAACCTTCTATTGATGCCATTCTCATATCCGAATCCTGGCTCAAGTTTCTTACTATCTTCCTGGTTTCTAGCTGATCACAATTGATAGACTCGATAGGGCAGGCGGCGGTGTAGCTATATACTAAGATCTGCAATTCCTTTTAAAATTTTAAGCTCCTCACCTCAACCGCCCTCTGCTGACGAATCAAAGCATCTCTTACTTGAGATTGAGCTAAGACAATCCAAAGTGTTACTTGGCGTCATCAGCATTCCTCACCTTCCTATAAATAATTTTCCTTCCTTTGAGCACATTCTTGACATCTATACATACCCCTTCTTATCAGCATGTTATACTGATGGGAGAATTTAACACCTGTTTACTCAAAAATGACACCCGTTCCTAAAATGTCGATGGCTATGACGGCGTTCGTTATGATAGCATTCTGTCACCTCTTCTCTTCTCAATTTTTATAGATTCTATCTGCTAAAAAATATCTTCACACTATCATGTGTATGCAGACTACTTACAGATTTACAGACATTTTCCTCTGCAATATCTCTCAAATGATATTAAACAAACTAATAACGACCATACAGCAGTGGAGTAAAAGCTATGGTCTGCACCTAAATTCTGATAAGATTCAATGTGTAATAGTATGCAGCCGACAATCGATTGGAAAAATCGACTGGGAGAAGTTTCCAAATATTTGTGTAGGGGGTCTGTAATACCTTTAAGTATAACGGTCAAAAGCTTAGGCATACACTTAGACCCAACTCTTTCGTGGCAGATACCTCCCCGGTTTTTTATTTATTTATTTATTTATCGCATTCAAAGATTTTGCTGATCTCCGTCCAACTGGTTTTTTTTAGTAAAGGGATCAACCTATGAGATGGCAAAAGTGCATAGAAAACAATGGTTCATACTTTGATTAATGAAATATATTATATTAAAAATTATTCGACTCTTTGCTCATCCCATACGAAACGCCAATTTCATGAGCAGAACCTTACATAGAATATTTGGAATAAATAAACATTATGGTGTGAAATATAAAACATTTTAGAAATAAATTTAAAATAAACACAGACACAGTTTGTTATAATTCATAAATGTGTTGCATTTATAACCAGCTACACAGTTTCTTGACGGAATTGCTTTTCGAATATTTTCAAATAGTACACATTTGACTGTTAGGGTTTGATTGGAGTCGAGTTAAAATATACTTTCACGATACGGTCACTCCGATAGTTTTGAATTACTTTTTAAGTATTTTTTGTTCGACCAGTTATAATCGCGAGGTCGCTCCATCGTCTCTAAGTTAGGATCTGATGGTGGAAACCTGGAAATAAAGACCCAGAGGACATTCCGTATATTATCCGTATTTTAATTAAATATATTACATTAAGAAATATTCGAAATTTTGTTCCTCCCATACAAAACACCAATTTCATATGCGAGAACCTAACACGTGTTAGCTTACGCTCATGCCTGACACTGATTCTAGAATAGAAGTTCCCTTGATACCTACCGCGAATTTGTTAGCTCATATCGGATGTACTCGCTTGGTAGTTAGCGAGTAACGCCAAAACAAAAGCCTACGCGCACCGAAAGGCCACGTAGCTTTAATAATTGGACAGGTAGAACCACTCAAATCACTTACTTGCTGAATTTGAAGTAAATTGTACATACGGACATAAAACTGGTGATAAAAGTAACAGTTTCACTCATGGCGCCCACATAAAATACCAAAGACAAGGCCGGAACCGAAATGCAAATATCCTTAATAGAAGAACGGCGATCGAAACTAGATAACTAAGCTAATTAGGAAGAGGTAGTACATGACACTACATCCTCGTGTGCAACGAAATTGGGCCGGCACGACCGGGGAGGTACCTCTCGCTCACTTGAGACAGCTGTAAAGTGACACCTACGGCTACAAATATAAAAATATTTAAAAACACTTTGTTTTTACTGTATGTTGAGTGCAATGCAAGTGCTCAAACCAGTGCACAGCACTAGTTGACACATCGATGTCGAGTGTTCATTATTGCCGGACTAATTATATATTGCGTTGACAATACACTGATAACACGAACAGCCAACTATAAAGTCCAAATGGAACATGAATTTCGCGGCTTCCGGAGGACGTGCATTTAGCGGTTTTTAATGTAATGAGCGTGGTCTCTGTAATTTTTGTTTGTCTGTACAATATATTCTACTGTGGATTGTAATAAGTATAATAATAATCTGTATTGACTTATCACACTAATTTAACTCTGTCCTGTGGTACAACAAAAATATATTTAATATTTATTTTTATAAATTAAATAAATTTTAATTCTCTAATATTTTTATTAAAGGAATAGACACATATTATACATATCTATATATAATATGTGTCTATATATGTATATATATGACTGACGGGATTCTAACCCGCAATCAAGCAAGGCGGTCGTTAAAATTTTACATTGTGTCGCGCCCAGGCAGAACGCTTACGCAATAATGAAACTAATAAACAATAATGAAACCAGCACATAGAACGCGCTCACTACATAAATAAATCATAATATAATAGGACAATAGGCACTATAATAAAACATATAAATACAATGACAATAAAATAAAGCATACAGTATTACACCGCTATTATACGAGGAGGGCTCGGATGGGGCCGGCTATACTTCTTACTTGGCCCTTAAATATAATTATAATACCGGATAAAGGGCGGGATCCAACATAATTATGGCGGTGTTTCCCGCCCTCGGCACTCCCAACAAGTTTTCTTTGTATTTCTAGCTAAGTATACTAAATTTTTATGGTAATTACATTTTTATGAAATCTTAATTACGTTATTATGCCATTGGTAATGTTCATTGAGAATTATTAGATACGCTCGGGTGATAAATGGTTGAATTTAAACAAGACGCAATTCAAAATGATATTTAAACACGACTGAAAACAGTTAACTCAAAAAAGTAGCTTTATTCAAACCTCTCAATTGAGTGACGTGTAGTGACAGTTCCGATTTCGCTTTTCTAATTTCTTTTCTGCCTATAAGCACAGTAAATTAATGAATAAACTAAGGTTTCCTTTGGAACATTGTCTGTTATGACTAGAGAGCCTTTTTATGACTCGCAACGCTCATGAGCACCTGCAAAATTACTTTGCGTTGCCCTCCTTTCCTCCTCCTCCCTAAAGGCCACTGGCTACACACAACACGAACGACGAAGAAGATGTCACTTTACGCCGGTATCATGTAAGCCAGAGGCCTCGATCGTGTCGGCCGAATTCCACTGCAATGCAGAACGACATGGCATAACTAAAGTGTCAATTTCTTCAGACTGATTAGTTAGTGAACATTCTAGTCTTGTACTATGCTAGACGTCCGGGACTTCTACTATAGACGCTTAGCACTTACCCACCTCTACCCATGCTCCTACCCACCTCTCGTTATACGGAGGGAATCATGGGAGATGTACGGGGGTTTGCTCACCGGCTCTGTTCCCCAACGTCCAATTCTTGACTCCCTACACATTATTTAAGTGCCCTCTCGTTATTTCTGTCCTCCCTTTCTGGGGCCTGACACCACAAATATAGAAGTTGTCATCGGCGTCCTCAGTCCTGATTATTTCGATGCAGCTATGTCATTACTATCATTCGTCCTTGCGTGCTATGTATGCGCAAATGTCTTCAATTACCTAAAGCTCTGTTCCGTTGCGACCAAATCCTGATGATAGACTGGGCCCACTGTATTCCGTTCGATGCCGTCCAACGTGATGTTTCGCTCGTTTTTGTGCAAGTCATATTCCCACAGTACACGGTCTCTGGTTTCAGCTTCATGACCATCCTGTGCAGGCCACCTCTAAAGCACCCGTGCCCTGTTAGTATCTGTGAGATAACGTACTCAGGTTCCACCCATTGATATGCCAGACGCGTTGTAACTTCCGTAAAGAAGCAGTACAGCTCCCTCCCGTCAGCACACGCGGTCCAGTGTGACTGCCAAGTAGAGATGACGTCGTGCGCGATAGCGCTTTTCTTTTCCTTACGCTCCTTGCCCTTGAGCACCAATAATGGTAGCGCCGCACTGCTGCATGACCTGTAGGCCTTCGTCAATAAAATTAAAGCTGGTCTTTGGGTGCGTAATAATGCATTACGTACAACATAGAAGTGAGAGTGCAGCAATGTTCTATTGCGTCCCGTTCTGCAGGATTCATTTTAAATTTACTTGCGCTGACCATTACGTTTGATACTTCCGCAATGCGCCGCAAAGAATTCTGGACGGTATCCAGCATCCGAATTTGGTCATACCCATCAACCCAGATTCGGCTGCTGTAACTACCGCTGTTGCCGCACCAGGGCTCGGTTCTGGTGTAGTACCTGCCGTTGGTGCAGTAAGGATCCCCGCAGCAGGAGGAGCCAAAGCCGGTCGCGCCTCCCTACTGATCGACATAAGCTCCTCAAGCTCCAGAGACTTGCGACGAACTTCCATCTCAAAGAGCTGCCGAAGTCGCCCCTCCTCATCATCCGCCATATCACCGCCTACTCCCAACTGTTCTACTGCTATCAAGTTTTAAAAGATAAATTAATAAATAAAAACAATAATAAATATACACTAATTAAAAATATTGTTCTTTTTTCCCCCAAATAGTGGTTTTTCTTTTTAAGCTGGCAACACTTTCTAAGTGCGGCTATTAGCTAACAGATGGCGCTATTTACTAGGAAAGCAATTCAATAACCTAAGAGTGCATATTTTCTATAATGTTAAACATTAAAAAAAAACTGTTATCAAAGAATTAAGACTGTTACAATAATGACTTAATATTAAGAGAACGTGTCCTTTCGCTAAATAAACTTAGTAACTTACAGTTTGTGTCCAGGTTGTGGGTAGAAAAATAAATTCCTTACCACGCACTGTGCACTTACGAATAAATTTTATCAAGGAAAACGTATTTATTTCGCAAACTGATTTATTACTAGGATCACTGTAACCCTTATAATCAACTCACGATGATAATTAGGTCGAAAAGTACAAAAAAATAGCACTTTTTCGAAATATTTTTTGCAGCACGTACAAAAACTGTCACTTTGACAAGAGCCGGACGACAACATATACTCACTAAGCACTCTGAACGAAGCCCTGAAAGAATTCCTTAGGTTTTTCTCACGCATCTTTTACTGAGTGAGCTGTCCCTCCTCCTCAAGACGTGTCCCTCCCCTCTGAGGATTGTTACCTCTACGAAAGGTCTTGTGGATAATTCTGTGCCAATTGGTTAGGTCTTCAGCAGCGTGTACGGCATCAGCAGCAGTGGTGTCTAGTGTAGCCGTGACCATTGACCTTTCCAAGTTATCACCCTTTCTTGCAACTAAAGGAGTAGATAATTTGCTTCATACATATGGTGGACTGACGAGTGGCTTTCCTGAATTCTTCAAGTATTGATTATGTGTGAACCGACCGGTCGTTCGGTCCGCTCGCCTCAAAGTCCAAGTCTGAAGAGAGTACTAAGAAAGGTCACAAAAATATCGCGTAACAACTATTTTAGTTCATGACTAAAATCAGCGTCTTCGCATATAGCATATGGCTTTCCTCAACAAATGGACTATTGAACACAAAAATAGTTTTTCAATTTGTGTCGATAGTATCTAAGATTAACATGTTCATACACACATACAAGCTTTAGCTTTGTAATAGCAGTACAGATGAAATTATTGCGTTAGTACTCAAATTACCTTTTTCCACATTTAAATAAACTAAGACGTCTATATTGAAGCACATCAACTAATTCCCATTAAAAACAACAATTATCATAATTATTAATGCAATGAGTACCGTAAAAGTGAAAGTTTCGCACAGACGCTTACGCGTAAGCACTCTCAGGGTACTTGTCACCTTCGCAGATTAACCATTGCTTAGCGCGCACGACACGTGTTTAGCAGTCTTAATTTGTGTTAACAGCGAGGGTAGAAGTGAGATTCGAGCGAGATCTCACCCTCGCATTAATCAAGTTTATTACCCTCCGCACCTTGAAGGTGAATAATCTTTGAATATTTTGCGATTGTGTTGCAATGTTACACCATTTTGAGATAATTATATATTTTGACATTTTATTCCAATGTTACACCAGATATTGTCATGCCACAATTTGAGTTTAATAAGAATATATACGAGTATGTGATGTCGTTACTGAAATGCAGCAGGATTATCCTGCTATACAGGAGGATACAAATAATTACTTATGTTAGGAATAAACAAAACACGAGTTATTGATGAAAATATAATTAAATAATTAATTTTATTTTTAATACTTTTATGTTACAGTACATACTTTTATATACGGATAAGTCTAGTAACAAAAAACAAATTTACAGTTATTTTTGTCAAGTTTTATCTTATCAATATTTATCGGAGTGGTAGGAATAAAATGTTATGTCCCTGATTAAATTCTTGTTTAAATTTTTCCGTCATTAGTTCAGTAAATAGTTGAGGTGCCTTCCTTCTAAAAAGATGGCATTTCCGATAGAGCCCTTAATAAGGGCCCTTGCGCCCAGGCTACTTGGGCTCTTAAGTACATGCCTGGAGAGAGCCCATTTTCCGAAACTATGGAAAGAAGGGTGACTGGTACTCATCCGGTAGGTAGGATGTCCGGCAGACTCGCCGTCGGCCTACCGGTCTATCGTGATGCTCGATGAAGTTTGCAAACTCTTGAGCGTATAATTGCCAACCGCCTCGTTGGGCACATGTCACAAGTGGGGCCAGACCTAACAGATAAACAATTTGGTTTTCGTTAAGGGCGTTCCCCCATAGATGTGATGACACCTTGGCGGAGGAAGCAATGTTGCGGGGTAAAGTGGTGGTGGTAGTGTCTGAAGTCATTGGACGAATTCCGTGGCTAGGTCTCGAAGTGGCCCTCGAAAAGTCTGAGGTACCATGTTTGGTCTAGAAACAAACCTCCTGCGGGATCTAGCCTCGTTGTGGGAGGCGCTCGCATTTGTATAGAGTCCTCAATGAAATATTTCGGGGGTCGTGCTCGATAGCAGGTGGAACTTTATAAGCCACTTCAAACGCTTAGCACCAAAACGAAAGGGCGGCTGCTTTGTCACAGCTGCTGCCCAACCAATTTGGGCCTGATGTCTCCTGCAAAAGATTCTTGATGAATATGCGGTATATGGCCCTATATAAAGGACCCGTGTGAGCGGCATGGAACCAGAAGATCAGAGATAAAAACCTCGGAGTTCTGCGCCAAGCCCAAAAACTGGTGGCCATAGGGATTATCAAGGGATACCGCAAGATTTCCTTTGAGGTGGCGATTCTTCTATCCAGTATTTTGCCGTGGAACTTGGAAGCGAAAGTTCTTGCGGCATTATATCAGTGGCCGACGGAGGCGTTGCTGTAGAATCCCAGACAAAGAAATCAGAACCCTGAAAGATCAGAGGTCCCAGCTTCACCAGCAATTTACGTTAGTGTGGAAAGAGAGGCTTGAGTCTTCGAGTACTGGACGCGCCACAATTTCAGCCATAAGATCCTTCATGTCGAATGGGCTGGAAAGGCAATATGGCCGCCTATCCTTCTGACTAACGCAAATATTGACAGGACATTGCCACTACTGCGGGATATGTCACGAGGATACCGCGTTGTACACGCTTGCAGAGTGTTCTGTATGGGTGCAGAAGCGCCAAGACCTCGTGGCAATCATTGAAGTAGGAAACGTCTTGGTCGGGCCCATCGTTCAGGCCATGATTCAAATCGAAATTTTTGGAATGCTACCGTCTCTTTTTGCGAAACTATGACGTCCGTAAAAGTGACAGCGGAGAGGATGCGGGAAAGTACAAGTACTTCTCCATGTCGCAGTAGACGTGCCGGTCACCAGAGGGTGACCAAGGACCTCTGACCTCCATGAGCGCTGGCCTAGAGGCCTTGGGTGGGGCCATCCCGCGCCCTAGCAGAATCAGGCTGAAATGGGTGGCATGACGTGTTCCACGCATATCTTTCAAGCTGAAGGGAGCTAGCTTCTCTGCAACTATTGGTGAGACCATCTTTTGGGCAACAGGTTGTCAAAGTCTGCCATGTTTCGTCTACTGTTTGTAACTAGTTTAAGAAATCATCTGCATCGGCTTCAAATCACTCCAAACAGTCACATGAAATATCAATCGCGTCTTTTTATTTCCAACTGAAAGCAGTCACTGAACTCACTTTGCATCACAAAGATTATGTCACAGACAGCGTGTGGAAAGCCAATTCGTTGACTATGATGTTTTGAGTTCATTCATAAGATGTGCCTATAATCTCGGTTATTTCTCTAATTTGTAATCTACGGTCTCCCGTAGTTAAATCATATATTTCTTAATATTTTCGTCCACCACTCCCTACCACGTTTGAACACTGCTATCTACTTTTTTAAGAATGAATAAGACGGAGCATAATCTCCTAAAGTGTTGACCATATCATGCCCCTTCTTATGGAGGTACTTAATGACGGCACTCAACTGGATTTGCTCCCTTTGCAGAAACTGTGTTCGATTGCTTTGTTAAAAAAATTATAAGATCACAACTAATTACTGCATACGTTTTGAACTTCACACAATTAAAACTAGTATGAACTGAAATAAATAATGTGGGTAGATTTGATTTTTAGAATCGAATGAATCTGAAATCTAGGCCTAGTACTTTTCAATGGACTCTCGTACCTAATATTCTTTATAATCATAAGAAATGTTATATATTTTAGATTTGTATTATACTAATAAATACACATCTATTCAGGCGTGATTTGAACACGCGACCTCTAAGGCAACATGTACGGCATACCCGAGCTCGGTTACCACTGCGCCGGTCGACTGCAATGCGCTGAATGCTAGTTGCCACTTTACGACACTGTCGAGACGTGACAAGCAAAATTTTAAATATTAAAACCTCACGGCTCCACAGAGCGATACAGTTAGAAAAAGATAGCAAATGTCATGAAAATAAGGTCCTTCGATATATTCTGTATTGGTCAATGGTTATTCATAGCACAAACATGCATTACTGTACAAGCTTACGGTGCTATTTGAGTTGGGTACGTCCCATATGGTACAGTTCACGGATGGGATTACAATCATACATTACTGAATGCTTGCTCTCATATCCGAATTTGTGTATGATGTTTAGTAAAAAAATACACTTATATTTTTTTGTCCGGATACTGTGATCTGAGGTCCTGCAGCGAACTTATGCGATTCAATCCACAGTCACTACATCAAGACAGACAATGGCACGGTCTACTCCGTATAGTCAGAACGACGACTGATGTCTTAAGTTTACACGAATGTTACCCATTAAAATAAAACTACTCTTACGGATTTTATCGCGGTTTATTTAATTATTTACGTAGCCCGACGTTTCATAAGCTTTACAGCAACCGTGGCTACAGGTGGAATGAGATGACAGACATGCTGATCTCACAAATTATCGAAAGTACCCGAAGAATTATAATTATTTAGTTGTTCCCGTTAACGCAAACAGTAATGTCAATTAAATCGGAACGGCTTTGACGGATTGTCTCTTTTAATAACTTTTAATTTGCCTGGTATGAAGTCTTAGTGCTCCCTCGTGTATTATTTTTTGGTTTGGTCAGAGCGGTCATGTGAGACAACTCCAGTACCTAACGCGATTTGGTTTGGTCAGAGCGGTCATATGAGACAACTCCAGTACCTAACGCGATTTGGTTTGGTCAGAGCGGTCATATGAGATAACTCCAGTACCTAACGCGATTTGGTTTGGTCAGAGCGGTCATACGAGATAACTCCAGTACCTAACGCGATTTGGTTTGGTCAGAGCGGTCATATGAGATAACTCCAGTACCTAACGCGATTTGGTTTGGTCAGAGCGGTCATATGAGATAACTCCAGTACCTAACGCGATTTGATTTGGTCAGAGCGGTCATGTGAGATAACTCCAGTACCTAACGCGATTTGCCAATGAGCTCAAATCAAACCGCCGCTGTAGCGGTCAGGTTAATCGATGACCATGCGCAAGACGTACCACTCTCCTGTGGTGTTCCCCAGTCATGAAAGCTTAACCTCCTCTTCCATCCCCCTCTATAATTCAAGGCCAACTTTAGGTGCCGCGCGTGAGCCGCCTTCTTGTTAGAGAGATAACAATAGTCACTTAAGCTAATTTTAAGTAACTCTTGCGATAAATTCTTCCCGCCTGCGGGAAGCCTGTCGTCCACAATCCCACCTAGACCGTCGCATGACCTGTCTTATAGTAACCGGTGACGAGGCACTGGACACGTCCGTCAGCATAGGGCAGACAAGAAAAAACACTTGCAGCCGAATTGGGCCGGCACGACCGGGGGAGTAACTCTTGCTCGCTCACATGATAGTGAAACCAAGGAACAACTCTGATATCGAGCTTTGTGCTGTTTGTGAGTTTCTGGTGGCCCATTGGAGAGATGAAGATGGCAACGCATAACAACGAAGAGAATGTCAGTAGGCGTCGGTAGTAACTAAAATGCTCTTATTGCTGGTTTGCCTCCCACTAAAGTGAAAATAAATATCGATGCTAGGAGTATCTATTGTGTTCTACAAGATAGAAGAGGGCCAACACTTCCTCGTACGTACCACTAGCGCACGTGTGTCGGTAGCTATGCAGTCTCGCGCTATGTGTTCTGTGTAAAGTGAGCAAAATAAACTATTCAGTTACGTTGCCACGGTGGATTAGAAAAAAATTGGTTGAAAGAAGATTGGAGCCGGTTATAATGCTTAGAAGTACACAAAAATCGATAAGAATTCAAACGGAGATTGTAAAAGGAGATTTTCTTTATATAACAAGGGGGCAAACGAGCAATCGGAGCCTCTCTTACGACTACCGACGCACATGAATATCCACATAATTACCGATGCGTTGCCCTTCTTTTCTCTTTTCGGTGGGCCACCCACTACTCACAAACTGCACGAAACTCGGCACTGAAGATGTTAGTTTACGGTGGTATTATGTGAGCGAGAGGTACCTCCCCGGTCGTGCCGGCCTAATTCCGTTGCATAGGAGGATGTAGTGTCATGCACTGTGCATGGTACTACCTCTTCTTATGCAGCATGGCAGTACATCTTCCTAAAATAAAAAATATACATTATTTTTACTAGTGCACATAGGCATCCTGACAATTGTTATGCGGACGTGTTGCCCTTATTAGCTCTTCCAATGGGCTAGCGGGAATTCACATATCGTACAAAAACGTTGGTCGTGCCAGATGCCACCAACCCGTACCCGTACCAATGCAGCATGGTATTTAGCTCTGACAAAATTATTTCAAATACTTTTCAAATTTAAACATATACATATCAAATAAACCATATTCAAGAAAAAAACACAAATCTTCCATAAAGTAACTTCAGAAACATATTCACGAAGACATTAGCGACATAATGTAACACGATAAATTCCAGAAGCTTGCATACACAAAAAAATAACAACGTCTCCAACGGGGAATAATGAAAAAAAGTTAGTTAGGGGGCCAAAGACAAAAAGGAACTGGCAAGTTAATGGGACTAAGTTCGGGAAACACTTTGGCTAAGCATTCGCTAATGGAAATGGAAGGGCGCCAGCCGAAGCTGAAACGCCGAGTCGGGTGTTTTTTGCACGCACTGTGCGTTTGCCAAATGCTAATAGCGACAATAAACATTTTTTTTACTTTTGTCTGTTGTTAATTTGATTTGCAACAGCAATTAACTTTGAGATTAAAGTGGTATTACTTTTCTTAATCAAGGACGAGGGGTGTGATAATTTGTCGTCAAGTGGAGTTATCATTTACGAAAACTAATTGTAATCTATAATAGACGCTTATATTCAACACTAGCGACTGGTCCCGACTTCGGCCAGAAATAAGACAGACAGCTTTTGAGAAATTTGTTTTATATATAAGAAGAAAAAGATATTTGAGGGATTTGAAATATAATCATTATACAGGTGTGTATGTAAAAAAGTAATATTTTATTTTTTATTACCAAAACAAAGAAAAAGTATTCCAAACAAACATAAATCAGAATCGAGATTATTGTTCCAGGTTTTCGTTAAAAATGTGTTAAAGCTGTAATTCAAGAGGTCACACCAGGTGCTATTAACTGTGGTCCTGATTTACTCGCCAACTTGTAAATTCCCCAATTTGTGTTACCAAAACCTGCGGCTTTTGAAAAATATCAACCACTACCATATATACTTAGATGTGATCTTCCTTCTTTCAATATATTTTATGAAAAATATAATTGCTAGTTTGTCTTGCTGGAAACAAAGTTATTGTTATTAGCAAGAAAAACTTGCGTTTAAAATATAATTAATATAAAAGAAAATATAATATTAAATATTAATATGATGTAAGATAAAATATGTGAAATATCTGTGAACACTAAGCAGTCTTCATAGATATTTCACAAAATACGCCAATAATAAGTAAAAAACCACAAAACAAAAATGATAAATTTTAATTTGGCGTCGTAGACATGACACGTTACCACGTGACAAATAATTCAATATACGACAGGTCGACAATAATTACTTTGATATTTTTTCCCCCTCTGGTTACGTTATCGAAGTTTTCTTAATGATATCTATAGTTCAAAATGCTATATAGCCCATGTACACCAGAGGTAGAGAGTATTCAATGCAAATTAACAAACAAGCAATGAAATATTTCCTCTTTATAGTATTACTATATCTAACTAAAATTAAAGAGAAATTTATTAGAAAATATTTACAAATAAATATAATATTTCAGTAGTTTTACTATATACTTACAAGAAAAAGAAAAAGATTACATGGTGTCACACCCAGATAATTTATTAATATTATAACTACCCAGATATTTTCGGTGAAGTCTTGAACCAATAATGCTGCTATTTGATCTCCCGCTTTTAAAAGAAGAGGGGGAGGGCAAAGAGCACGAGGAGGAGGCGCACTAGGAGAGGGAGCGAGGACGGGAACCTCATCCCAGTGCACAGTCTCTAAGTGGAGGGGGTGTTGTTCTGTGTGGAGGCACAAACCATCTATGGACAAGGCATTGATCCTCTTAGACGACTGACTAGCCGTCTTGGAGCACTGATAATTGCCAGTTCCGGGGCACCACGAAAAGGCGCCAGTGTACGTACTCGTGGGTGTGGCGCGGCTCAAACATATACACGGAAGTCGACTATAGCAGCATTCATTTACAAAAGAAAAGCCGGCTTTATTCGACTACAATTGAACAATTTCACTTGGTATATTTTATTGAGGGGTGTAAACAATAAATGTGACTTTTAAATGTGCCTATAATATTCACAGAATTGCTCTGTAATTCCTAACCGTTAAGGATTTCATAAAAAAAATACCTTCACGCCTGTTATATCCGAAGAGGTAGGCAGAGGTGTGATAGTTAATCCACAACTCGTAAGTCCTGTAGATATACTGGAACACCCACGATTAGCCAAGTTACTAAGGCCCATGATGTCATAGGTGGCAAGCCTATGGCCACTTCGAGCACATTCCAATCCTGGGCAATGTAAGGCGTGTTCAGAATAATCTGAGAAACATTATTAACAGTTACCCGACCTGCGGATCGAATCCAGGACCCCACGCGTCTTAACGGGCGACACCCGCACCATTACACCACAGAGGCGATCAGCTAAGGATTTCATCACCAGCTTAACGACATGAGATAATGATTACCATATGCAGATGTAAAATTAATATTAGAAAGTGTTAAAAACTCGCACGTGTAAAATGTAAATAGGAGGGTTGTCCACTGTGTCTTTTTTCCAGGTTTCCACCATTAGATCGTGACTTAGAGACGATAGAACGACCTCGGTAGATAACGTTTCAAACAGAAAAGTACTTAAAAATTAATCCAAAATTAACGGAGTAATCGGTAAACACACAAAAAAAAAATATGTACCTGTGAACATGGAATCTGCTCCTTTATCATATATTAGTGGATGTACCTTAAATGCTGTTGTTATGTTTATTGAGAATGAAGTTTGTGAAAGTACATTTTAACTCTACTTGTTCACAAATTTATCCAAGGTTAATATTTTATTTCTTGTAATTGAGTTTGATCAGTTGACAGGCAGCAGAATATTATGAAAACCTAACAAAAACAATATACAGGTGTATATTGTTTGTGTTCAAGTGAAATGTCCATCACAATATATTTATACAATAAAAGAATTTTGAAAATTTCCTTATTTATAAACTCCCGCTGTTCTCCATTCCCGCTCGAAACATAAAATTTCCAAATCAAATTTTCATTTCGAATATTGTAGCAAACGTATATTTTTCATTTAATTTATTATTTCAAATTGGACGGCAACAAGAAGGAACACATAATTCTTTGTTTATTTTCCGTATAAATACAAAAATATAAGACCCGAAATAAACGCTACATTCTTCTAGTGGTTAATAAGTCCGGTACAACCGGGGAAACTAAATAAAGTGATTTAAAAATACAAAAGAAAGAAACCAATGATTACCTCTTCTCATTGCTTGTAAAAGTTCTTTACTTGGCATGGTTATGTAATATATTTGAATAAATAGTGGAATTGGTAAGATATGGAAGGACACTCCCCACAATGGCTCAACCATTGTCATGGCGTTGAGGGTCAGTAGCGTGGGGCGATCCGAGTCGCCTTTGACGAAGGCAATTGATCCAAGGAGGTGGATGTTCTTTGTACGCTCCTTACAAGAAGAGGAGACTGGACAGCTGGAGGAGGAGCCGCTCTCTGTATCCCTCTTATAAGAAGAGGGGAGAAAAGAGCAAAATGAGGCGATGCTATTACGAACGATGCAAGGGGCGAGAATGGCAACCTCACTCCGTTGCACTTTCCCAAAGTAGGTGAGTTTGTCCTGTAGTGTGGGACAACCCCATCTGTGAAGGTGGAGGTGGTTCCTTTGCGGGCTAACCAGCCCGCTATAAATTCTTTGGTTTAAATTGAGGATATAAAGAGCATTCTAATTGTATAACCTCTTCTCTTACAATAAGGGGAAGTACACAAATATTTTAGATGTACATATTTTATTAAATGTTAAGAGCATTCAAAATTTAAACTGCATTCATATACTTTATACAATAACCTCGTCGAAGTGGTTCTCGAATCAGCTAGTAATAGTATACTAAGAAGTGAAAATACTTCATCGTAATGAACATTTTTGCTGAATAATATAGCATTTGTATGAAAAAGAAGGCAATCACTTTTAAAGCAGGGTTCGCACAGCACATCCTCGAGGTGTAACGTAGTACTACATTGTGCTACTGTTACTATGTGGGAGTGAAATACTGGCCACCTAAGTTTAATAATTATAATAAAACTTCATTTATAGATTTTATTCCATTTCATTCAATTATTTAACTAGCCTGACGTATCGGAATCTTGAAAGCTTCAACTATTAAAATTGTAGTAATTGAATAAACCTCGATATATCCCAAAAAGTAGTTTTAATACAAGAAATACACTCGCAGTTCCTTTTCCCTTTTATGATAAATAAAATTACGTTTCATTATCATCATCATCATCAGCCGGACGATGTCCACTGTTGGTCATAGGCTTACCACACAGAGTGTCACAGCTCACGGTCACGAGCCATTTGCATCCAGCGGCTCTCCGCCACCTTAACAAAGTCAATCAAATTATTTTTATTATTACAAATCACTTCTGTAATAATTACAAATTACATTTGTAATAATTGCGTTTACATCAGTTTTAAATATTCTTAGATCTTTGGGAAAGTCTTTTTATGGTTTATGTAAAGGTTAATTAAACAAACTATGCGTATGTGGAAGAATGAACCGGGGAAGACGAATACTGACACAACAAGATCAGATTGATCGGGGACTGTCCGAATGTAGAATGTAGTGTGGCGAGTCTACGCATTTTAACGGGGGACAGTAATCATGGTCACATGACGATTAAGGTTCTCTATGTATTATCAAACGTGGAACTTATTTAATATTCGATCATTTTAAACGTTTTCCTTCCAATATTCACAATTTTCTTGTAACTTTAAAAGGGTCTATATTAAGAATTTATAAATAATTTACCCATACTATTAGGAGGAATCTAGGTGTTACATTGATGGAATAAACAATTTATCCTTTGATTCAAGATTAATTATAGAAATTACTGTTATTCTATCGGATTAGAATTTAGCAAAGATCTAATGTCCGTCATATTCTCTAAATAAATATTGTCTAAAAATAATAACGAACGTTGTAACATTATATAATGTGTCTTTACATAATAATTGTTGAAATCTCTATATAATAATATATACTAAACAGGTTCCTTCATTAAAATTCAACGAAGTTACAAATTACCCGAGCGGAGGTATTGAAATTTTAAAACTAAAACAGACCAGTGACACGATAATTAAATTCAAACATTTGTTGATGGGACCGTGACTCTCGGGCTGTCGGCTGAATTAAGTGCTCCCTACAGAAAATAACTTAATGGATTTAGGCCACTTGAACATACACTCATATGTATATATTAATTCATCTTACAAAAATATAATGAATATTGGCGAAATCTCTGTCACACACACTTTATCGACTGCTAGTCTTTTGCGTTTATTAAAAATACAAATATTAATATAATTATTACAATTAAAGGAGCAATATTGATGGAAATAAAAAAAAACAATTGATTTTTCTGTTAGGAACGTGTGAAACTATCAAGCTGAAATTAGTAAGTAGTAGGAGTAGTGACTTATATTGAGTCTGCAAAGCATCCTTGGAGCATACTTATATGCCAACATATGCAAACTCCTAAGTTAACGCTGTAGAGCACACAGTCGCTTGTTATTATTTTGACGCTTTTGAGGTACAACGAAGTGTTGGTCGACCGCTCACTAGATGAGAAGATGATCTCCGTGCAGCCGCCGGTCCGGGATGGTTGCGGTTAGCTCGACATCAGCTTGGCGTTCATTGAGCGAGCCCTATGTCCAGCAGTGAACCGACAAGGGCTGATAATGATGATGATGATGAAAGATGAAAGTATATAAACCCTGTCATGTACACCCACATGACCAAACAAGAACAGAAGCGTTATTACGATTGTTCAATTTCTAATAACAATTCACACCTCACTGAGTTGAGGAGAGCATGAAAAAGCTGATCTGCGCCTGATTTTCCGCCAGCCTTGGGATTGTCGCCCCATCGGAATAGGATAATGGCTCTTCTCAATAAAGATGGCCGTCCTAGTCGAAATTCGACTAGGACGGCCTTATTATATAAACCTATTGATTGACAAAATATTCAAATTAATGTATAGGCCCCTCGGAGTTAATTTCACGAAATTGAATCAAAGGTGATACTATAGAAGAAATAAAGAAAAATCATAGCAGTAAATTTTACTCTGATATAATAAACAATTATACCACCGAAAAAAAAAATCCTTTGTAAAAGTGATATACTCGTATATGTATAAATATAAAATGTGTAAATGTAACTTTTCTTTATTTATATCGCATTGTGGATGATATCTGGTTGCAAATCTGACATCCATAGTTGGTAAATCACAAAAAAGCTAGCCTACGCGGGAATTTAAATTGAATGACAATAAGATTGACGGGCCACGAGATACCGGGCCCATTTCAATCCCTATTTTATGTGTAATAAAAGAATTTTTTTTTTTAGATTATTGAGCTTGTCCAATGTTATTATTTTTATGTACATGTTAACTTATTAAGAATTTTACGTATAGTCTACAGTGTCTTTAATTGGAACTTTATGATGTTTATCCTTTGGTAAGGTACATAACACTATTCAATTTTTAATTGTCTAGAATTTCTAAAGTACCGCTTCACTTTTAAATATAATATCAAGGATTAGTTATTTTATTTTTCACGTTTGAAATGCATGAAATCTTAACTTAAGAATGTGATTTTCAATCCCAAATGGGCTTCATTTGGTAACAAAATCGAGCATACGACAGTTAATATCTAAAACAAGTACTATAAGAGATACATAAATTTAGTTATGCATTACCAAAATGTTGCAAAATACATTAATCTTGATACTTGTAAAATATTAATGGAAGTTAAAGCCACAGAGATTTATATAATCCTGAAGTTTTAATCACATTGTTTTCTTCAAGAATTATCTACATTCATTAAGCAGCTCGAGTCATTTCTGAAAGTTTAAAATTTCCTGCTTTATACTGCTTTTATGAAATATAAAGAAAACACTGACACCATATCATACTTTTATACTATAGGGAGGCAAACGAGCAATCAGAGTCTTTTGACGAGTACCCCCCTAGACATCCGCACTATTGTCATACAGACATCCTTTAACAGTTAAATTATAATTCGTAAAAATAAAAACAGAATATTAGAAAAAGTTTTATCATATTTATACGAGTTGATAAATTGCATTGGTAAGTTTAAAGTGGAGTGCACTGTTTCAAGCGTGTTTATCAAAAGTTTATAAAACTATATAATTCCATACAGCCTTTATGGAAGTTGGTAACACAGAGTTTCATATTTAGAGGCGAATTACGGTGCCACAGAAAATTTTTAAATTTTGTTTTGCATTTAAATTGAAAATCTAGTTTTATTTTATTTCTAAATTAATAAGGTGATTAAATTATTAAAGATAAATGGGCTTGTATAAAAAAATGCTATACAAAATCATAGATAACTAACAAAACTGTGATCATTATCCGAGTGCGAAAAGTTTCAAAGCTATAGAAGAGGAAAGTGTTCTATTTAGATATTGAAGTTTCTTTGCTATACCACAGTAACCTTGACAACTTCATAGAATCATTCTCTCTCTATAGAGAAACAGTCGACGTTATTGATCTATTGTATAACAACCTGTGTGAAACTGTTGCTATATGACATGTGTGAGTAACGAGTGCGAATTACTTAATTGGTTTTTGTTTTTTTTTTCCTAACTTAATTAAAAGGATTTTATCAAACATGATCATTACCATCCCTATTGATAAATACAAAATATCTTAACAATTATCAAAATAAGTAGACTAATACAATTTTGCTTAAACTACTATCTTCGTTTTAACGCGCAATATACTAATTGATACAAGTTACTCGCTACTTCCGATAAGGAGTAGGGAGTAGCGAGAATAATTGCAAACACCAGTATCGTGTAATTTAATCCCGTAGGCAGTTCCGGAAGAAGTCTTCAGAACATGAAATACATCTTCAACTGCATTTCATTGCAATAACGTTACATTCGTTACATTTTTATAGTTTTTTTTTTCAATAAATAACCAAAATTATTTGGTTGGATGTGTCCGAGACGCAACCATCGATGTTACAACTTTCTATATAAACCATAATTCAGAAACCAAGTTGTTTTATGCCCAATAAACAAGGGGAGTGGGATAGGCTAGGCTGAATTGTTGAATTGTTTTATACCATATATCTTTTACTAACACGCTTTCCGACCTTTTGTGCAATTGATATATATTTTATAAAGTACATCAGGTAGACAAGGCGCACTAATGCTGTCGGATAAGGTTTCACTAGCACCTGTTTCGTTGTCTGTTAGACCAATGTGTGAGGGTACCCACAGCAGAACAATTTCAAAATTCAAAATATTGTAAGCTACCGGTACACCTCAGATGTTCGAGGTGCATTGAGCAAAATATTGTAACGTACTCGTGGAATCCGTTAATATCCCATTAAAATGATTAAGACGACATGTTTATCTCATATGTACATTACAAAACATTTTAGTTTTAATCGGCGTAAAAATAAGAAAACACAATTTGGAAAGTAACGTACATATTTGAAAATCTCGAGCAGCGGTGATATTGTTAAGTAGTGTTCGGTAGTAAACGTAATATTTTATTGAATGATTATTGTTAGCACTGCAATAAAATTATAAAATGTCAATTTCATTTTACCGATGTAGGACCGAAAACTTAACATGCTCTCTAAACAGGCGACGGACATGTGGCTCTGTCAGTTTGTTGACTTAACATGCTCTCTCAACAGGCGACGGACATGTGGCACTGTCAGTTTGTTGACTTAACATGCTCTCTTGACTTAACATGCTCTCTCAACAGGCGACGGACATGTGGCACTGTCAGTTTGTTGACTTAACATGCTCTCTCAACAGGCGACGGACATGTGGCACTGTCAGTTAGTTGACTTAACATGCTCTCTCAACAGGCGACGGACATGTGGCACTGTCAGTTTGTTGACTTAACATGCTCTCTCAACAGGCGACGGACATGTGGCACTGTCAGTTTGTTGACTTTGGACTGCTATTATAAATTGAAACGTCCTAATAGTCATAGTTCCGGCACATAATGATCTGTTGTTGTAAATGCATATATATGTAAAGTGTTTCTTTAAACTTCCATACACCTAAAAGTAGTAAAGATTGATTTATTATTATTTGTTTATTTTATAGAATAGGTGGGCAAGCGAGCAATCGAAGCCTTTTTACGACTACCGACGCTCTTGAACATCCACATGCGTTGCCCTTCTTCTCCCTCCCCAATGGGCCACCGGCTACTCGCAAACCGCACGAAATGCGACACTGAAGTTGTCACTTTACGGCCGTATTATGTGAGCGAGAGACCCCTCCCTGGTCGTGTCGGTCCAATTCTGTTGCATAGGAGGATGTAGTGTCATGCCTTGTGCATGACACTACCTACTACCAAACTTAGTAAAATGAGTAAACCTGTACACCATTGTGTCACACGCAATCCGATGTAAGTGTGCCGTAGACTCTCCGCCCCTCCCGCGGAGTTCACAGTTGGAAGATTTACCCCAAATCGAATTCCGTTCCCTTCCTGGAATGGCTTTAATTTAACGGACGAATTTGTCTAATTCCATTTCTTAGATTGTAACGAACGTGCTATTTATTCCGGGTTCATCTTTTTTGTGTGCTGGAAGATATTGGAACTTGGGTTACCTCATGTTTTTCAATTCCACGTGTCGCATTAAGTTCTTTCCTAGCACTGTTTTAATCTTTCTTATTTTAATTTAGTTTTTGATCTATTACAATTATATTCCATTCCAAAAATCTGTTGGTAATTTTTTACCCGAGTGATTACTTATTATTATAAGTGTTCAAGAAAGTAATCTATACATATAAATCACAATCCCCAAAGGTGTATCCTGTCCAAAAATTCCTGTATGTGAACGATTTGTTCAAAATGTACAGAACAAATTTTCGTGTGGTTCGCCAATAGCTGAACCGATTTCATCATCATCGTCATCATTATAATCAGCCCTTATCGGTCCGCTGCTGGACGCAGGCCTCTTTTAATGAACGCCAAGACGGCCGATCCCCTGCTACTCGCGTCCGTCCCGGACCAGCTACTACACGAGCATCTACCTTCTATGGACGACAGTATCAAACCGAATTAGTTATTTAAGTACGAAGCTAGGGCCGGACGCTAGATTTAAATAAATAAGATTAATTATTATTAAGACAAATATCCAAATAAAAACACCAAATACATCGGCATAGGAATTATGCGGATGTTCATGGTCGTCGATTGTCGTGAAAAAGGCTCCGTTTGCTCGTTTCTCCCCTATTATATAAAAAAAAACTTATTTCAATTCTTGCCAAACATTTCTAGTGCTACATTTTTTCATATAATATATCTCCGACAAGAATTTCTATTCCTGCTTTCTTTATTTAGTAAATAAATTCAAAGGTTACTAAAATATTCCAGCATAAAAAGATGACTTAGATGACTTATTAGAACAATAAGCTATAACAACAAGCATTTCAACCTTGTTGAGACATTACTAATAAGTCTTAAATGGAGAATAATGTTTGTATTTCCAAGCTTCATCTTCTTGAACGATTTTGAGATTTCATCATAATAAATTATAATGGATGTATATTTAGTTAGCACTGGGGGTGTTACAGGACTATCTGAACCGATTAGTACTCACAACATGTTAAATTAAATAGTCAGATGACTATATTTAATAACTTTTATTATTAATATAAAAAACAGAAAATAGCTCAATAGTAACAAGTATAATTAGGGTTCATTCCGCATCTATTTCACAAAAAAACTATTGCAACGTTTATTCCCTTTAAGTGACTAAGCCCTCAGTCAAAATTCAACTTGACTATAAACTCAAGGAACTCAAACTTGATATTACGTATATGCCTGCACTCTCCTTTTTTGTTGACGTGGGGAAACGCATTTACGCACCATCGCCCAGTGGTGTGTGTACGGAATTCTCACGTCTGCTTTTTATTCCCCTATAATTTCAATTTGACTTTAATTTGAGAACGGCTCACTAGGCCTCTATATGTATATTTTCTTGCTCAATGCTGGCAGATGCCTCCAGGTTTCTATACAACACACGAGATTGAAGGCACAGGGAGTGTACTTGTGCTCACACACTTATGCACTATGATATGTCCTGCTCAGTTGACTAGCCTCGATAAAGATGGCCGCCGTGACCTAGTTTCGACTTGTACGATATTATCAATAATACTATGGACTATTCTTACAAATCTCTAAAACAGGGCATTGTTATAATCTTACGACTTTTGTTATGAAAGCGAGAGGTACTTACTTGGTCTTGATGGTCAGATTTTTATGCATGAAGCACAAAAATCTTATTTATATTAAATGTATGTAAAACTACTGAAATATCTAAATATATTACGTTCGTTGTTCGTACTATCAGTATTGGACTAAACATTGTGAAAGGAAGGCATTGCATCGGCATATAATTATGTGGATGTTTATGGTCACCGGTAGTCGTAAGAAGTTTGTCCCCCATTTTATATAAAAAAGGTTACTGAAATAATAGCGATATTTCACAAGCTGACAAAGTTACTTTACTGTTGATTGAACTGTACGTACTGTAATATACTTATCTATATTCATAATGGGATAAGCAAAGAATGATCTCAATCGCTCAACCATAAAATCAAAAACCATAAACGAAACAAAACAGCTTTAAAATATAAGGAAAATATTCTCACTAAAGAGATCTGTTTGCTGTTTTAGAGGGCATTGTAAGAAAACAAACCATTAGCGTAATAATGAGAAAAAGGCAAGTGAGTGATGGGAAATATTGATATAAAACAATATGTCTCAATCATAATCATATACGAAGTTTGACCCTAATCGCTAAACCCGTTGCTCGAGGAACGCTCGTCTAAAATATGTTTCAATAATCGAAAACGCTTAGCGGCTTACATTGCAAACATTGAAATACAAAACAATGTTAAAAATAAAACAGAAAATAATATTTCCTTTACAAACCTCTGTTTACTAATTTAGGGGTTAAAAACGAATCATTAGCGTAATAACGTGAATGAGAATGGGATGTCAGTGACGAAAACAGTTAGATATCGATTAAACTGTAATTGAATTTCAAATGAATCCTTTTGAGTTCCATCGAAACTAATTACATAAAGTTAACATTAATATTAACTTTAGGTAATTAAACTTTAGGTTAAAATTTACTTAAGACTATAATAGATCTGAATTTATTCAGTAAAATTGTACTAGCTGTTTACATACATAGCCAAAGTACATTATTCAGTCATGCTATTACTTTGATACTTTATTATTAGAAATATATTTCAGATTTATTTGCAATAGTTAGTAACATATTCGATAGCTATTAGTGTACAGTCCAATTTTTTTAGTGAAAGTTATATGAATAATAAGTACAGACATTGTAATGTGCCGTGGTCATTTACACCTGAGCCGCAAAATTTAGTCATGTAGAAAACGATTATGTTAAAAGCGAAACATATCGACATCGATAAATTTCTCCTGGCTACACTAGTGGAAAAAATACAGACGATTTAAAAAATTCTCTCACCAAGAAGAAAGGAAACGAGATTATCCCACATAATGAATATTTAATTTTTGTTTTTGGTTTTGAACTTTTTATCATAAATTTCCTTAATTAATTCATTGCTTTACACGGTTTTGTACTATCCTTGGAATTTAATAGCCGAAATTTTAATAAATTCATAAGGGAATATTTCATACTTTTTGCCAGTTCCAATATCGGTAATGATTTAACCTATGATTGTGCGCTTACTTCGGACTAAATTTTATTTGTTAGGTTCATTCATAAGCTAATCATTATCACTACCGACTTTTGTGGCCACTGAGATTAGTTGGTGTTCAAGGCAACTCATTCACACCACACAAAACGCGACAGCATTGCTGTCATTTTGTGGTTTTATCATATGAGCAAGAGGAACCCTGTTCGCACCTGCCCGATTCGGCTACAGTGCAGCATGTTTACCTACTATAAAATGTGTATAAAACTTCTTTGTGTTTCATATAATTTGTGAGGTTTTATACATTTCAAGATAGCGGTGCAAAGCAACAGCTATGCCGTCGTATTCTCTGAGGTGTATAGGTTTTCGGTTGCCCATCGAAGGTAAAGACGGAATTTCTTGGAACATACAAAATCGGTGCCTAAGAGATTCATTAGTACATGATCAGATTCTCCAACTGCTCATCTTCATTCTCTAATATAAAAATAACAGATATTGTGACCGACGCACTTTTAATACAGGGCTGAATGTCCAAATTGTAGTTTGTGATGAATTTACAGAAAGTGCACATATGCATCACACAGTTCCATTGAGTACGTCCAGTTTCATCCCGAACAATTAAACGGGTACATCAGTTACGTTAAACACTCAAACCACGCCAGATCCCCGAGCGTGTGAACTATTGCCAAGTGTCTGTCACCAATTTAATTATTCCCAAACTTTGACACCCAACATGATGCAGTGCATTGGAAAACGGGACAGGAAAGTCCTGTATTTCATAAGCATATTCATAATTTCATTCCTCATTCAGTTTCGTTTCAGGTTAAAAATGCATCTACAGACAATCTGAAGGAAGGAACTAATACGTGTGAAATATTACGAAGAATACGATTATCCCAAATTCGGGAGACTATGCATCGCGTTCAAATACAACAAAAGTGTTTAATGTTAATCAATTAATTTCTACAGAATTTCATATAGTTAAAGTTAAAGTAGCATGTGGCCCCGGCTTCGCCCGTGCATAAATTGTTACTTTAATAAGTTATATTCTAAAACCTTCCTCGGGAATTGCCTTACCCATGGTTCAAAATCTATTCCGTAGATTTTGGAAGAATCGTTCACGTACAGACACAGTTTTTGGGGACTTTGTTTGATAATAAGTATAGATAGACAAGTATTAAGGATAAAGGTATGAAATTGACATTTTATTGTACTACTTCCAAACATTGATGGTTTGAGGTTTTGAGTAATTTTTTTTCTCAAGGTATCTATGTAGTTCCTCTTATAAAGAATGTGCAACATTCTATTATCGATTTTCATTGTTCTTCTATTGAAAGCTCGAGTGATTTTTTAATACGAGTTCCTACGCGGAACTAACGCGGCGGAAACAGCTCTCAATATCAACGTTGCTTTTGGGATACTGCTAATGAACGCACCGTGCGATTTATTTCTAACGCAGAAACTTTGATTTGAAGAAAGAACTCAGATTTTTTCTAGAACACTGAACTAAAGAAGAAGAGTACAGGTGAAAAACAATGAATTGAATGAGACTGTGGAAGCCCATTCGAACCAAGATACCCCATAATTTGCGACATGGTTTAACGTTACCTTACCAACAATACTGACTCATTTGCGTCAAACCAACATGATAAAAAATGGGAGAAATGGGCCTCGTGATTTGATTGGTTTGCGAAAGAAAGCACGTGTTGAAACTTGTGTTGCTTTGTTGAGTCGATACAGAAATGTAGGAATAGTGTCAAAAGTAGATTATTTACTATAATCGTAAGGAAAAAATCAATGGTCAATCAATCAATAAAAGGTAAAGGCAACTGTTTGGTGGTCTCAGCATAGTCCACTATACTTTCTCCAATCTGGTGCTGAACTTATACAATGATAACAAAACTTGCAGTGAAACAGTCCCAGCACATTAATAGCTCTTCACCAATGTTGCTCCATAATGAGATCAGATATAGCACGAGACACCATTTTAAATCTATAGGAACTGTAATAAAAACCATTCGTCACCCTCCATATTTGCCAGACTTTGCTCCAATGGACTACCATTTTTCTCGTGATTTGAACTATTTTCTACGTAAATAAAAGTTTTCTCCCCAGAAGACCGTTCGAAATGTTTTCACACAGTTTGTGTTGTCCCTCTCTCAACACAAGAAATACATGCACATATCTAATTGCCACTATATTCTGCTAATAGTTCCGCATATTCAGTTTAATGGTTTCAGTGATTTAGCTGACGGAGCGTCGGAGCGCACACGTGAGCAAGTCACGATACAGCCTCTGTATTTGCACTGCCAATGCCGAGTAAACATCCTAGAGAGCATCCTGTACATATACTAAACATTACCTTTGCTTACTCGACCGGAATATTCATCGCGTACGGAAGCTAACGGAGGTAAATATTTGAGTGATTGCGAGAATGTTCCGATATCTTCTAGGCTTCTTTTGTTCAAACATAATTTTATGCACAGGTGATTCTTTCGTGATAGTACTTTGAGACTCAACAAACAGATACACAATATACTTAAAATTTTCTAGAGACAGGTAAATTTGTGTCGTCACACGTATCACCTATTTAATAAAAGGTGGTTTTTCTTTAAGTTCGACAGGTTTTTTTCTTTACGGTTTCGGTTTCGGTTACTTTCTTTCTATAAATACTTAAGATTATTTTTGTAACCATAATATACATATATACACTATACATAATTCTTCAAAAAAAAGTTAATGTATTTATTTCTTTCTGTTTCTCTTGTATTAACATAATAAATGTTAAACTGATCTTTTTTAATCTAGTGTATACATACTAGTTTAGTGCCTACGCACAAATTACTTACAATATAAGAGATATATACCATAGAAAGAGATTACTATTTCACTAGGATATATAAAAATATCCTAGTGAAATAGTAATCTGTGTTCACTGATTATTCGAAAAAGCGACCGATTTGGAATATTCTTATTTTGTTTGATAGGTTATACTGAGACTATCAAATCGAGAGCAACCCACAAATTGTATAAGCACGTACGTGTTTTCTCATAGGCCTTTTAAAATTACGTCTATAGTATAATAGTAGTCATCGTGCTATGTCGTAGTTGGAAGGAAGGAGGTTAAGTTTTGGAATTGCCGGTTACGCCCCCGTGCCTCGGAGAGCACTCTCCAGTTGTGTCGAATTGCCGTCGTATTGGAGGAGAATGAAGATATAAAGAGAATAAATATGTCTGAGAAGATACTTGTGTACTATGATATTATGTCCTACATAGATCTCTTCTCAGTAGAGTTGGTTGATGTAGCGCAATTCGGCCAGAACGACATAATTATTAGAATCTCAGCAGTGATATCTCGTATACATCATAAGTTTGTTCAGCTAAATATTCTAATTTTTAACCGTATCAACGCATTCAAAGGCAATGTTTACATGGAAATATAAAAGTTCTTAAGACCTTTGAAGTAAGATTGGTATCGGAGTATTTGTGCGAATAAATGTTGTATTAAGCACTCAGCGTTTGAATTTTTTTATGAGAAGTAAGATTTATATAGCACTATAAGCATGTATTGCGAAAATAATTATAAACAGATCTTTATATAAACAGATAGCACAAAAAATAGGGACATATTCTAGCATCTATGGACAGTAGGCCGTCTCCGACCTTCACATTTTTTAATACTATAACTATATTAAAGATAACTATAATTTTGATATATCAATAAAATATGATTTGTCTATGAGAAATGTGCAGCTAATTTAATTTATATAAAATAAACAAAAAAGATATACCTACATTGGCATTGACTGAATAATGAATTTAGGTGTTTAATGCAAAATTTTCATATAAAAACAAAAAAATGGAATTTACTAAATTCCATTTAATACGTAATTAGTAACTAAAAATAAAAATGGTTTTAGTCTATACGATTCATAAGAAATGTAGCACCCCAAAAGTTCATGTAAATTGCGCTGCAAGTCAGTTGCAGTAAATATTTGAATTGTAGGTCGCGATTGGCTTGCTTTCAACGCATTCAAAGGCAATGTTTACATGAAAATATAGAAGTTCTTAAGATCTTTGATGTAAGATTGGTATCGGAGTATTTGTGCGACTAAATGTTGTATTAACCACTCAGCGTTTGAATTTTTTAATGAAGAGTAAGACCCGTTTTTTTACGTTCTTTACATTTAATATATCGAAACTGTAGATTTCAAGTTTGCACATATTTTAAACTTGCAATTTGGCTAATCCAGTCAGATAATCAGTTTGAAATATCTGCATTTATTAATTAAAAATTGTTATTTAAATATCAAAAATCGAATAAAAATTCTTATCGCGGGAATCGTGCGAGGTAGGTGTGTTCCCTGTTCTCATTTTTGCTTATCGTGTTGTTTACGCTCGGCGCGCTGCCACGGCTTAGCGATGACTGCGCACCAAGATTCCTCGCGGCGTCTGCGCATGCTTCACGTTGCGTCGTATAACGAGAGGCTACAGTGAGTTGTAACAATACTACTGCATTAGGAAATATGACTGTGTTGAAAAGGACAAGAAGGGATCGTTTCTTAAGCGAGAAGGACATGTCAGAAACTGCGTTGCAGATTTGTTCTGAGGAGATAATAGCACAATCGGATGTGGAGTAGGATATACAATTTAAGAGGGAGAATTGAGAAAGAGAAGAAATATAATTTGGGGACGAGGATGAGTGAAACATCATTAAAAGTAAGGAAAAGTAAAATAAAACCAGCTATGGAAGAAAAAATAAAACTATACATAACGAGCAATGACTAGATGCCTAGGCAATTTGCGTTGGCTAGAATACTTAAGGCATTCGATATCACTGACAATGTTAAATATATAAACCCTTTTATAGTACGCATCAACGTATGGAATGACTTGAGTGTATACAAAATTAGAAACTGTGGGGAGTTTATAGAACGAGGGCGGAAGACTCAATGAGCCATGGAGAGCACTACGTCTCATACGGGATGTAGATTTAAAGTAATCGGACGAAGAGATTCTGGGCAATGTACCATGTATTAAGCCGCCAGAAATGTTAACTATGAATCGACTAAAACGTTGCCTTCGGGAGGGCGAAGGTTGGCAATCTAGCGAAGCGGTTCTGGTATACTTCAAAGGCATTTTTATTCCGCAGCATATTTACGTAGATAGATTGCATATCAAAGTATGTCCTTATCTTTTCCCTGTATCTCAATGTCCCAAGTGTTGGAAATATGGTTATACCTTCAAAATAACCTTTCATCAAGATCAATTGCCCTAAAAGTGGTGAAAATCATGTGAATTGTAAAACTGTAAATTTTCAATGTGTAAGTTGTGGTGGAAAACATATGGCATTACATAAATGATTGTGTCCTGTTTATTAGAATTCAATTGTACTTAGAAAAAAAAAAGGCATTAACAGTTTATGTTAAACCTTCTCCATCTGCAGTCGAAACAAACAATATTACATCGCCATAGTACATTTCCTGAAGTGAAAGCCAAACCCAACCAGAGTAAGCCTAAGTTGATGGAAACCTTTGAAAATGTTGTCACCCGTAATATACATGAAGTGAGTATCAAGAACAGGAAGCTAAATAACGCCGTTCTGAAGGGTGGGGCTAACCACATTAATGATATGATACAGGATAGTTTTGATTTGAATATTACTGCAAATCCGGGTACATCTCATGAAGACATAATTTATAGTAACACTTCCATGTATACCGAAAAGCCAAAGAAATCCGTACGATTTACATCGTTATTATTTAAGTAAAAGGATATCATTTTTCTAAAGGGAGTGTCTATAGATTTAAAAAATAATGGCGTTATTAAGTGTTGTCCCGAGTGATTTTGTACTAGTAAGTGTGGAATATGTACCAGACAGGCCCTTATTTAGGACTATTTTAGAATATTTTTCGTCCATTGGAGCTTAACAGTAAATTATTCAGTTTAAATTTAGTGCAGTGGAACTGTCAAAGTATCAACCCAAAATTAGTAGAATTTGAAAACATTTTATGTGGAATGGAGATTCACATTGCTATCCTAAGTGAAACTTGAGTTACATAGCCAACTAAAAGTAAATAAATGGCTACACTGTATTTTGTAAAGACAGACATGATGGGTATGGTGGTGTTGCCATACTGGTCCAAAGGTCAATTAAATAAAATTATATATCTATTGATAATGTTAATCCCGGAATAGAAATAGTTGGTTTTAAAATATTTAATTGCGGACATATTGAATATATGATTTCACTATATTACGCTCCTTCTGTCCGCACAAATCAGGCTGATTTGGACTATATTTTCTCAAAATTTGGTGGGACAGTGATGTTTCTTGGGACCTTAACGGTCATCACAATAGCTCTCTTCATGGCCACTCATGCAAAACACTTAGGGCTAAATTAGATTAAGTACAGAATCAGTGCATACGTATATAAGGCGGGTTTACAAAGACACTACCTATTCATGTCATGGAATCCGAATTACATTTAGCGCCTTTAAGTGTACGAAGGAAATATTTTGCAGGCAAATATTGGTTAAAAGCAAAGTCATATTCCAATCATGAAATTTTAGAAATTTTATGCGAGTTGAATGGGCTGTGTCAGTCTTACTGGAGACGCAAGACAAACCGATTTTGATTTTAGCACATAGCTACGTTAAAGACACACATATGCAGGTAATTAATCAATTAGGAATGTTTTCTTTGAATACTTTGAATCAGCAATGTGAATCTTTCGGGTATTTTTTTTTCTAATATTGAAACTGTGAACGGTTCGAAAAGAAGTTACAATGTATCTCTATTGAAACAACTCTGTAGTGGCTATATAGATAGTAAGTATTTAAATCTTTATAAAATTTACCAATAGGGATGACATGGTCATGTCTAATCAAATTCTTTTTAATTTAATAAAAAAAGTTGATCATACTAAAGCATTTCTTTTGCGGGTAATATAGCGAAAATTAGGTTATATGGCTTTTTACAGGGCAACTATTAACCAAACTATCTTGTTTGGGTTTTAATTATTGTCTCACCCTAGTTTATATGCACATCACATACCTGAAGATCGATCTCTCGTGCCGAGAACTGACGCGATTTGAGGACGCTCCTCATTGATGACCAGCTCAGCTTGCTCGCTGTACACTGAGTGCACTGAAGAGACGCAGGTTAAGCGTAGCTGGCCGCGCTCGAAGCTGTCCGGCCTCACCATGAACGAGAGTTGGCTTATTGATGCCACCTGAAACAATTCAGTTTACTAAAATATATTTCACACTAAATCATACTTCGTTGAATTTCATTAAGAAAATCTTACAGGCTACAGTTTGTTTGCCTTGCTTTTCTCTCAAAAGCATTTAATTATTTTGCTGAATGTAATGCGAATATTTTTCTCCTTGTTGACCCGATAATAAGTGAAGTCATAAGTGACACAGTTTTATAGTAAAGTAAAATTACGCCCATCCATACTTCATCGTCTTGGTTGTGCCTTCTTTACTCAATTACGCTCTCTTAATTATGGTTTCTGAGAACGGTTTAGAAATATTATCAACATTCTGCCTGCGCTAATTTATTCAGCCAGTACAATTATAATGCTATTGTATTTAAATTAGGATATCATTTACAGTAATTCAATACGGTCATTGAAATTACATAATAATAGTCTAATAATGCGACGGTTCGCCATTGTCTACAATAAGAAGCTGTCGTAAACATTGTTTCGTCTTCGCCGAGAACTGTGAACTGAAATAACCAAAGATATGAACATCTTATCTCAATGTTTAAGATACGTAAATAGTTTGTGACAACATTAATAGCACAAACTTCCTGATGATTTGAAGTTTGCTTACCCCAAAGATGGATCAGTGGCTTGATTTCAACAACTTCGAGTATTCAATTTGCATCAACTTGTCTCAAGTATTGGTAATAGTTCTACTTATCAGACTTTTACGTACGTATTATCAGGCTTGTTAATATGCACATTATATACAGGGGGACAACGCATCGGCATATTGATTATGTGGATGTTCATGGGCATCGGTAGTTGTTAAACGGCTCTGATTTCTCATTTGCTCCCCTATTCTATAAAGAAAAGATGTCAAACTTCGAGCGTCATGTGAGCGACAGGTACCTCCCCGGTGCCCGCACAATTCGTTCTTTTACTAAAACAGATTTAATAATTATTATTTGTTTTTATGAAGTTCAGTTTCGTATGTGGTTGAATAAATATTTTGTTTATTTCCTAGCAGGTCAGCTATAAACTAGTTACAAAAACGCAAGACTTTACTATTGCTGGATATCAGCATAATCGTATAGGAATGATGGTAACTTAACGTCCTTTCAATATTATCGTGAGAGAGCGTTCGTGGTCTGTAGATAGTTAAGTTACCTTTCAATAAGAGGTAGTTCCGTGCTGCATTACAGCTGACAGAACGACCGGGGGGTACCTCTTGCTCACATAATATCGCCGTAAAGTGACATCTTCAGTGTCACTTTTCGTACGGTTTGTGATTAGTCGGCCCAGTGGTGGGGGTAAAGGATGGAAACGCATAGTAATAATGTGGATGTTCACATACATCGGTAGTCGTAAAAATGTTCCGATTTCTCGTTTGCCTCCACATTATATAAAAAGAAACAAACATATATCAGGAACATAAAACCAATCGAAACAAATCAAATCAATGCAAGGATCAATCACTCATCACACATCGATGGAGGGATCTGTGTGTCAATTATTTCACTAATTGGATCCGGATTTTTGATACACCGTCCGCCATGCAAAGTTAACGTGAATATCACGGCAGTATTTCAACGAACCGCACAGCAAATGAATGGAATACAACAATAATGTCTGTCACATTATATACTACTCAAAACATAATAAGGGCCACTAGTTTATTTACATTTAAGTGCAATTTAGTAAACAGAAAGTAACTGATATATATTCATGTTACGAACTCTTTGGCGTTTGATCTTTTTATGCCTTTTTTATTTTATGTGTTCGTGTTCCTAATTACAAAGTATTGGCCATCTTTTTAAGAAAAAATAATTGGATGTTATTCTTAGGTTTTTTCTTTAATTGTCTTCTTAACTTTTTTTGGTTATTTTAGGAAAAGGTATTACTTTTTCAATTTTAATTGATTCCTTGATCATCTCGCTTTAATCATGCCACCAGTACGAAGGCACATGGATACAATTACAGCAACCAGAGCCATAATTATGATTAAAGAAGAACGTTCTCAGTGTAACGTGGGTTTGCAGTTGGGTTTTTCTCGAAGAGCTGTCGAAAATGTTTGGAATCGCTTCCAAGACACTGGCAGTGTTGCCAGGAGACCTGGTTCAGGTGGAGTTTGCATAACGGCGACTCATGAAGCTCGGTACATCCAATTAAGTGCTCGTCGTGATCGTACAGTAACAGCCCGTAAGTTACAACACCACCTACGGCTGACAACGGGTACCCGTAATCGATTGCACGAAGACCAGCAAACGTCAACACGACGTGTGGTTTGAATTCCTCTGAGCAGGGTTCAACGTGCAAACCGATTACGATTCTCCCGTCAGAATTTGAACTAGGGGATTAATCAGTGGGGCAAGCTGCTTTTTAAAGACGAAGTAAAATTTATTAATCATGATAGGTTTTCGGAGTGCTGCATTCACGAAGTTGACCGTTTCGGTGGTCCCAACATAATGGTTTGGGGTTGGATTAGTTTACACGGTAAAACCGAGCTCACTATTTTAAATTCGGGTACCGTAACGGCAGAACGTTACGTGGAGGACATCAACAGGCCTCAAGCGATCCCATTTGAAAAGCAAGTGGGGCCTGGATTCATCCTGATACAAGTTAATGCCCGTGCACACATAGCTCGATCAACCCAAACTGTCTTAGAGGGGTCTCATATTGAGGTATTACATTGGCCAGCTAACAGTCCGGATTTAAGTTCGATCGAGCAATTATGGGACCAATTGAAACGAAGTATTAGAGAGAATGAGCAAGGGGTCTACAACCAACATTAGCTGATTAACGCTCTAAAAGATGCTTGGGAGGCGATTTCAGATGAAAACGTGAGGAGTTTAATCCCGAGTATGCATACGAGACTTCTTGAGTATATTACCAAGAGAGGAGAATATACTCGTTATTAAAAAGAAGAAACAAAATTGACAAGAACACTAATTTGTCTTCTTCCGGTGGTTTCTTTTGTTCATGTTTTTCTAAATGGCCAATTCTATTATGAACATAAAAATCAATTCATGATCACTACTTTAATTAATTCTTAGCCTATATTATAATCAATAACATTATTTTGTAGTTACATAAGTTAAACAAGTTCATGTTTTTTTTATTTTTATGATACATCAGAAAATCTTAGGGGCCCTTATTTCGTTTTGAGTAGTTTATATTGTGTGTGTGACAGGTACCTCGCCCGTCGTGCCGGTCTACTGCGTCTTAGGTTTATTCCTCGATAGTTTTAAATATTTATTCTATCCTATTTATTGATGTCTAAAGATTACGCGAATTTCCCCATGGTTCAAGCTTTGTCGTGGCAGTGGGGTTTAGTAGCCTGGGGTGTACCCAGGCGAAGCTTATTGAACCGAGGGGGACCTTTGCACCCATTCTTATAAAAATTGGGGGTTAACGATCAGGAGGAGGAATCTCTCTCGGTACCCCTCTTATAATAAGAGGGGACCAAAGCGCAACAGGAGGCGGTGCTTTTGCGAACGGGGTAAGGATGGGAACCTCACCCCATTGCACTCTCCCAAAGTCGGTGGGGTTGTCCTGGAGTGCGTGGCAACCCCATCTCTGGAGGTGGAATTGGTCCCTTAGGGGGCTGACTAGCCGCCCTGATGATTTGTTGTTCCTGGGCATCTCACCAAGGGCGGCACTGATGGCACTCGCGGTGGTTTTTGTGGGAATTCGGTACTGTTATGTGCCACGAGTCCCACACACCATTGGACCCCATCCAGGGCCAGTGAAAGCGCGTAAACACAAAAAAAAGTTTACGCAAATGTAAATACTCATTATAATAAAACGACTTTTACGGATTTTATCGCGGTTTATTTAATTATTTAACTGTTCCGACGTTTCAGAAGCTTTACAGCAACCATGGTTTGGGTAGTTAAACAATTAAATATACCGCAACAACATCCTTAAAAGCAATTTTATTGCTATCCTATCAACGTGAGATTATTACCCACATACAAAACTTATGCAACTCAGTTGAACTATAATTGTGATTTTTATAGTTGTACTTTTAAGTAAGTCCTCTCATTTACACCATAAATATTATACAAGTATACTTGTAGTTATTCATTACGTTATGTGGTTCAGGTGACTAGTGGTTCCTCAAGAGAGACGGATAGAAGCGAAGTAATTTACATGAGTACTAAAGGGACTATGGCAGCTTGTTTTATATTAATTAAATGTAAGGAAGTCTATCAAGTAGTGCAAAGCGGAGATATCTTCTAATGACAAGGTTTGGCGCATAATCCGCTACATAGAGCACGGATTAAACGGTAAATCTTCAATTTCCTTTCAAGGAATTGCTTATTGAATATACACTTAGTGGAAAATGTATTATGATTGAGTGAATAAATAATTAATATCCATTTTGCCATATGAAATAATCATCAGAATTCATGCAGGATTCCGAAATGTATAAGGACGTTGATAATTTTGTGTACACATTTAATACTATACTAGCATTACGCGATTATTCGCGTGCTTTTAATTCTTCACAGAATTCACAGAACAGTCTCCTATGTCTATACTAATATTATATTCTAACATTCGTTTGTATGCTTTGAATTGTCTCGGAAACTATCGAATTTTTAAATTATTTTAGAATTTGAATTCTACATTATCCGTGATGAACACAGGTTATATATAGGTATAACATTTTCTAAAACGATTATGAAAATTTCGATGATTTATTACATCCACGAAGTAAAAAATATCGGTGTAAAAATATTTAAGTAAATCCTTATCTAGGGCTGCACAAATTATGGACAGCTTGTCGTGTCACACCTCGTTGTAGTATTTAAGTGTGTTTAGATGTACTGTGTAATTTTGTATAGCATACCATATCCAATCTATTACCACGGAATGTAATATTGATTGTAATCGTAAACTTAAAATGACAACCATGTCTTTCCAATCATGTAGGGTCACTGAAAGTCAGAGCCATGATGTCTTATAAGTACCTATATACTATAAGATATCGTAAATATTGAGATTACTGCACAATATAAGTATTTATTTTTACTCTAGTAAATTTTATACCATAACTAGCAGCGCCTCGCAGCATCCCCGTACAGCACCACCAGAAACGCACCTTTAGGAGTAGAGTCTCGTAAAATTCGTTCTAAGTGTATGTCTGCACCATAAAAAGAACCTGTCAAGCTTCAAGTTTGCAGGTGTTACAGTTTGTAACATTTCGTGACTAGTCAGTGAGTGGTATTTCACTTTTATGTTCTATGTAGATTATTTCATATCTTTATGTTGATTGATATCAATATTTTTTTATTACATTTCATCTATTTGTTTATTTTTTGTTTTTAACTATCTGTTCCCGCTTTCTGTTGTCTTTGAGTTCGTTAACGTAGAATACCTTAGACTAGACCACGGGCAATGAATATTACTTTAATCGACGTTTAAGATATGTTATTGTTCCATTATTATTATTCGGTAGTTTTTACGTGAAAGGAACACATATCCAAGTCATACCTTTTTAGATGTCCCCACTGTTGGAATTTGATCTGTGATATCTTCTTCTGTAACTGATTCACTGCTTTTGGGAGTTGGGAACACAACTGAATCTTGACTTGGCAGAATAGCACCATCCTATAATTAAACAAGAAATATATTTGATAAAAATTTTAATTTTGTCATAACATTATAAGAAAATATTATATAATATATATGTGTACTAAGAATATTATTTATATATGAATATTGTGTATGCATATTGTCTAAATATTTGCACCGCGATTCTTTCAATTCAGTAGATTTTTCCGTTAGAAGTACAGTTTTCCAATAACCATTTACTTAAGTTTTATATTATTTTCATTTCCTCCTCTTTATTTTTATGTGTAACATTCCATAACCACTGTGACATAAAGGGATACCCACAAACAAAAGAATTAGCAAAGAATTTAAACTAGACAAAGGAATAGGTTTCAGATTAGAGGTTCAAATTGGATAAGATGATTTTCTTTTAAAATAACCCGTAAAAGTTGGTTGCTGTGAAGTTTCTGAAACATCGGTCTAGGTCTAGTTAAAAAATAAATAAGCCGTGATAAAATATTTAAAAGGTGTTTTATAGTAAATAGAATAATATTCGTATTTATTTTCATGTACTAAGCCTCAATTAAAAATACAATTGAATGTTTTAAAGGAAAATCAGATTCAATTTGAATCTCGTAACTATCCAATCCACATAGAGGTTTCTATGTGGATTGCCTGTTAGTCAGTCACTTAGTAACGAAAGAGTTTTCTATTGATAAAAGTCGTTTACTAAGTATACAAAAGTGGTAGTAATTTACATTAGTAATTAGGAGCTATCTTTAGAATTTCCTTTGAAGGCAGAACAGAATAAATATTCAGTAATCGAGGTTTTGCTAGTCCACCGTATTTAAAAATGTTGCTAACTGTTTAATTTTTCTTACCGTAATTTATTGGTAAATGAATTCTCTTATTATTTGCAGAACCAAAGAATATTACTATATTCATTTCATAATTATATTTGTTTATACTTAATTCTAACGACCACCTGGCAGGCGTAAGCTCCGGCAAGCCGTTTTTTTTTCTCACTGGGGAATGTGTTTTGGCATGCGGCTACCTGCCCACTAAATCCCAGCAGTAGCATACTACCGCTACTCCACCGGCGAGTGTCATTGTGGGCCCATATTGGGAGGCATAACTCCCGAAAATACTTTGTGGTGTGCTGGAACACGCAGCACACCGACAACTCAGGTCTTCTTAACTTGACGGCAATTCTCCCTAAGCCATCGCCCTACAACCCCTCGTAAGGTGACAGAATTTATGTTGGCCTCGTCGCCTTGATCTCTCAATCGGGGCTTATTGTCCGCCTCTCTATAACGATTTTTGCAACTAGACTACCTGCTACTAGACTACCTCGCCGCCAAGCATGGCCCGAATTAATACTAGCAGCGAGAGATCACCTTCTATGACGGCAACGAGCCTCGCCCTCTCTTGTGTCCAAGCAAAGGCAAGGTGCCAGGAAGGTTCCAGCTGTAATACCTCACACAGGTAACGGTCGAATCATCCGTGCCCCGTCAAGGCCTGTGTAACGTGCACTACCTGTATGCTCTATGTAAGCTCCGAAAATAGGACGCATGGCTCTTGGTAGCCCCACGCTGGCACTGCGTGTGTCTCGAGCGTCTCAGCTCATTGTCGCATGGAGTTATCTCGGCCAACCTTCCTCCGGCTCTGCATCACTTCAAGCATCGGATTTCTGCCCTCTACCTTCCGAATCGCCACGCACTGCCAATACAGGTCGGTCTGCTGACCGACCTGTATTGGCAGTGCGGTCGAGTGCGGTGCGAGCACTCCAGCCTCAAGATACTATGGGACACACCGCACCAGGACGTGCACCGCGCCTCCAGAGATCGTTCGTTCTGTAGTTGCGAACTGCCCGAATTGCTGTGATTCGTTGGAGCTTTCACAGCACGGTCCACTTTCGATAAGATTCTTCCACCCACATCTGTGCTCCCTACATGATCATCGACTGAATCACGCCCAGAATAACCAGCGAAATCTGAGTCCTGGCCCACCCGCTTTAGGTAGAAGCTACCATACTTGCAGCGGAATCGGACACCCATCTCACCATTGCATCAGGCGGACAATATGACTTTTAAAAGCTCATCGGCCGACGAGAAGAACGCCAGGGTAGTTCAGTATGATCCCAATATCGCTCCACCGACACCTATTGTCAGCCCTCGTGGTGGTCTATGACGCATTCCGTGCAACACAGGGCTTCAGACTTTTCCACGGCTACCTCCAAACCTAGAGTGCGGACGCGCCGTACAACTTTGGCAACGGCCATAATCCGAGCCAGAGGAACTCCGCGACATCTACCTACTTGTGTCTTGTAGCTGACAGAACACATTGAAAAATGGTATGCAATGATTTTGCATGAGATTGGAGTCCTTCGCGTATAATTTCCCTGGACCGGGAATTAAATTCATATCGAATCTTAAGTTTACGCGAATTTTACTCATTACAATGAAACTATTTTCACTATTTTAATGTTGGATTTACGATAATTAAGCGTGCCAGGAATATCCAATAAGTTACAACCAACCCAACTCGTGAGATCTCCTCGTCGCCTGTCACTCTTAGTTTAGATATTTACGTCAATCGACCAGCATCACTGGTAGATTGACGCAGTCGAAATCCGAACTGGTAATCACTTAGGTCGGGCCGAATTCTCTTCAGATGGTGCATAAGACGAGCAGCAAGTACTCTCTCCAAATGCTTGCCGGCCTCGTCCAGAAGGACAATCGGACGATAAGCCGAGGGATGATGACGACCAATCTTCCTAATGAGGATCAATTTGCCTCTCCTAAACTTACTGAAGAAGCAACCCTAGGCCAGACAGGTGGGAACAACATCAAGGATCATTTGCTTCAAGACGTCCATTGCGAGAACCCAACCACATCCAGGAATGGCGTCTGGGCCTGGTGCTCCATCCTTCAACCAATTCTGGTTTGCCGCCACCGCGAGCTCCTCCCGATGTAACTGGTTATGGTGGCGCTTTCTTCACACTAGGCCTGATATAAATTGCTCGATCTAGGTGACATAGATGGTGGAGTTCACTCACCTCGTGAAGGGAATAAGGCGGAAATCGTGTGTTACGCAAGAGATAGTTGGTTTAAAACCCACACAGGTTATGGATAAGCGTTTACCTATGTATTATTGTAAATTTCATAAACTTATAATAAATATTAAATATAACCTCCATTGTCTAGTACACATAACACAAATCCTTATAGACTCGGCTGGGCGTAGTGTGATAAATCTAATATTGTTATTATTATGACATCAGTTAATTTGGCATATTTTGATAAATTTAGTAATAACTCAAAAACGGTTCATTTAAGAGATATGAAATAAAATAAATACTTTATTCATGGTCTCAGATTATCAACTTCGAGATCAAAAAACAATTTTAGACATTTATGTAAATACGAAAAGTTCAATGGAAAAAATGCTTTTCACTTTCAATTACATTAATAATTAACTTTACCAAGCATGAGAACATAATCTTTAATAATGAATATGTTCAAGAGATGAAGATGATTTAAGAAGAGAACATCGTATTTTGCGAACATCATTAATCTCTGTCTTCAACCAATTAGAGTGAAATAATTGTTCGGAGAAAATCTCGAATCGCGAGCGAATACTGTTGAGCGTGAATAATTGAGATTCTTGATTTAGTGCCTATTGTGTGTGGTTCACAATTATTGTTGTTAAGTAATATTTACTCCAGTATCATTCTACTTTATATATTTTATTGTTTGAAATTGCTGCATAGTATTTATATAATTCCCGTTATTATTATTATTTTAATATATATGTAATTAAATAAAATAATAAAAAAAGTAAATTTAATATGTATGTATTTTAAAATATAATATAGATTTAATCTGTATTATTATTTTTAATTTATTGTCATAGTATCACTTTTGGTATAGTATGCTGACTGTAGGTTCTAAACATGCAATATTATTGAGACTTTAATAGTGTATTACTTGAAGGACGTTAACTCGACAATAAACTTGCATTGACTTAAAATATCTGTTTATCTGTTTACCCATTTCCATTTATAGCTTTTAGAAATAAATCAGTATTTGTTCATAACAGGGCTGATTGATAACGACGATCTTAAAAAAAAGATAGGCAAGAAAAATTTATTTCATTATATTCTATCATCTTTTCGAAAATGGAACGCCAACTTTCAATTTATTCGAAGTGGTAGAATATGTGCGAGGGCACCTAGAACTTTCTCTGCAGTAAATTTTCTTAACAATGGAAAGAAACGAAACACATGCGGTGATAAAGTTTTTCAGAAAGAAACAGCAACCCAGATCAAAGTCAAGCCAGACAGTGTTTTAGATAATATTCCTTCTGCATTGAGTATAATCCGCACCTGGCTGATCCAATTGAAGTCACGAATCCGAACATGATTAAAAATATTCAAAAATCGTTTTAAACGATCGGCGCTTAAGGTTGCGGCAGATAGCAGGGATGGTAAGCATTTCTTCTAAACACGTTTTTTATATCTTACATCAACATTTGAGCAAGAAATAGCCTTGCGCGCGATGGGTGTCGCGTTTGCTCACTGTTCACCAAAAGTAACGTCGAGTGGACGATTCGGCGGAGGGTCTGACTCTGTTTAAGCGTGATAATAATGAGGTTCTGGTGCGTTATGTGACAGTAAGTTAAGAACAATCTAATCAGTGGACTGAGAGCGGGAAACACCTGCGCCAAAAAAGCAAGAACGGTTTTGTGGGCTGGAAAAGTGATGGCGACTATTTTGTGGGTTGCTCGAGAGATTATTTTAGTGTCTTATTTGCACAGAGGAAGTACAATAACTGGAGAGAATCATGCAAAATTGCTGCAAAATTTTTGTGAAGAATTCCGAAAGAAACGGCCTTATTTAGCCAAAAAGAAAGTTTTATTCCACCTCGACACCTGTGCACTATTCAAGGGTTTTAGTTGCGAAACTCCATGAACTGCGGTTCGAATTGTTACTATTACCCATGTCTAGCCCCGTGCGACTTCCATTTATTACCAAATCTCAAGAAATGTTTAGGTGGTCGAAGATTTTCATCAAATGATGAAGTCATTGTCGCCGTAGTCGTTATTTACAGGGGTTAGAGAAAACGTTGAATCGAACTGGTGCCACGGCATTGGAGAAGCGATGGACTAAACGCATCGAGGGAGAAGGAAATTACGTTGAAAAATAAAGTTGTTTTGAATAGATTATTAAAGTTTTTCTTTGACGTTTCATACACTTATCAATCACCCCTCGTACTATGGGATTCAGATTTAAAAGAGTATTATGATTTAGTACAATCTCACTCAGTTGGTTGTGACCAGTTTTTATGTTATCACAAAGTACCATAAGAACTTGATTGATTATTCAACAAAAAGACACAATTCGTCATTTTCATAATATCAAAAATATAAAAACAACGAAGAAAATAGTAGATAAAAATAATAGTAAGTAAAAATTACATCAGTAAATTTAATGTAATTTGAATGTTCTTTCAATTAAAAGTCACAGCTTGGATCCATTTCAAAGAATCATGCAACGCCGATGATCTGTGAGTAATTATTTGTTGGCAACATTTAATATTCTTTGGTGACAAATTATGCTCCTTAAGATTCTTTAAGTAGGCAAGGTATTTGTCGGATAACTCTCTCTCTCTCTCTCTCTGCCTACATGATATGTGCGCCCTTGCGAGAGCACAAAATTGATAGTACAGGTGTGCAGTCCGATTAGTTCCTTTTGGAATGAGATGAGGAATAAATAAAAAAATGACAGCGCATTGATGTTACCTGTGATTATGTTGATGTTTACGACTGTCAGTAGTCGCTAATTACTCAGACTACCTTCTCCTCCTTTTGCCAGATTTCCCTTAGCTTTTTTTTAATGACAAAGGGTTTTTTGCGTGCTAATGTATGACAAGACGTGCGATCGTTGATGAAACAAAACTGTGGGATCAGACACGTGCACGCCCTGGGTAAAGTTGTCTTAGTATTCTAGTATTTATTTTTCTTTCTATGCTGTTTTTGTGATTGTAACTTAGTAAAAAGATAGCACGAGGTTATTATTGTGGTGGTGTAATATCAAGTTTAGGTTACGATGGGATTGTCATAATCACCTCTTGTGACAAAAGTCCCTAAATAAAAAGAGAAAAAGAGAATAAGAAAAACTTAATAATAAGTATGTATTAATAATACTTACAAACAATGCTATCATTATTTTAGTTTTAGAAATAGTACCTGAATAGTATCGACGAACGGTCCAAAGGCTTTCCACGGCCTAAATATGATGTTGCTGTTTTCATCGCCCGGAGCCGGTGTATTCCGACTGAGCTGTGGCAATTCGATAGAGACCGCAGGACTCGGAAGGATGCGCTGTTGAATTATAGGCTTCCCTTGTATCTGAAACAAATAACTCACTTACAACTTGAACGGACGTTTGAGATACACGTTACTATTTCAATGGGCTTTGACGACGATATTTTTCATAAATGGCTTGATGTCCTTTAGATATTTTGAAATATTTTTTGTAGGAGGATTCCTGTTTTTATAGTAAACGGGAGGAATCATGCAATTGGGACCTTTGTCGACTACTGACGCCCCATATACACACACAAAAATTATTTAGCATCTGCTTGACAATAATTCAGCTTTCAATACATTTCGTTGTTTATACATGTCTGTACTTTACTTCAATTTCTCAAAAAATATTATAAATATTAGGTTCCGGTGTCTATTACTTAAATACTTTTTTTGAATAAACATAATGGATAGTACTAAAAACTACTCATATACGATAAAGTGTCTATGAAATAAATATATGTCTATACTAAAACAATTAAAGATATGTTTTTATAGTTGTTTGTTTCTTGAAGTAAAAGTTCTTTGTGCACGATTGATTTGGGGAGTAAATTAAAGAACGCGTGACAAGAGCTTTACGGAAACGAGGCCAACAGAACTTGAGCGGTAGGCATATTTATTAGTGAAAATCCCAGAGGTAAGTATCGTCCCCACCATGGTTCAAACCGTGTCGTGGTGGTAGGGCCAGTAGCCTGGGTTGGACCGAGATATTTTAGGCGACGCCGAGGATGGGGCTGCTTTTTGTACACCTCTTATAAGAAGAGGGGACAAAAGAGCAAAATGAGGTGGCGCACGGGACAAGGAGGAGGATGGGAACTCAAGCACTGGCAGTGTCCCAAAATGGGTCGGGTTATCCTGTAGTGCGGGACAACCCTATCTGTGGAGGTGGAGTCGGTTCCTTAGAGGGTAGACTAGCCGTGGAGGTATCCTGGTGATTTGCAGTTCCGGGGCACCTTACCAAAGGCGCCACTGATGGCACCCGCGGTGTTTTTGTGGGACCAAGCCTTGTCATAAATATTGTAAGAAAGAAAAACATTCTTTTTTGAAATTGGAAATAACATTTATTACTTTTACAGTGTGTTAGTTTAATACACAAACATAAGACAATTTAAATAATGAAAGCTTAGACGAAGTAGTGTACATTGGCTGCAACACAGTCTTTGAGACAAGTTATCAATAGAAGTAGCATTCTGTACCTGGGGAAGTTCTGCCCTGCTAATAGTATGGCTGGTTTTCGGGACTCCAAATTAATAAAAAGGGACTTAAATATAATAAAATGTTGTAAATATAAAAAAAAGCGATGATGAAAGTTTTCACTCAATATCGTCTTCAGAGTACAGAGAAGGCAGCTTCAAAAGTATTTCCTCCTTACCGCATCACAATACTCTGGCTACTACTTTTTCTAGTGTGGAGAACAATTTTAACATCGTGCATATAAATTCTCAAAATATAGCGGCGCATTATTTAGATTTTATAAACTGTTTCGACTCACAACCTTCTATTGATGCCATACTCATATCCGAATTCTAGCTCAAATCGGCTCTCTTTTCAGTCTCTTACTCTCTTCCTGGTTTCCAGCTGATCAGGGGGCAGGCGGCGGTGTATATATCTAAGGTCTGCAATTCCTTTCAAAATTTTAAGCTCCTCGCCTAGACCGCAACCTGCAGATTAATCACAGCATCTATTACTTGAGATTGAGCTAAGATACTTCAAAGTGTTGCTTGGCGTCTTCTACAGTCCTCACATTTCTACAAACTATTTTCCTTCCTTTGAGCACATTCTGGATATCTGTACTCCTTCTTGTCAGCATATTATGCTGATGGGAGACTTTAACATGGGAGACTGTTTACTCAGAAATGACTCCCGTTCCAAAAAAAACTCCTCTGTTATCGATTCCTGTAACTTAAATATACTACCTCTTAACGCTACACATCACTATACCAGTTCACTGCCATCTCTGCGGGATCTTATGATTGTCTCTTCACCCACTCAGGTTTCTAAATTCGGGCAGTACGTAGCAGAAGAAGGAAGGTTTTTCATATCACGATCTGGTTTTCTGTCCTACAAGCTACGTGCCCCAAAGACCAAAACAAAATTCCAAATGCAGCGTAGTTTTAGGGATATGAAAATGGACCAGTTCCTTCGGGATGCACAGGACATTAACTGGAAGTGACCATTTAATATCCCGTGCATTCCGAAACCAGTGGGTTTATACTGCCGGCATAGTTGATGAAAAAAATGTATACTTTTAGTAACATCATTGTCCAAGTTTACGATCGGCACGCCCCCGTACGTCCTGTTCAATTAAAACATTCGCCGGCACCATGGTTCACAGAGGATATTCGAGCAATGATAAACAATAAAAAGCAGGGCCAAGGCAAAGCTTAGAAATTTGTGTCTAATCGGGAACAATACAACAGAATCCGTAATCGCTGCAACACAATGTGCAGCGACACACAGCTACGCTATATCCACTGTTTGGTTGACATTGGTGATTAAGGCAAGCTTTAGGCATCAGCAAAGCTTCTCCAACCAATTTAGATTTAGAATATTTAAATAAACATTTTTCCTGCTGCTCTCAAATTTTTGATTCGCACTTAAAATCTCAAGCGTTACTTAACCTTTCTTTATCACCATCTCCAAATTTCACCCCGTTTTTTTTCAATCAACTATCTGTCGGTGGTATTAAAAATGCTATTACATCTATCTCCTAAAAACAGTCGGGTATGATTGTATTGGCCGTGATATGATAATCCCCATTATCGAAAACATTGTTCCAGTCCTAACTCATATTCTAAATCTTTCTCTCACTACTTGTGTGTTGCCAAGTTCATGGAAAGACGCTACCCAAAAGATCTCGAAAAAATCCTCGCTCTCTTTCATACTATCGTCCCATTTCTATTCTACTATGTGTGTCAAAAGTATTGGAACGCATGGTTCAGGAGTAATTGTGTTCCTACCTAATTCGACATCAACTTTTCAATCCCATCCAGTCGGGATTTCCACCGGGACATAGCATGGCCACTGTACTTATTAAAATCACGGATGATATTTGCATGGGAATGGACTATGGAATTATGACAATCCTGACACTGCTCCAATTTAGCAATGCCTTTAACGCCGTAGACCATGAGGTTTTATTACTGTTGCTTAAGTCTATTAATATATCTTCAGAGGTAGTTGGTTGGTTTCAGAGTCTTCTTCTGCATAATAATAGACAGCTGACAATAAAATTTATTTGTGTAGGGGGGGGGTCTGTATTACCTTTAAGTGGAACGGTCAAAAACTTAGGCATACACTCTTTCATGGCATGTACAAATACTAGAGCTGCGACAGAGAATGCTAGGTATGGAGAATAGAGGTAAACGCAGAAAAGAGTAAGTCCATACTCTTCTCCTGTACCCCGCCCTCCCACAAACGAGGAAACATGTCCGCCATCATGCTCTACGGTAACGTGATATCAGAGCAGAGACGGTAAAGTACTTAGGCGTCACGCTCGATAGGTCGATGAGCTTTAAGAATCACATTGACAACGTTCTAAAAAAGGCACGGCATGTCCTTTTCAAATTATATCCACTGATTAACAAGAAGAGCGAAATGGCTAATAGACATAAGCTCACCTTGTACACTACATGCATACGACCGATTATGTCGTACTGCAGTGCAGAATTCGCGCACATAGCCCCGGCCCAAATAGAACGTTTGCAGAAAATGCAGAATAGATTCTTGCGCATGGCCACTTGATGCCCGTGGTACATTCGTAACATCGACCTACATTGCGACTTTCACTTAACGTCGATAAAAGGACACTTCAAAGAGCTGTCTCAAAAGTTTTGACCGTGCTCTTAATCACAAAAACAAACTAATCGTTCAAACGTCGGAATACGACCCGACGTTAATAACCGATTCCCGTTACCGTCGGCCGAAGCACGTACTGCACGACGCCGACGACGCGATAGCCATAGCAGTTGCTAAGTCCGCCCTTGCACACAAGCAAATACACACCCAGAAACGCATCCGCAGTAAAATGCCAATAGGGCAAACCCACGCATAGCAGGTTTTAGTCGGTAGTAGGTAGTAGTTATAGCTACACGACTTGACCCGACAAGCTCTTCAGGCCGCCTTGGGTCGGTTGGACAGTGCATAAATGCATTCTCTTCCTGCTAGAACCAATTCGATATACACCGCTCGTATCGGTCGAGCGCTGAAACCTTACATATAGTTACACAGCTATAAGACATATGACTGACAGAATGACAAACTCACACACCACTTACGGAAACGAGCCCGGGTTCGAATCCATAAGACGTGAGCTTAGATAAAAGTAGAAGTAATAAATCGCGATCTTAGAGAGCTCTAAAAATAAAAATTAAACTATTATCACGGCTTCTAGCCGATTTGAAGCGCAAATCGGCCCCACCCGTCAGAGGGTGGGGGAGGAGGCCGACCTCCACCCCCACCCTCTGACGGGTGGGGGAGGAGGCCGGCCTCCTCTGACAAGCCAAACCGAAAGACGAGCTCAACTTTTCACGTCCCGTAACATTAAACGGCATCGTGCGCACGCCGTCCCACTAGCGTGGGGAGGGGGACCGCTCCCCCTTTTCGGTCCCAAAAATAACCAAAATAGGGTAATGTCCACTAAAATTCCGGTTTGCTTCTTCCCATCTGCGGGAAAGGAGGGGGGTCTGTCCCCCTATCTTCTACCCATAACCAGAAGACAAAAAGTCTTCCGTAATCAGTCGGACTGTTAGGGCTGGACAAGTGCCGCCAATCGGTCCCTCCGAAAAAAAAAAAAGAGAGAGAATGCTAGGTGCTGTAGTTTCTTTAAGAAGATTAAGTAATTTTCTTCCGATTCCTACAAAAAATTATCTCGCGCAATCAATTCTTCTGCCCATCTTAGACCACGCAACAGTGTGTTACTGCGACCTCTATGAGAACCTTCAGTCTGCACTCGAACGCTTAAAAAACATTTGTTTTCGGTTAATTTTTGGGATTTGCAAATACAAGCATACCTCTGAATATTCCCAAAAACTCAAATGGCTTCCCATTAGATTGCGTCGAAACTCCCACATTCTCCACTTTTTGTTTATTGTGCTCTTCAGTCCTTCTACTCCTTCATATTTAAAAGAAAACTTTTCTTACCTCGGCGAAAACATCTCTATTCTTCGTTCTTCAAATCAATTAACTCTTTCCTTTCGACGATTCATGACATCCCTTGAGTATTCCTATACGGTGTTAGCCATCCGATTATGGAACGCTTTACCGCTTCAGAAAGCGCCACAAGGAACATTACTTCTCCTTAGCTGGCTCGTAATTCGCCATTGCTCACGATGCTGCTTTTGTAACAATCGTTTTTATGCGATTTAGATATTACAAATGTATGTATGTATTTAGGTATGTGTCATGTAGATACTTAAATATTTTATTATTGTTTAAATATTGTAGTATATATAAATTTATATAAAGGTAACTATTCTAGTTTCCTCTATATTATCAGTTGTGCTAAATACTACCTTCTTTATGTGTACAGTTTCTCTGTCTTATTCTGGTTGTCTGGAAGAGACCGCTTATAGCGGTAAGACCGCCTCTTTGTTCCTGTTTCCAGATCTAAAGTTACTTCTTTTGTAATTGTTATTTGGTGCAAAATAAAGAGTTTTTATTTATTCATTATAATGATATTTAAGTATATTTTATATTATCACGGTTATTGAGGTCTCAATTTTACGCGAATTTTACTCATTACAATAAAACTACTTTCACGGATTCTATCGCGGTTTCTTGAATTATCTAACTAGTCCGACGTTTCAGAAGCTTTATAGCAACCATGCGCCTGGGAGGACTGAGTGAATTCCACCTGTGACCATGATTGCTGTAAAGCTTCTGAAACTTCGGGCTAATTATATAAATTAAATAAACCGCGATAGAATCTGTAAAAGTAGTTTTATTGTAATATCATGGCTATGTTGTCGCGTGTCGGATAAACTAAATGTCTGACGACGTCAGACAAAAGCATCAGGTCCTTTTACTTTAAATTGCTACCGTACCACACACTTGACACTGTATTATTATATATTTTTTTATAGTATATAGAGTTAAACGATGAAACGGAGCTTATTGGCAAATCGTTAGTTGTCTATGTGGATCGGTAACCATACACATACGCAAAGCTGTCATGCCGAGCGTCGACCACCTCATTACAGGGAGGTGTGCGGTCGGTGACTAATCGAGTCACTCACAAACCGTACGAAATTTCCGATGGTGCATTGTACTGCCTCTTATGAAAGTAAATCGAAGGTGTGAGCTGCTTTCGTAATATTGTCCTCGTTGGAATGTTATCAAAACACTTAAGTTAGAGGTGGTGCTATGCTGCACAGGTGGAGGTAGTGCCATGTATAGTGCATGACACTACGACCTCTTATGCAACGGAATTGGGCCGGCACGAACGGGGAGGTACCAATCGCTCACTTGATACCGTCGAAAAGTGACACCCATAGTGTCGCGTTTCGTGCAGTATGTGAGTAGCCGGTGGCCCATTTGTGGGGGAGCTGAAAAAGAGAGCGGTACATCGGCATAATTGTGCTGATGTTCATGGGCGTCGGTAGTCGTTGAAAGAATCCGATTTCTCGTTTGTCCCCCTATACTCTATAAGAAAAAACACTGGAGCGTTGAAGCCACTTAGTGAATTCTTCCTTGATTTATTACAATACCAAGTACTAAACAAATTTATTTTATTCTCATGAAATGAATGATGCATACATAAAACGGCACAAGTAATAGGAAATGCGTTCAAACGATTCTTAACATGATGAATAAACGGGAAAATACGAGTAGAATAAAGCTGTTTCTAGAAAACTATACAATGGCATCGGGAAATTTACGGTCAACTTTAAACGTACATTTTTAATCGACTTCAAAAAAACACGTGAGTCGACACTCATGAAGGTATGTGATATTATTAAAATTGCAAAATATCTACTATACCAGCAGTCTGTCCCTGCTTTACACGGGTATTTCACAAATAGCAAATACTCATTGATTTACAAAAATTATAAATTACTTTTGAGGCTCGTAAACACCACACATTACCACATGACAATAATTCGGAACAGTCAGTTGTCAATAATTTCTGCAGCTGCTATATAAGTATTTACTTAGATATTTTCTCCACCTTCAGCTACATTATCGAAGCTCTCATAATGATCAATAATGTTTCAGTAAATATTATATCTCCATCATGTTCATCGGCGATACTGTATCATTCCAATAGTTCAATGCAAACCAGCGATTAACATATTTGATTAAATGTGTCCTCTTTGTAATATTAGTATAAATAATGCATACGAGTAGGTATATGTTCGTCTCCCTAAACCGGAGGATACAAAAGTCTTCGCCAGTCCTTTGAACTGTAGAGGCGGCAGCAGTAGCGCCAACCAATAGTAGGTCCCTCCGAAAAAAAGGCACATGTTTACAATTCATATATATTTTGAGATTCCGACAATATTAGGACGTACATATGTTTCGAATTGATATCCTCCTTTTTTGAAGTTGGTTAATAAGCGAGCTCAATGTATGTCCCTATATAGTGTATGGTAATATATGTTGACAATTCTATAATGGCCTGATGGTGGTGGCCTTTAGTCCTGCTAATAAATGTCAAAGTGTATGAAGACACATTGGTAGAATGGCGTGTCTCGTGGAAAGTTGAAGAGAAGTTCTTCATTCGCTGAAGTTATGAGATTTTAAAACTGTCTTGTATATTTTATTAGCGGTTTCCCCCGTGAATGAAAGGGGCAAATTATACACTAATACCTTCCTCGGGTTCTTACCTATAAGGGTATTCCTATTTAAGGATGAAAACAGCATGTTAATCTGCTCAGTATATTTTAATATAATCACACAGACAGACTGCTTTTGGGGCCTTTATTTTCTTTTCCGTTATTCTACAGGACTACACCTACGCACCATACAATTTTTAATAGTCTCCTTTTATAAGAAAAGTCTTACTAATCTCGACGTTCGTTTAAGATAACTTTTCTCTACACATAGGTCGTAGACATTTAAACTTGTAAATAATTGCAGTGTGTCACTGGAACCTGCCTGACGATATGGATTACAACCGATCTTTCGGCTGGTATTCACGTTTAATAGTAATTAAAGTTAGTAATTAAGTTGGGCAGGTGTGACCAAGGAATTAATTAATTACCATTCTCTGAATTAATAGAGGCATTAGGGGGCAACTTTCGTAAAAGGCTCGGAATAGCCTGAATGATTTCAAACAAGGGCTAATGTATATTTACAACATTTATTATTATTATTAAAACTAACGTTCATGCTACCGCATATTGAAGACGATTTCCGTGCAGTAGCTGGTCCGGGATGGATGCGAGTAGGAGGAGGTAAAACGTTTTTACGTTCATTGAAAGAGGTCTATGTCCAGCAGTGAATCGATAAGGCCCGATGATGATGATGATACCACATATTATATATTATCTATCTCTTGGGATTAAGAATTACGAATATTACCAATCACCTCGGTAATTCTGTAACGCAATAAGCGTTTCGTCTCATTTCCCCCGAGTCCCAGCGGTAATGGAGTTTCTCAGCGTCCTCATGTTATATTTATTTAAACTTAATTTAATGTTGAATAAAAAACAATTTCCAGAAAAGACCTCCAATTTAAATGTCACAAAGAAACGTACTCGTATATTCGAATATATTTTCAAATAAATTCATTTTAATTATAGATGATGGAACTACTTTTACGGATTTCATCGCGGTTTATTTAATTATTTAACTAGCCCGTCGTTTCAAACATAATCGCATATCCTCACTAGTTAACACCGATTCCTCCCAAGGATGACTCGTGAGGCTATTGAAATCAAAAAGCATCCAAATTACAATAGAGGAGATTAGAGATTAATTAGAGAGGCTTGGTTTTTCCCTCTGTTTGGGACCCAGTGATAGACATAATCAAATCAAAAACTAAACATACCACCTCAAGACAGCAAGGTATAACAGGTACTGTTTGCGTTAATCGGAACAACTAAATAATTGTAATTCTTCAGGTACTTTTCATAATTTGTGACATCAGGACGTTGCTGTAAAACATCTGAAAAGTCGGGCTAGTTAAATAACTAAATAAACCTCGACAAAACCCGTAAAAGTAGTTTTATTGTAATCATTTCAATTAATGCGGGTGTGGTATCTGCATTGTTAAATCTTCTTTTTTACTTAAATATAAAACAAAGTCACAAAAGCTGTCAGTCTGGATGTGACTGATTTTATCTAAATCTACGCAATGGATTTTCATGCAATTTTCAGGCTTAAATTGAGAATACCCAAGAAAGGTTTTAGTGTATTTTCTTTTTTTAGAATCTAACGAATATACTACGTGAGTCTCATGTCCATAAAATTTACCTGTAACAAAAAAAAAAAAAGTACCCCGAAGAGGTAAGATACAGGTAGGACATCCAAAACTAACAGTCCAGTAGACATACTAGAACACCGACGATTAGCCCAGGTGCTGAGGCTCATGATGTCATAGGCGGCGAGCCTATGGCCACTTCGGACACATTCCAATCCCGGACCGAATCCGAGAAACATTTAAGAACAGTTGCCCGGCCTGGGGATCCAACCCCACGCGGCTGACGGTCTTAACAGGTGCACCGTGACACCACAGAGACAGAGGAGATAATTAACAAATATTTTAAGATCATGAATGACTATTTAACGGAATTAATCGCGTTTTTTCAAGATTTTATTGTGGAGTCAGACAAAATCTCCGTAATGAACAATTGTATCAAAATCATTAATTTATCCTGTAATAGTAATGAATCTCAAAATGTCAAAATATATTTCAGATATAAATAATAAATAGACAAGAACATATAATTATAATAAAATAAATGTAATATATACTTAGTCTGGCCATAAATATTGTTAGAATAAAAAAATATTACATTTGAATTTGGACTATGTCAATTTTTATACGATTATTCCTTGTTTGTAGTCATTGTGGTGCCAATACATTGTACTACATTTTGCACTATTAAAATGGAGTTGAGGTGATAAACATAACAGAGTCGCTGTGATTGCATTATACAAAGTAGTATACATTTGGTATTAGTCAAATGTTTGTGTACCGAACTATTAATCGGTACAATGATGTATGGACTTCCTCTGTTTGTGATAGAGAAAAATGTAACCGTCCACGTAGTGTTCGTACAAAAAAGGTGGTCAAAGAAAAAGGGGAAAGAATTCGAAGAGGCCCTGTCCGTAAGCAAATGATTTTATGTCATGGAATGAAGATAACACCTAGAACCATGTCGTGTATTTGAAGAGAAGACTTGTGACTTGCAGCCTATAAGGATTAAACTGGTCATTTCTTAACTGATAAATCAAAGATGAGTACGGTGGTAAAATCAAAACATTTTTTTTTTTTGGGTTTCGCGGGAAAATGCACTTTCGCACTGCGACCGGTCTTGGTTGAGATCCGTTAGATGTGTGGGCCTCGCGGATGAACCGAATACCCACAAAAACATGTGAGATGAGCTCCTGTGTCACGCGGAAAATGAGGGGTTTGCGTTTGCAGCGCATTCAACGTACACGTTGACTGCGGTAGGGCTTCCCCCCACCTCCGCATCATCGCCTCAAAAAAACTACTGTAGCGGTACGCAAAGGGTGGTCACAGAAGAACTTTGTTTACGGATGAGATTTTTTTTACAGTTGCAACATTTTATTATATTTAAGTCCCTTTTTATTAATTTGGAGTATATAATACGTTATATAATAAATAAATAAGAAGATTAATCTAAATCAATAAAGGATGCTCTAGATATTCCGCATATATCTGTTAACTTGTATTTTTTTATGGAATAGGGGGCAAACGGACAATCGGAGCCTTTTTGCGACTGCCGATGCCCATGAACATCCCCATGACTACTGGGCCATTGCATTTCACTTCTAAAACCCCCCAATGGGCCAGAAAATATAATATCAAAATGAATAATTTCTCGGTTACAAAGGCTCTATTTGCCTAAACTATATATCCTGCATATTAAGATGAAGAATAAATCAAAATTATCACATTGACACTTCGATCAACTACGACCGTTAAAGAAGTTACGTCGTATTACGTAAAAAAATAACTTCATCGGAGCTGAAATTCTAAAAGTTTTAAAATCACCAATAACATATCTATAAATATTACAATGTATGGTACATTGTAATATTTACAGATATGTTATTTAATTCAATGGGCCTATTATACTAGTGAAGTATCTGAGTATATTCGCATTTGCCCGTCACAATTAATTTTATACTGGCTGCGAGGTTCGTTTGGTGGGTCGATATCCAATTCGGACACGATCGGGCTTTTAACGCACTGTTTATTCGTTCGTATCGGCCGACGACGGCGATGTTGCGAGCTGTTTGTAACACAGCGACCGCGGCGATGTACTCGCTATGGACGCGAGCGTAATCACGAGTACAGTTATTGGCAAATTGGGACTACCTCTGCGTTTTAATTTAGTATAATATCTCTGAGGCGTTACCATTGATATCTGTACAAAATTCAGTTTTCTTGTATATAACAATCTCTTTCTCTTGTTTTCTTCTCTTCTTTCAATGCATCGCAGCAATTGGGTCGCTATGCCGTTAGTATCAGCTATGCCTCTAAACAATATTAGCATACTAGAAAAATATGAAAATGATGATCTAATTCTATAGTACTACTTTCCAATGTTCAAGCGTAATTTTGTATGTGTGTATTATTATAGTATTTACGACACTCATATATTTACTTGTTAATAAAAGACAACACCCATAATGTACGCAACGAGCATATCAAGTTTGACAACCTTTATCTATGACGTTATAAGTACAATATTGACGTAACAAGTAAGTTGATCTTAGGCTTCAACTATAAAAAATCACAAACCTAAAATCAAGTAAACTTGAGCTTAAAACATTCGTTCAGAATCTTTCACGATTCATATTTTTTTGTGGTGAATTTCATGTCATTACGGTAGAAATATTTTGAACAAAATAATTTTGCAATATATCAATTTTCCTTTACTATTGATAATAATATATCTTTAGGTCGTAGCATATTTATAACGGCCTCATATTTATAAAGGACAGGAGTGATGGCCGATGTGATATTGGACGTTATATATATAATGGGGTTCGATTGTAAGTTTATCGTGACGGCCGACGATCTAAGTTGCATGATCGAGTGCGGCTCATCGCTCATAGTTTATGATCTCGTGTGGAACAGGTTATTTTATACTATACGGAATATTCAAGCAAATTTACACATCATTTGTTTGAAGAAATTTACCTCAGCAGCTACTTTATCGTTAAAGAATGATTCCACACTTTCCATTCAATTATAAATAACATTTTGGGCTCTGATAGCAAAATATTGTTATTTAATATCTTTTTTATTCTTCATCAACATGTTTAAAGTAGAACCTATCTGCCGAGACTTTATTAATATAAAGAGCTAAGTACTGCCTGCTGATTAATAACGTAACATCAACGACTATAACACCTACAAACCTGAAATTTTTACAGTGCAGACATCCACTCCTAGGAGTGTAATTTCATTCGTTTCAAGTGATATACAATTTCATGATTACACATACTAACACTATCTACCTAATTTGCAATCTTAGGATTAATAAGACTTATTTATTAGATCTAATGTGGTAGATACTAAATCATATTGATGCAATGAATATCAGACTGAAACGAATTTAACTTTTGTTTATATAAAACGGTCGATTGAGCATTATAAACCTCCCAAGACATTTACAATGGCTGTAAACGCAAGGGAAGACGGCTCACAAATTACCTCGCCAATTGTCCTGAATATATTATTGCAAAGGTTAATGACTATGGAACGAAGAATAAAAATGGAATTAGCAACACAAAGAGCAAAGCGGACACGAGTTGAATACATTTCTCATGTATGACTTTTTTCACTACGTCCGCGTCCGTTAGAAAGGTCTAGAGTTATAAAGATAATAATATTTATAGTTCCTTTACAACAAATGTTACTGTTGTCATAAAAATATATCTTTTATGTATTTGAAATATGACATATATTGAAAATACATAAAAGAACTTGAAAAACTTGAGGATTAGTGGCAGCTAAGCGATGTTTTATTTTAAATCTCTATAGCACCTACTATACAATAAAGCTTAGCTTATTCCAATATTTGGTATGTCTAAAATATATATTTTATAGGCTACTACTGCTGCTGGCATATGTGTGCTTGAATCATCATATGGGCCAGTTTTTTTGATATGTTGCTGAACATTGCAATTAGTAGTCTTAATGTAGATGGTTTTTATAACTGAAACGTAGTTCTTTGATTGTTCCGTATTATTGTTATCTTATATGGTTTGTTATCTCGTGGTCTAGTGGTAAGCATGTTCAGCTACAGACGTGAGGTCCCGGGTTCCATTCCCGGGTCGGACTACACAAAAAGTGCTATTAGGATGTTTCAAATTCTAATCACTGTCCGGAGCTAGGAACTTGTTTCACACCCCGTGCCTCGGAGATCACGTTAAGCTGTCGGTCCCGTCGTGTCGGATTGCCGTCCCATCGGAATAGGAGAATGAAGGAGTAGGGAGTGTACTTGTATCTGCGCAAATACTTGTGCACTCACGTCCCACGCAGATAGCTCTTAGTAGACATGGCCGCTGTAGACGAAATTCGGCTAGGACGACATTATTATGATTTTCTAACATATTTTGAAACTAATGGTTTTCTATACACAGGTATCAGCATATTTTGCTGTGTAGACATATACTCCTATAGACGTAAGCAGCAGTCTACATCAAGTGATATTATCTTACAGGCTATCATCATCATCATAAGCCGGATTTAGGGAAATAATGAAATCTTAATGTTTGAAACAATCAAACGACGTTGACGCGAATTACAAAATTGAAGACGAAAATTAAATTGGCATAGTATCTGATTTGCTCACTCAATAACTTAACTGGCCGTGAATTGACGAAACGACCAAGAGCCAAGACACTTGCTTTTTTCTCTGAAATGTTTCGTTTAATCATTCGTGTGAAGAATCACAAATGAAACAAGCTTACCTTTTCAGAGAATTATATATCATATATATTGGAAGCGTACTTTCACTGTCATATTAGTATATAATTTTTTTATTAGTATATATAGCAGCGTTATCTATACTAGCATATCTTTGGCCCATTCGAGAAGAGAATAAAACGAGGGCAATGCTTTCAACAATGCATGACAACGATAATATGGATTTAAGACGTCATAAAATGCGATAAATGTCACTTCACGTTCAAATTCGGGTGCGATGCAGCGTGGTTGGTAGTTACTATATATACTATTACTACAAAAAATATTACCAAATTAGTGAGTTATATTTATTTCATTTACATTGAGAAACCCCTATACGAACCAAAATCATACTGTCCTATGACTTTACTTCTCACTTTTGGTAAATTGTAGATAGGCTCACTATCAATCGCATTATCCCAGGAGGGGTAATTTATCATAATCAACAATACGGTTTACAGCCGGGCGATCTACAGTAGATGCCGCCATCTTAGCCAGGAGAACACTCAGATGTTGATTATGTTGTAGGAATAAATCTCTTGATATACAGGGTGCATTTGATGATACTCGAATACTTATTCCTTGATATGTTCCTACTTCATAAACGGCACAACAAAACTGCGGCTAGTTTAATTTTCATACACTAAAGGTTTGACTCTAGGCTGCTCACAGGACTCAAAATTATCACCTTACTTGTGGAATGTAGGATTTGATGATTTGTTTTCTTTACCTTTCCCGGCATTATGTACATTAGTAGGATACGCGGATGAAGCCCTTTTGTTAGCTCGGGCAAATTTACGATCAGATGTTGGAATTAAATCAGACATTTGTTTCAATTTAATATCAAATTGGGGAAAAGAAAATCGTTTAGTATTCGCACCGCACAAAACCTTCCAAATTCTTTTGAAAGGCTCACTACAATCAAGCCATGTATTAATTTTAACAGTGTGTCGATTAAACGAAAGGAAACCCTTTCATACGCTTTTAGCAACGTTTCGAGCTTAACGTGGGGCCTGTCCTCTAAGACCTTAAAATAATATACAACGTGACATATCTTGGTAGCATGCGTTACGCCTTTCCAGTTTGGGTGGATAGGGCTACAATAGGCGCTGCGTGACGAAAATTACTACAAAGTGAGAGGCTATTATTATTATTTTTATGTAGAACATAGCGCACCGTGACTACGGAGGCCCTACTAGTTCCTGCTGGAAGATTACCAGTTGACCTTGAAGACCGCGCCGCTATATATTATCATTTACTAAGGCATGTATTATTCAAATTGCTTATTTTAGATTGCAACACATAGGTGGATAAGCAAATATTTTTTTTTTACATATTTGAAGTAGTTAACTATTTAAATTTCATTTAACTATCACCGTTTTTCATTCATCAGTCATGTTCATATATTTCAGACAGTAGATCATGCCATTTTACATTACTTTTGAGTCATATACCCTGGGGCCACAGAATATCAGGTACTGCCGGTTATCACATCATAAGATAGCCTTAGTCATCTAACTGAGTGGCTTCCTTTGCAGGACTTGTGTTACACTGTTGTGCATTTTGTGTCTGTGAATCCATATTCTCGTCGCACCTTAACCTTTACTACATCCCTTTAGTAGCTAATCAAATTATTCTTTAATTTCTTTTAACTTTAAGTGTATGTCAGTATGTGTATGTCTTGTAAGTGTGAGTAAGGAAGGTTAAGTTTATATATAAAAGATTTATAGAAAATAACTAAAGTCTTTAAACTAAATCGATGTTTCCACTCAAACTTACTCGGTAAATGGCAGGCACGATGGACTAACATAAATAAAGGACGCCATGTACATAATTATGACAACATGGGCCTCAGTACCTTGGCTAATCGTGGGTGTGCTAGTATATCTACTGGACTTACGAGTTGTGGATGTACTAGCACACCTACTTTTTGTTATTTACACAATTTTTTCTCCTGCATACGGGAACGATTATCAAAGAACTGGTTAGAAGTAGATCCTCTCATTGCACTGTTCCTTATGGGTCCCGGCAATTTTACAACTAAACTATTTAGTTTCAAACTAGTAGCGCCATCTCTTTGTGACTGCTCGGACGGGACTGAGAAATACGAGCAAACCGCACATCACAAACTGTGGAAGTTAAGTGAAGGAGGACAGCGCATCGGCATAGTAATTATGGGAATAAATAATTATTCATGATAATATTTTTATGGGTAGTTATAATTATCAAATTAATACTTTTAATTAATGCCATTCATGAACATTCATCCTGTCCTAACATTATATCCAGATCTATTACCCTGATCTTGAAGGAAAGGAAATTATGATCTATCGAATCCTGAACATGGTACAAGCCTTGTCATCTTAGTAGTGAACCCAGACACCTTGCAAAAGCCAATTGAACCGAGGTGAGCTGCTATTGCGCACGCAAGGGGCGAAGATGGGAACCATTGCACTGTCCTAAAGTTAGCAGGGTTATTCTGTGGTGTAGGACAACCCCTCTATGGAGGTGATTAACTAGCCGTCGACGTCCTTGTATTTCCGGGGCAACTGACCAATAGCGGCACTGATGCCAATCATGGTGGTTTTAGTGGGTATTCGGTACTATAATGTGCCGCAAGCCCGACACACCACTGGACCTCACCCAGGGCTGGCGAAGGGGCGTATATGCATTTCACCGCGTCACAAAAAACAACATCTCGAATAACAGGTCATAGTCTTCCACAAATCACTCAGATGACTTACATTCTACGTTAAATATCTATTTAAACAAGAGCACAGGAACCAACATTTCAACATCAAAATAAAACGTACTGAAATGATTCTTACTCCACGCACAATCATGTTTGCATTAAAGCATCGAGGGTACCGCGGTTATCTCAGTCACCATCTCATAAGTATGCTCAAGGCGCAGTTTGTTTCACTCATTATTTACCTCCTCCCGTTCTCCGTTCCACAGCATCACCCATTCGATGTGTGTCGTATACGTAAAGTTATTTACAATTTCACGGGTGTCGCGTTGAGGTGAAATTGATTATTATTTGGGAGAAAGGGGGGATTTGTTTTCAATATCTGCGAGTGTAAATTACATTTTTATTCAAACATTGATGTAATGTTTCTATTATCATCATCAACAGAATTTATTGTGCTCGTAGATCGACTTATTACGATTTTATGGGCATTACCATTTTTGAATTTTATTGTTGTCATGCATTGTTGAAACATTGAAAGACGAAAAGCTTCATTCAGTAAACCGTGCAATATCTAATGAAAATCGAATGCAATCAGAGAGTGTCCGACCAACGCCGAAACCAAAACCGAAACCAGAAAGTTCCTGACGAGAATAATTTTTTTGAGGGCATTGTAGACGCATTGATCGTAACGTGCATTCACTAGCTTACTGCATAGGTCAAGCGTGTGTAAAGAAGTTTTACTATACGTATATTTACTTGTGGAATAAGCTGGTGAATACGTGACGAGAGCGTTACGAAAAATGTGATAGGACGAGACGAGCGAAATGGATATATAAGTTAATGAACATAGAAAGAATTGGAGCCAAGTTTTGCATATTATTGTATAGTCTAGAGAGAGAGGGAGGTGTGACATACATTTTTTTTCGCACGTAGCCAGTTTTTTATATCAAAGGAGGACAAAAGAGTAGTCGGAGTCTGATAATTTATTTATTTATTTCAACACGCGAATTCTCGCGGACACGGTCTCCCGTCAGATGGTCGCGTGCAGCGGGGCTAGGTCGCGTAGACGAGTCCACCATGCGGTCCATTGTCTGCCCTATTGAACAAAGCGCTCGACAATCGAACCACAAATTCCTCCAGCAACTCTATCCGCAATTCACACGCGAGCACGTCGTTACGGACGTAGTGACCGGCTCACGTATGGATATGTTCTGCTGGGCTTGCAGGCGTTTCCGCTGGGCCTGGGAGGTTAGCGCGTACCATGCGGGGGCGGCGTAAGTGAGGCGTGACCGGATATACGTCTTGTAAATCCCCAGTTTCGTCCGTGTAGGGAGTCCGGACGCTAGTACCGGCCACAGCAAAGCGCGGGCTGTTCTCGCCTGGTTGACCGCTCGGTCCACCTGCGACCCCTCCGCAGCGCACGGTCGATACTGCATCCGAGATACACGACTGGGGATTCCCAACACACATCCTGGCCTCTGAACTTTAACCTCTTGAGCGCCTCTTGCTGACATATAGCGCCGTCGTCTTATCCACGTTGACGGACATGCGCCACTTGTCGAGCCCTTCAGGCAACCGGTCCAGCATGCGCTGCATGCGCCCAGTTGCTAGCTCCGGCTTTCGGGATGAGGTGACGTATGCGCTGTCATCGGCTAACAGCGCGAGCGTAACATCCGCCTCACCCACACCCGAAGGATCATTGAGTGTGGGGATGTCGTTGGTGAAGGCCGCGTACAGGCAAGGGGATGGACAACTGCCCTGTGGCACTCCGGCGCGTATGGCCTTCACCGAGAAGTGCCTCCACTCCACCGCTACCCGAAAGGTCCTACCTTCCAAGAATGACGCCACAACTTGTATAGGTTTACTGGGTGCCACACCCTGTCGAAGGCCTTCTCCATGTCGAGAATGACCGCGACTGAGTGTCTCACGTTGTTCATCTCCACAGACAAGTGGAGGATCACCCACGTCAGTTGCAACGTGGTCCAGCGGTCGCTCTGGAGCTGAACTGTTCATCCCTTATGGGAATATACAGCTTCATCCTCCGAAGCAGAAGCCTCTCGAACAACTTGGAGATGTGCGACAGCAGCGTTATCGGCCGGTAGCATCCGGGCAGGTTTCGGGGCTTACCCGATTGCAACAGCACGATGACTCTCTCCTCTTTCCAGGCCCCTGGAAAGTCGGCCGTCCGGAGATTGCCATTTGCGATCTGTGTGAGAACCACGGCTGCTCTTCTGGGCATGATCACCAGCGCTGTGGGGGGATGTCATCGGGGCCTGAGCTTTGCACCTCGAGAGGCGAAGTGCGACTTTCCGCAGCTCAGAGGGGGAGATCAAATCCGTCCCGCTGAGCGGCGGAGTCGGGCTCTGAAGGAGCTCTCGAATTCGGCACTCCACCTGCTCGTGGTATTCTGCGGATGACGGCCCTGCCAGCAGCTACACACACACACCACACCCAGGTGTACTGTGTGTGTGTGTAGGTGTGATCCGAGCACTTCGGAGTGTGTTTCACGCCTGTGGTGTCTAGGCGTGGAGTGATGGTGGTTTTTGGCCTCGTGAGACGTCTGTTTTAGCCGTGCAGGTTTGTGTCGTTTTCGCCGGCATGGAAAACTGTATTCTCCCAGCCTGCTTCACCACACTCCCTCACTTTCACGGACAGTTCCTCGGCCAGCTTGTTGAGTTGTGTCTTGATCCTCGGCTATGCTATCCTGATCGACTAGGCTATTATGATAGGGGGTCCAGTCGATCCTCTCTCTGGTCCGCACTCCTTCCCCAAAGATTGCTCTGGGATCAGGTGTGACGAGGTTGGGTAGGTGTTGAGTGTCGTGGTCCTACAGGACCTCGATATTGACTGTGGCGCTCGATACGGCGAGCAGCCGCGGTCTGTGCCACCGCTACACATATCGCTCCGGCAGGCAAAAGCTCACGGCAGCCAGTACGCCGGAGGTGCTAGTCTTGCCTCGTAATATTTTAAATATACAAGAAGCGAGGGCGAACTCCCTCCTCACCTCCAGCTTATTATACCCTACCATTCCTAAAAGAAATAATGTTGGATACATTAGTTGATATGCGGGGTATACTCCGTATAATTTTATATGCATAAAACGAATATATTTATTTTGTATTCGCTCCAACATAAGCTTGTATTTTGCCTCTTGGGGGCAATAACCGAACTGAATGCCAAGTGACTCCTTACTAGAACTTCATAGAGGGTACGAATGGCATCAATGTTTCTAAAATTATAAGATTACCGCATCACGAACCCCAGTGTCTTGTAAGCCTTTTTACAGACCACAATAATGTGACCTCTAAACGATAAATTTGTCCCAAAACAAACTCCCAAGTCTCTCATGTTTTGGGCTCGTTTCAATGCAACTCCTTCGATGTTATACTGATATTGTATTGGACTGCAGGACCGGCTAAATACCATCGACGAACACTTTGAGACATTGACATTGAATTAAAATAAACTACTTATTTCTGTGAGCCCACTGCACCACCCGGTGAATATCTTCCTGCAGCCTGACACAGTCCGCTATCGCCTTCACTCCTCGCGAGAGTTTAAAATCATCGGTAAATAGTAGGCACAATGTATCTCGACCTACGTCAGGCAGGTCATTAATCATCAGCACGAAATCTAAAGGCCCAAATTGCTAACCTGGCTAACTTCTGACCTCGATCTGCAGCTGGCACAATCAACATATTGGCGCCTGTCACGCAAGTAATCCGCGAAGACAGGTCTTGTACACCGAGCGCTAGCTAGTTTAGATAGTAAAATATCATTTTCTACCATATCGAGTGCTTTCTTAGAATCGAAGTACGTTACATCTACTTGACTCCCATAATACATAATTACCGACGCCCGCAAATGTTCGCATAATAGTTACGCAAATGCGTTGTCCTTCTTTTCTCCTCCCCTCCAATGGGCCACCGGCTACTCAAAAACCGCTCAAAACGCGACAAGATACCTCGTACAAGTTGTCACTTTACGCTGTACGCGGTATCTCCTCGGTCGTTCAAGCCCAATGACACTGCAATGCAGCATGTCACTTCCTCTTTCTTCCTTACAGGTAAGTTTCGTATAACTAAAGGAACTTTAATACGGTCGTGTCATCTAAGGCACACTCGTCTTTTCTCGTTGTTTATTTTTTATCTTCAAATCACATAGATATGCACATTTTTGCTTCTTGATTAACATCAACATAGTAAACCAATGAAAATTACAAAAAATTAACATGAAGCATTACCTATACGAAATACAAACACAAGCGAGTTCAAAATTACTTCGTGGCTTGGACGAAATTCAACGACAGAATACAGCGCAAGAACTCCCGAATGTAGATTCGGCTACAGTTGTAAACTCGTGTTTTTGCCGACTGAAACCGAAATCGAACCTTCGAACGGACTCTACAGTCAGTTAATGCCTACATATTATTAATTTTTGGACACTACTTATAATCTTAACATCGAAATTAGTTATCTTTGTCCGTCTACTGCTAAACATACTAAACGTAGTCCTGGAAACACTGAAATATATGTATTAGTTAGTGTTACAATGAGTAGGTCCGTTGTGAAACCACATGAAATTACCATAAGACATCAGTGCAGTGAGGATTGTGCAATTATTTTATAACTTTATATCCATCGATCGATCTTCAGTTCGTTTTTCGCGTGGAAATGCTTTACGCACTGCCAACTCTCATACCCATGATGGGCTTCGGGTTTGTCGGGATCGCGGCTATACCAAAAAGCCACTAAAACCCCCATTTGTGCCATTGGCTGGTCAGCAACGGAGTAAAATTTTGTTTTGTTTTTTTTTTGTTTACGCGGGGAAAAGCATTTACGCGCCATAACCGGCTCTAGGTGAGATCCAGTTGTATGTGGGGCTCGCGGCACACTACAGTGCCGCACACCCACAACACAACCTTTGCTGAGGCGCCTCGGAGCTACAATTTATTGGGGCATCTGGACGGCTTGACAGCCACACTCCACAGAAAGCTTTCCCCGCAAAACCGGACAACCCCAACAACTTTGAGATAGTGCAATTGGGGGAGGTTCCCATCCCCAACCCTTGCCCCCGTGCGCACAAAGCACCTTTTAATTATAAGAGTGGCACGAAGAGTATCCACCTCGGTTCATTTAGCTACACTTATGGCCACCGCAGGCTACCAAGCCCCACATCCCCGGTGGGGCTAGAACCATGGTTCGGGCAACCAAGCAACCGGGCAACCTAACTAACTATTAGTCACTAGATCAACTTGAGCCAACATTAATTTTGTTATTCGATGTTGGCTCTATACCATGCCAATCAAATTATAGCGATATCAATTTTCTGAGCCAATCAGTTGTAACTCTCTCACTGTAACTATGTTCTTCCTGATCTCAATTTTATCTTCTTGTCTCCATATATATTTATAATAAAATTTTGTTTTACCTAAACTATAACAATTTGTTTAATTTCTTCATAAACTATGAAATAATCCGAGTAACGTTTAGCGATAGCAACATTGGGCAAATATTTTTAGATAAACTTTTTTATATTTCTGAGCGTACAACTGAGATAGCCTGCAACTAACATTATCACAAAAAACAAACATTCTAGTGTTTGTGTTTTGTGGTGATGTAAAGTTACCGACTTCCAACAGGATTATATTATTTATTATAACAAGTTATGGATAAATCATTAACTAAATTTTGTATATCTAACAAACAAATTAGTAATTTGTTGTAATTTCAAAACAAATTTATGGGACAAGGACACCACAGTCACATTTTGCTCTTTGTTAAATAAATTTAATCATTGAGCAAACTAGAATAAGCGAAATTTCCACCGCATGCAATATTTTTAGTAATGTATCTCCCATAGGTCCTAAATTGTTACACGCTAAACGTTACCCGTTGGGCGCCAATCGTCACAATTTAATTCTATAAGAGAAGTCAACAGGGGATTATTAAAGATTTGTTAAACTTTTAAATACATTCATTTAATTGGTCTTTCCACACTCACAATCCAGGACAGATTTAAAATAGTACAAGCACGATAATGGAATTAATACTTTTTATGATTTTGGTTAGTAAGGAGGTGAGGGTTTGAAGTCTTATCTGGTAGTGATCCGAGACTCCCGAATGCGACTTGGATGAACCTTTATGTATATAAATGTTCCTGTCAGATGAATTTTTCTTCAATAATCATGTTCCACGTTTGAAGAATTTGGTGTTTACTAAACAAAAAGAAAAAGGAGTGAACCCTTCAATATGAAATAACAATTCGCACATTCTGACACGGATAGGTTCCCGGCGGAAAATAAAAAAAAGTATTTAACTATGTTTTGGGAATGGCTGATAGCGTCAGCCATTCTAAATATATCCCATCCTCAACCTCGCCAAAAGGACAAAAGTGACATTTATTCAACTCAAAGAACATTAAAAGATGTGATGATACAGTCAGAGATGGAAGATATAGTTTTTTTTATAAAATATTTAAGTTACAAAACATAATAGCTACAATATGACTGTCGACTTTTCATAATATTGACAATAGAAACAAAGATTGCCAAGAAAGTACTAAATGCATATCAATAAATTCAAAATTTAGAAGTGAGATAACAAACAATATTCGTCATTTAAAACATTATAATAGCCCAGATTTAGCATTTCGTTAACTATTTATTTAAGATAATAAGAAATAATTATAATTTTATCTTCACTTCTAATGCAGTCTGATCTGTTAACTGGAAAAGTGTAACTTTAGTAAATGGGAAACAGAAGAGATTTATAAAATCAAGCAACGACGGCGTGATCTTTATAGTGTAAAGACATATAATCATGGTGAATATTTGAAACATTATGTTAGAACATATTCAAAGACATTTAAACAAGTTTAGTTTGCGGCTAAATCTTTATATATAAGAAATACAATAAAAGAATACAATAGGGGCAACTTGGAACAGCTCCTCTGATTTTCATCTTTGTATCAAAGATAAGTTGCATAAGTCTGACGAAGAAGTTGCGACTGTATTTGAGATTTCTTTTGCTGACAATCCAATTTCTACTACAATATATTTACTATCCTCTCCAACCGCTGCTGCTGAGTCATTACTAAAGAGACTATGTAACGAAATGTGATGTTACACTATTATGGTATGGGAGGTGCGCCTCTCTACTTTTAGACTTCTTATTTAAAGAAAGTAACTCAAAAGATTGAGATAAATAGCAAGCGATCTAATGGGCCTAGAATAGAAATGGGGTCCCACAAGGCTCCACTTCGGGTCCGTTTTTTTCTAGTGCATAGAAATGACCAGCCATAGCTCATTAAAAAGACTAAATAGATAGTTATATTTACCGTGTTCACCTGTCTGTGATTGTGAGCTTCACAGAAGCTAACGAATACGAACAAACAGCACATAAGATAATTTGGGAGTGTAGTCTTTGGCATAATGAGCAGACCATGATGTTAGACGGTATCCATAGTGTTAATAGCGTAATTTTCAACGGGGATCTCGTGAATAGCGTGGTTTTTGCCACAACTATTACTGGAAATCACAATTTTAACTCAGTCCTAACAACATCTTAAATGATGACAGTTAAATACCAATTAGTCAATCACTTTGTACTGGGACTTATTATCACCGTGGTGCATAGCAGTTGAGCCTCGCCTGGCTGCCCTTTCTTATCTTGGCTTGTACAAGTCATTACAATCTTGTGCTGTCTCCCGCTTTGATTGGGGAGGGAAGCTGGAATTATGTCCTACTCCTCCTAATTTCTTCTAATTAAATTCGTTGCGGGTTTCGAGACAGTTCTACCTATTCCCTCGGGCTCCCTGCTATCATATAATAATAATAATATCTGTGGACTTAACATCAAAGGGTCATCGGTGGTCGCCGATATCGATCATTGATACAGGAGTTGCAGCGGTGGAAAAGAGTCATGGGCCAAGCCCGATAAAAGAAAGTCGTATTTGCTGATTATACGTCTTTTATTATAAAACATATGCGACAGCAAAGTAATTGTGACTTGGTAAATAGTTTTTACTCATGAATAGTAAAAATATTAAAAGCGTCAAAGTTACATTGCCTAATGTTAGGCAAGTTCCAACCAATGTGCTCTTAAATGGAGAAACATTGGAACTAGTGGTTGCGATAATTTTCCTTGGAATAATGTTAGACTCTAAACTGCAGTGGGACCATATCACAAAACTTACAAATATACTTAGCTAGGCAGCATTAGTTAGTCAGAAAAATCAGAAATAATTCACATGAACATACAGCAAAATTGGTTTATTATAGTTTCTATCATAGTATTATGTCCTATGGCATACGGTTGCGGGGAAACGCTGCAGAAATAAACATTGTTTTGGTGTAGAAGCGAGCTTTTCATGCTATCTTTAAACTAGTCTCTAATGCATCACTTAGGGTTAAATTTAAGGAGGATAAATTAAAATATAATGAGTGTAAACAGTCAGTGTACTGGTTAGTCTACTGACTGTGTATTCTCATAAAATTTTAGATAATGTTCTGTACGTGCGTAAGGATATTAATATTTAGCATGATAAGTGATAATCATAATAGAAATGCTAGAAACAGGCTTACGCTAGATGTACCAGTTTATAGATTTAGCAGAATATATATTATAATAAGATCCCAGAAAATGTCCAGAAACTATCAATTAATAAATTCAATGAAGTTGTTAAGGAGCGTTTGTGTGATAAAGGATTATATATAATAGAGTATATGACAAATACCACACCTTGGGAGTAATACGCTCTTCTCGAAATATTTCGGGGAAATTTTATTGTTTACTGTTTAAGTATATAAATGTAATTGCAATTTCTTATTATTGAATTATATTTATTACCATTGAGTTAACAGACCATACCGACCTGCTGAGTTTGCTTTGCCGGTTCTTCTCAGGACGGGTTAGGGTTGAACCGGTAGCTGATTTCTTTTACTGACGTTCTAAAAGTATTTTTTATAATTATATTTTGAATAAAAATATTTCATTTCATTTTATTTCATAAATATAATAACTTTTTATACGTCTCGATTTCACGCACCAAGAAACACAAATAAATATTTTGTTTTGGTATTTTACATACATTTTTATAACTTTGAAAAATATTTATCAATACTGTCCGATGTGTAAAGAGCTTTCGCAACCGGCGTGTTGCATCATTGCATGAAGAGAGTGATGAATGAAATTAAAAAAATAAAACACCTGGGGTAAAGGTGGTCAGATTCCTCTGTCTACCACATTACGAAACTGGCGTGAAGATGTGTCGTTGTTATTCTTTGAATGTTTAGTAACAACAAGGGTTGGAACTAAGTTTTATATATTGACACGAAACGCGTCAGCATAGCACTTTACGACAGTGCCATGTCAGCGAGAGGTGCCTCCCCACTCGCGCCAATCGAATTCGGCTGTAATGTAGAATAGCACTACCCTCTGCAAAATACCGCCATAATTTTTGTAAGGGGTAGTGCCATGCTGCATAGGAGGAGGTAGTGCCATGCATGGTGCATGACACTACATCCTCTTATGCAACGGAATTGGGCCGGCACGACCAAGAAAGTACCTCTCGCTCTACTACTACTACTACCGCAAAGTGACACCTATATTATCGCGTTTCGTGTAGTTTGTGAGTAGTCGGCGTCCCATTGGGGGGTGGGTCAAAAGGAGGGCGACGCATCGGCGTAATTATGCTGATGTTCAGGGGGCGTCGGTAGTCGTTGCAAGGCTCCGATTCCTCGTCTGCCCCTATACTATAAAAAATATTTTCATCATCATCATTATCAGCCCATATTGGTCCACTGCTGGACATCTACATTTTTTTTGACGCGGCGAAACACATTTACGCGCGTTCACTGGCTCTGGGTGGGGCCCAGCGGTGTGTGGGACTCGCGGCATATTATAGTGCCGAATACCCACAAAAGCCACGGCGAGTGCCATCAGTGCCGCACTTGGTGATGTGCCCCGGAACAACAATCACCAGGACATCTCGATGGCTAGTCAGCCCCCTAAGGGACCAACTCCACCTCTACAGATAGGGTTGCCCATCACTGCAGGTCAACCCCACTGACTTTGAGACAGTGTAATGGGGTGAATGGGGTAAAGTTCCCATCCACGCCCCTTGCCCCATGCGTCAAAGTGCCACTTTCTGTTGCTCTTAGGTCCCCTCTTCTTATAAGAGGGGTACCGAGAGCGATCCCTCCTCCTGATCCCTAAGCCCCCTCTTCTTATAAGAGGTGTGCAAGGATACCCTCGGTTCAATTAGCCTCGCCTGGGTTCACCCCAGGCTACTAAGCCCCACTGCCACGGCAGGGCTTGAACCATGGTGGGGCTAGACATATACCTCTCTCAATGAACGCCAAGACGACTGACTTACTGCTACTCGCATCCATCCCGGACCTGTTGTGTGGGGGCGGCCTAAGGACACCCTCACCCTCAATCTAAGCCCAGGGTGACGTAAGAGTCATCAAAGGGTACTAGACTCCTAACAACGAAGAGGCTTCAGCGAGCTGGTTGTTTGGTGTCCCGCCTACTACATAATGTGTGTGTGACAGTGACAGCTCGCGCCGAATGAAGGCGGTACCGTACCGAAACTTATTCTGCGATTGCGAATCCGCCTGCTCAGCGTGGCAATTATGAGCATTAACGTCAAATAGACGACAGCAATAAAAAAACATTAGTATATAATATTATGTTATTACTGTATTTTCGTTCTAAAATAATACAAATAATGAAATGTTTATTATTAAGCGTTGCCATTTTGATATGATTGTTGGTAATTATTTAATAATCATTTTAAATATGAAATCACGTATAGTATAAAAACGTAAATTATCAAGATTTTTAAGTTACAATATATTATTAGTACGACGTACACAAATAAATTCATTTCGTTAAATTTTAACAGCCACCTTCGGGACAATTCGACCTACCCCCATATGTTGTGATTAGTCTTATGAGAATATAAAGCCGTGTGCTACTTTGGTGTGTGACAACTCATTTGCACGATTTTATCTTTCCAACGTTTGTTTTCATTTTTTTTTTTACTTTTGTACATTTTTTGTTGTCTCTGATTGTTCAATAACTTTTCAAGCAAATTTAGTTACGAAATCTTTTCCTCGTTTGATAATTTTAATACTCTTTGGAAGGATTATAAAAATAAAAAAAATGAAATCAATATATTTTTATTCTTACAATCACTAGCTGAAATGATTATTGTTCAATAGGTAATAAATTATATTTTTTACTTCTTTCCAGGCCTAACATTAGGCACATTGGGTTGCAATTTCAATCTTAGTTTAATCGATACTTTACTAGTGGCACCAGCGAGAGGTTTGTCATCACAAACTGTATTATCATACTTCAGATCATTACTAGTGTTGAAAACTCGAGAGAATTTGAATTTCGAGAACAATTATGGTCGTAATTCTGGAAACCACAGATTTAGATTTTCATTCTGCATGATTTTGGAATCCCTAAATTCTAGTGTTCAACTGTTCACAATAAATGTTTGAATAATAAAGCGTGAACGTGATCCGGGTTACGGTGGCGTAACGACAAGTGAGATAAACATTTAGGATGCATATTTTAACTTGTGCCAATTCGAATATTGATTTTCAATGCATAAAATATTAATTCAAATATATATTCAAAATTCAAATAGGTTCCCTATTAATAAAAAAATTCTCATTGCTGAATTTCGGCTGCAAAGTTCATTACTATACGGACTATCCAACTCTCTTTTATAGAATAGGGGGGCAAACGATCAGTCGTGACCTCCTTACGACTACCGACGCCCAGGAACATCCACATAATTACTATGCCGATGTGTTGCCCCTACCCCTCCCCCATTGGGATAACGGCTACTCACAAACCGCACGAAACGCAACACTAAAGAATTCATTTTACGACGGTATTATGTGAGCGAGATGTACCTCCCCGGTCGTGCTGGCCTAATTCCGTAGCATAGGGGATGTAGTGTCATACACTATGTATGACACTACTTCCAGCTATGTAGCATGGTACTAAGTCTTCCAAGAAATTATGCAGCATATGCTATAATGCACAATTGCGTGTGCTGACATAAGTGCAGTTAATTTTCCTAAATCCAATGTTCCAACGAGACGGCAGTAAGACGCGAGCCGAGAGTAATCATATTACAACTACTCCGGACATGAACCATTATTATACAATACTTTTAAATGTATTTTTTAGGATTTGACTTCTGTGACACTTCCATCATCATTTGAAAAAGGCAAGTCTATCCCGTTGGACATCAAATCACTTACACCACACAGAACAAAATTCGTGCACACAATTGATACAAAGAAATAAAACGCGTTAACCGAGTGCCCATTGTATTTTGGGCTTTGACCATATTATTTCTAATAATATAATAATATAATGAGTTTTGAACTTATTTGTACAATATAAAACTCGTGAATGCATAGATTTATTATGATCTAAGACTTGATTCTTTTGCTGATTAGTGACTACCATTCTAAAGCTTCTGAATTTTACTACATATTATAATTTTGAAATGTAAGGTGTACTGGCTACTAAGACAAGGAAGCAGTAATATCATTATATGTGCATTTATTAACTACCATTTTTTATAGCAACTAGCAGGGTATAGTCTTATGGTGGCTGTCGAAGAATATAGCAGTTTATGGATACCCATCGAAAAATAAGGGGATAAGTTTCCTTCCTTATTCCCAACCTTCCAACGGACTGCTGGACTGCTACTGTATGAGTACTATATACTGATAAATATTGTATCGGCGTCAAACCAGGTAGCACATACTACCAGCGAAATATATCTTCGTGGTCGTCCCAGTACCCTACGGGTGCAAAGCAGTAATCGATACCTCTTAACCTGTAATAGTATTTACTTTTGTTCTATATTATTAGTTACTATTCAAAGTAAGGCCGCGTTAGGGAAAACAAAGTGTTCGTCAACCGTTCACCAGTTGTGAAGGCGATCTCCGTGCCGTAGCCGGTCCGGGATGAATGCGAGTAGCAGGAGGTCGGTCGTCTTGGCGTTCATTGCAAAAGGCCTCTGTCCAGCAGTGAATCGGTAATGATGATGATGATTCAAACTAATTTTCAACACTAATTTATTGTTACTGAAAAGTGTGAGATTATCTCGGGCCCGAATTTAAAAAGATTTAAATATTGTTGGTGTTGAATAATCCTACGAATAATAGGACCCGAGCTGTGCAGGTGAAAAAACCACGGGTCTATGATAGTATATAATAATTACTCTGAATATATGATATTAAACAAAAAATGAGATTGATTTTTTAAATTTATTATAATTACTAAGCAATAGCTTTTTGATAACTTTTTTTTTCATTTCGTAAATATCACCTAGATTCTCTTATCGAAGTCTTTTATTCTCAAATAATTAAGCAGGAGTACATGAAGAGCCTCGATGGCGAAGGCATAATTTATCACGAATTGGCGTGACGCGCCGGATGTCACGGCGACATCGATTGACATGGGCCCCAAACTAATTGATCATTATTCCGGAAGAAATCAATATTTTACGTTGAATCTGACTCAAAATAAATACCTATCTTTACTTTCTCATTGGTGAATATATTTAGCTTCAATTGGCATTGAACACGGAAATGCTTACTTTTAAAATACCTCTCCGCCATATGGTACTAACCTACCCTAAAGTGAGAGCTCTACTGTCGCGTTTCGTACAGTTTATGAGTAGTCAGAGACCGCATTAGCGGAATGGGGTAAATGAGGACGACGCATCTACATATGCGGATTTCAGTGAGCGTCGGTAGTCAGACACAACTACTCGTTTGGTTTCGTATGTTAAAAAAACTGTTCCCATTTTAAATCATGAAAAAAATTAATACTTTTTATTCAACCACACAAACCTAATTAAATCTTTGGGCTAACTACAACTACCAATAACTTCCCGTGGCGCAAGTCTATACCACATTGTATGCCAGTGGATGCCCCATAGGTCTTGCTCTATTTAGCTGGAATGTAAACTTACAATAATGAAATATGAAATAACACTTACGTCACGTCCATTTAACAGCCACGTTAGGTTAGCCGGAGGATCTGCGGGTGGCGAGGTGCACTGGGCCTTCAAAGAGTCCCCCGAAGCATACCAACCCTTTTCCGCTTTTATAACTGGCTTTTCTGTGGGTAGTTCTGTAAAAAAGAAAGCAAACGTATGGAAACGTGTGAGGGTAGTTGCAGCTGACAACGACATAGTATAGAAGACGAACGATCAATCGGAGCCTTTCCACGACTAACGACGCACAAGAACATTCGCATAATTACTGTGCCGATGCGTTGTCCTCCTTTTCATCTCCCCCCAAAAATATATATTTGACCAAAAAATGTCCGAAAAAAAAATATCTCTCCTGTCATGCTATGACGCAGCCAGATATATACAGACTCTGACGTATTGCTGGATGTTTCATCATTCTGTACGGTGGAAGGATGATGTGGAAGGTCTACATTGGTAGACAATTCGTGTGGTATTCGATATATTTTGAATGTAGAACGTACATTAACATGTCAATTAAAAAAAAAGTTACTTTTATTCAAAAACATCCTTATATGAGCCCTTATCAAGATAAATTTAACGACGCAAATAAGATGACATTATGATTTTTTCATTAAGATTAGATGTACGGGTCTTGTCAAAATAAATGAAATGCCCAAATGAGATGAATTTGAGATATTTTACTTCAAAGTTCACATGGTTAGTAGCCGTCTCCATCATTATACCAGCAAGTCAAAACAATATTTTCAAACAAAATCTTAGCTCAATTTGGAAACGGTAAGTGGATAATCCACTTACCTTGTAAGATTTTATAATAGACAAACACCGGTTCAGGTAAAACTAAACAAAAGATTGTAATATTCCCTTTATCTTTTTAGTTCCTAATTTTGCTGCAAGGGTAGATACTTTCATCTTTCCAAAACTTTTGAGATTATGAAACGTAAGTAAAATCTAGTGCTTAGCTAGACCGGCTTACATTTTAAAACTCTGTTTGAAAACACGAGGTCTTCTTTTGTAGAAATGATGCGCTTAACCCGAGGAAAACTTAATTGAACATTCATAAAGTTTATACACAGTTGTATAAACTATTTTCTATTAATATACTTTAAAATCATTATTACGTTGTAGTATTTCTATAAAAATATTTACAAGCGGCAAAAGCATTAAGAGCTTATTCGGACCATTTTTCATCTTTCGCCTAAAGCCGAAATAATATTTGCTATGAATTTCGCAGTATGATGGGCTCGTTAACTCGCTACGAAGTTGTCGAGAGTATTGACATTCCCAGCTCGTTGAAGTCAACTAGAGCCTGTTTCATTTTTTTTTTCACAAGACTAAATCTGTCGGAAATAGGTACTCGCAAAATTTATCCCGACTTTCATTTTAAACATTTGTTTCTTTCTACATTTTTAACCGACTCCTAAAAAGGACGTTCCTCATTTCGACCGTAACTTCGTCGTTTGTGAACTGATTTTGAGGATTCTTATTTGGTGCAAATGAGATATTCCAACTGTGGTACCATGATAAGAAACTCTGGGTCTCATGGAGGCATCCCAGAGAAATCGAGGGGAACTTTCGAAAATCGTAGGGGCGATTATTGACTCCTGCACTGTTATTTTGTAAAATAGTATTCGTGTTAGTGCCGACACTATATAATAGGATTCCAAAATCTACAGCATTGCCTATTGTGTAGTACGAGTATAGACGCGTTTACACAAAAAGTGGGACGTGAGCACTGAAAATGTGTCTTAATAATACAACACCATCTAATATGTGTGTGTGTGTGTGTGTGTGTGTTTGTGCGCGCGCGTGCGAGTGTGTGTGAGGCGACGTGAGAATGTGACGGAGCTTCCGGAAAGCTGCTCAACCATAGTGAATCCTTCTGTCGGCTTCCTTCTCGAACTTATTCCTAATTACAATAGTTAACCGAGCCAGACGTATTCGTCTACGACTTCAAGAATAGCACCTTCGTCCTATCCAAGTTCGTCCTAAGGCTAATACGTCGGGGGAATTCATTTAGGCTGTGTAACATTTTCTGCAAGCTCTCCAACAATTCGGCCAATGCATATAATCTCATAACTTCGTAATTATTGTATTGATAATAATTTTGTTTTGAGCTCGTTTCTTACCTTTCATACCATGTTACCTTGGCAACAAATTCTGCATTTATGACAGGAAATCATCTATTACAACAGTTAGTTTATAATAATCAAACGACATTATATAACGTTACTACTTAGAAACTTGACAGATTTGGATTACAGTAATTAATCTTGTTAATGTTTATTTATTTTCTTATTTACTACCATTTTGGGCGATTGGAGGGAGACCAACAGGAGGGCAACACATAAGCTTAGTAACTATGCTCATGTTCATGGGGTTCGGTAATTGTAGAAAGGCAGACACTGCTCCCTTTGTTGTATTTATACCACTGTCATAAAGAGGAAACATTTGGCTATTTGTTTGTTTGTTACATAGGCTCTGAAACAACTGGACCGATTATAAAAAAATATTTTACCATTAGGATCTTACATTGTTTCTGATGAGCATAGGCTATACTATGATGTTTTCTAAAACGTTTTGACCATTATGAAACTTTGATAATTCATTTATCATTTTTGCATTATTGAAGTTTCGTAATGGTGAAAAAATATCCAAGTGATTCTTCACTTTGCTGCAGAGATTATTGACATCCAGCTGTCCTGACAGTTGTAGTTCTGTCATAAATTTATTTGACGTTTATAACATAACAGTAAAACATTATCACCATTTATACTTTTTATATTTTTGCAAATCAATGAATTTTTGGCATATTTCGTTAAATATCCGTGCGAAGCCGGGGTGGACTGCTAGTAAGCTAAATTAATGGTACCATGGGAGCGAACGGCTACTTTTTTGAGGTGCTCCGTATCTATCCACAATATATCTACCAAAAGTGGCATACGAGAGGAAAATAGAACATTTATTAAAAGTGATTTTACTTAGACATCGGTAGAAATGTAGATGAATGCAAATTCGGACGTGCATGAGGTGAAAAAAATCTTTTGTTAAAACTTCCCCTTAAATATTAAGGCGCTATATTACCACAATCTAATATTCTGCATTTAAATTTCACCTTAGCGCGATACCTCTGAAGCGGAATTTGAATTACAAAGTCGACTTGGAGCCTTTCCTTGCCACCTGTGACGTCACTGGCGCGAAATATGAGGTTTACATTGGTTACCAAGGATTTGTAGGTCCGGTTTCTTTTAATAACGTGGTAAATGAAGAATTGGTTGAGCTTATTTTTGTTAGGCAAAAATAGTTTTTGGAGCGTTTTAAGTGTTTGGACCATAGCTGAATAAAGGGTAAAGAGTTGAAACGATACTGAGTTTTCAAAGTCACATAGTAGGTAACGTATCTGTCTAGAGAATTATATAACTCCAATAAAACAATAATAATATGTAATCAATCGTAAATGCTCCCTTTATATATATTTTATTCGTAAGGCCTCATTCTATGTCTAAAAAATTATCAAATTATTTATAAATATATTTATTAATGAATTATGTAAAGTTTTTTCTTAAAAAGCTTGGCACATTTTAATTGAAGCGTGATGAAAAAAATGAGAATGAATATTTTTTGTAAATATTGTTAATCTCACGCACGTTGTATTAACATTTCAGAAAATATTTTTTTATATCTTTGTGAAAAACAAAAACGTTAAAATGCAACATAAATATACATAAAAATACCATACTTTGAACTTCCAATAATAATTACTTTACAATAAAATTTGGCTCCGTTATGGGATTATATATTTATTTATTAATTACAATAATACTACTTTTATGGGTTTCATCGCGGTTTATTTAATTATTTAACCAGCCCGACGTTTCAGAAGCTTTGCAGCAACCATGGTCACATAGTTAGTTTTAGAGAGCACAACTGGCCCTAAACGCCATAATAATTTGGAGTCCTTAAAACAATCCATACGATTGGTAGTGAAGAATTTCCCCATGGAAAGAGTGCGCATTACAGAACAATAAAAGTAATATATGTTATTTACATTTTTTATTGTTCTATATATATATATATAATATACATTTATGGCAAGACTAGGTATCCCATGGCAACAATGACGTAACTGACCGACTCATTGAACACATCAAAATGGTGATTGACTCTCCGCTCCAGCGTATTCTGACCGCAGAGATTGTAGTTCTTGATGATATGAACGCCTACCATGCCGTTTGGCTCGGTTCTCGCTCCACCGGGCATGCGGGAAGATCTTTTCGTGGCTTCGTTTTGGCATATGTTCTGACACCACTGGTATTTTCACCTACGCGCATACCAGATGTAGAAGAGCATACAGCTTCCCTGGTGGACCTTCTATTCACCTATCATCCGGACACATACCTGGCTGCCGTCTACGCTCTTCTAGGACCGTCAGACCATTACCTGGTACGAAATTCTGTGCTCCTTAAACGTAGATCGAGGACAAATTAGAAGTTGCCGTCGGATCTGGCTCTACAGGTCTATAGATTGGGATGGGATGTATATAGATGCATCCGTCTAAAGAATAGTCATTCCATCCAACCCATGGATCCGAATCAGTCAGCACTTCGCCGTAAGCAGTAGTGCTATCGGACCGGGGTTATAGCGGCAACTACTCAGGATATAAACACCAGCGCATTAAATAAGGATACAATTGTGATATTCCAGGCCCCTAAAAGGTGTTATCGTCAATGCAAAGTTGGAGTATATAGGCAAAATTGGTAAGTGGCTGGTCCGCCTTCCTTCGGGAACTTGTGCATTCTGGTCTCTCACCAAGGCTGACCTTGGAAACTTTGGTCGGCTATCATTACCATCTCTGAGAGGGTGTGATGATTCATTGGCCCACGATGACTCAAACAAGAGCTTATTAAATTAATTTAAAGATAAATATTACACAGTTAACGGTACCAATTACTAGTTTAACTCATACAACGTGATCAAACTTACACATATCCCATCCCGTCTTCATACATGCAAATTCAATTAACTCAAGATTTCAATAACAACGGAGAGTCATCAACGCTCATGAACTCAGCATCTACTGTTCAAGTTTTGCAAAATTTGTTTTTCTTGTAACACAAATCTCGTCTTGAAATTGTTCTATATATGCCCTATGGTTAATTTGATATATCCGCATTAATTTGAATAATTATTACTCAAATATATTCTACATTCATAGCAGCTAATGTAAAAAGCATTTTAGTGTGTATTGGCATCATACTCCGGTATGTCCGACAAGTAGAAATTATCATTATTAGCCGTACCCTAAAGATCTATACCGCTGCCTACTGTGATTGCAAAAAAAAAAACTATAATACAACGTCCCGTCTATGATACAAACACTCTTTATATTCTCTACCTAAATACACTTCAGTCGTCGAATTACAACTCAGAGATTATATCAATTTATTTTGGGAGGAAGTTAATTGAGAAGTCTTCCGCTTGAGCCCTCTTAGAACGTGAAGGAAGTATATACTTTAATGAGAATACACATAGAAATTTCCCTTTCGTGTTTATAATGTTTATTATTCGAAATCTTATCTATTTTCGCGTTCATTAAGGAAGCTTGTATAACGTCGGAAGCATGAGTAAGGCTCGAGTGTCTGACGGTATTAAAATGTCAAGACAAAGCGAACCTTCACTCTGTACGAGCATTGCTTGAGAGAGTCAAAACCGGTGCATTGTGTTAACTGTTAACACGGTCAAAGAGAAATATAATTACAATAATACTGACCAGAATATATTAGGAAATAGTTTATTATTGTGGCTAACACAACATTATGTCTTATAGTACACTGTTGTGTGGAAGCGCTGTTGGCTCAAATACGATGGTGGTGATGATATTTTTGTGCCGCAGAAGCGGGCTGTTTGTGCAATCTACAAGCTTTTCTTATAGGATACGGGGGCTAATGAACAATCGGAGCCTTTTTTACAACCATCAACATCCATGAGCATCCACATAATTACTGTGCCGATGCGTTGCCCTCAATTCCTCCTCCCCTGCGATGGGACAACTGCTACTCACATACGGCACGAAACGTGACACCTTAGACGTCACTTTACGCCAGTATCATGCGAGTGAGAGTTACGTCCCTATCGTTCCGGCCCAATTCTGCAGCAATACAGCATGACACTATATCTTACTGACTGAAATGTTATATCACTTAGAATTACATTTGAAAGAATCGGCATGTAGACAAATACATTTTGGTGACAGCCTCATATAATACCGCCGTAAAGTGATATCTTGAGTGTCGCGTTTTGTAAGGTTTGTGAGTAGCCGGTTGCCCATTGGGGGGAGAAGGTGGGCAACGCATCGGCATATTAATTATGTGGATGTTCATGGGCGTTGGTAGTCGTAAAAGGCTCTTATTACTCGTTAGCCCCTATATAGATATAAAAAAAATATTTCTGTTAATGTCCTGTATGCGTAAGAATTATGTACCCGATATCACGCGAGGAATAGGCTTGCTGAAGTGGCAATGGGCTGGTCACACACTCAGAAGAACAGATGGCAGATGGGCCAGTAAGGTTCTGGAGTAAAGGCCGCATTTAGGAAAACGAAATGTTGGTCGACCGTTCACCAGGCGGGAAGACGAGCTCCGTGCAGTAGCCGGTACTAGATGGATGCGAATAGCGTCCTGCTATCTGATCGGTCGTCTTGGCGTTCATTGAAAGAGGCCTGTATCCAGCAGGGGATCGATAGGGGCTGAAAATGATGCCGATGATAATGATGATGCGTAGGAATTTACGACACCTCAAGAAGGAAAGTAATACAAATGTATGTTACTATACAAACTATATGCACTTCGTGACTCAGCAGAGTAAATAACACCTTTCGGTGGCTACGTATGTGTTTCTACAGTTAGATCTCAGAAAGCGTGCAAAAACATTCAATTAATAAATTTGAAAAGTTGGTGAAGAACGTTTGTGTGAAAAGGATATTTCAATGTAACAGAGTTCATGACCACACACGGGAACGATAATCTCTTCACTGTTCTACGTTGATTGACGTATAATTGTAAATTTAATCGTATGCTTTTTTATACTGGTATTTCATTTATTTACTGATGAGATCCGTAATTTTTTTTTCGATGGTTCCTCTCGATATCGAACTAGGGTTGGATCGGTGGTAGATTTAATTGAAGCAGTTCAAATAATATTTTTCATACTTCTATTTGGAATAACACTATTTTCATTTCATTGACTTTTTGTGTGGCTACTGCTTGGCAATTCTTCAAGAATTACCAAACGAGAAGTTTAAAAAATATTTTAATTCTGATGGTTTTTTTTTTTTACCTATTGTATAAAACTTTTGTGTTACTGAGTAACTGATTCAACAAACAACGTGGAGCCGAAACTACAGTACCTAGAAACTTTTGATTTGGTATAGATGTATGTAAGGTGCATCTATACCAAATCAAAAGCTTAGATGTTTCAAGGTGTAAGTAAGTATTAAGAGGTCCTATGGAAAATAAACCCCAAAGAGGGTGAAATATGGGACTATGTTACCATGTTACGTGGGGCGCTACTAGTTTATGTAATACATATATCATCTATACCTCATCACATATCATATATACACATGTATACTTTTCATGAGTTCATATCGAGAAAATTTAGAATTTTGAAATTCACACAAACAAAAACACATTTTTTTACTGCACTGCACATGCACCATTAGTTATAGTCGTTTCTAAGTATGTTATTCAGAAGAGAGGCCATTATTTACTATATCTGTTCAAGATTGGAGAGCAAGCTTCTGGAGCACTCTCACAAGCTCACGCTGCCATAAAATAAATCCTTCTCATGTATACACTCACACACACATACACACACACACACACTCACACAC
>JAFELO010000420.1:604681-630234 GCA_017140195.1 Eumaeus atala | reverse complement strand
CGAATAATATAAGCGATGACAGTTCTATACACAAACCCCGTAGTACAGAGATGATATTACATCGCTTAGGAGTATTCAATCCGAATGTGATTTATCGAGACGGTGCAGAGTCTCGCATAAGAGATTACGATAATCGATTTTCATTTTATTGCCACCCCGTAGCGTCACGTGTGCTAATATACTTTTTATATTTCCCTTTAATAGATGACATAGTAACAAGAGATGCCACTCGCGATAGGTTTACGAACATACTATAAAGTAGACATATTGCTGTTGGCCAGGGACTAGAAGGGCCCAGGGGGGAGGGAGTTATATAAAACTACCTGACCAGGCTACTTCCTTACTGCGGCTATTTCAATTTAATAAAATATAAATATTTAAAGTTTAAAAAAAATATATATTTTAAGTTTGATCAAATTGTACACGCGTGCTTAATTTCATCGAAATGTTTTCGGTTGCTCCGGTGTCTATCACACACGTATATCACACCGTGGCATGAGATTTTTATAAATAAGGATATGACATAGACTTGTATAACGTAAGTGTTCTGTGTCATTTTTGCATTGGTTCTGCAAATGTAATCTATTCAAAATATCAAATCTATAAAATTAATAAGAGGTAGTGCCATGCTGCATAGAGGGAGATACATCCTCCTATGCAAAGAAATTGGGCCGGCACGACCGGGGAGGTATCTCTCGCTCACATAATACCACAGTAAAGTGGTCGTTTGCCTCCCTATTCTATAGAAAAAAAATAATTGATTATCGACTTTTGAATTATAAGAAAAAGTTCAACATGATGATATTTTCTTTCCCCGCAAAAAATAGAAAAAAGTCTTCATATTTTCTTCACGTTAATCGATTTGTATCTTAAAATATATTCAAGGGCATACAACGTGAAGAGCCGATTTCGCTGAATGCAATCCCAACTCAATATAAATGAGAGCCGTAAAATGTAGCCAACTTTGTTCATTTATTTTATTGTCAACTTCTTTATGCCTTGGGTCTGGTGAATAACATTTTGTTAGTTGTACTTTTTACTACGTTTTTATTTAAGTGCAAAAGCACAAAAGTTGGCTTCACTTTTATTTAAAACAAATTAGAACTTTTAAAAGCAAACTATACAGACAAGAGAAATTTTTCCTGTCATCTTTAGGAACTAAACATAATCTGCGTTTACGCCATTGAATCTTCATCTTGATCTAACCTGAGGTGTATTACTATTTTATAGTACCGTAGCCCAATTTCATGTTTTTACATCCCTTTTTGTGTTAGAGTTCCAGGAAGCCCAAGCTGGAACAGATAGAGTCAAGAACGGCAAGTCTTCTGAATTACATACTTATATTAAGAAACATACACATAATATATGAGAGAGGCTATGACTAATAATGTTTTTGTGCGTGAATAGCAAAATTATACACTTTTTTCAATAACATAATCTCATCAAAAACATAAATGTGAAAAGAAAAAGACAGCTCCAATGTTAATAACATGATTCCTTATCGAGTTCACCAATAAAAGAATTTAGATGGAATGACAATTTATGTATAAAATAATCACAAGTTATACTTGTACAAAGCTAAAATTTCGACTTAACTTTATTCTAATAATTATATTTGAATATAGTAGAGTAACATCGGATGTCGTGTCCAGTTGAATAACTATCCACAATAGGTTTTAAAAATATTCACCAGAATACATCATCGAGACTTAGATGGACACGCTACAAATTGTACATCTAGTTATCGCTTGATACGATGAGATCTTCTAAAAGGTACATGAGATCTTTATCAGAAAAAAAAACATTTATATCAAAATCCCGGAATATGCGTCATACATATGTATACTCATCCGGATTCGTCGAAATAACTGGGGACTATTAATAACCTCTTTGCCAGACTGATCGTTATAATATGTAAATACGTTGTGTGTGTCTAAAGGCCTCTCCAATGCAGAGCCTTGTCTCACATGAACACGAAAACATTGGCGTATCATTCCCAAAAATATTTATTTCCTTGATTTGTGTATAAAATCAACAACTTTCGAAGGGCTTCATTTAAACCGCGCTTTTAGAGTTTCATAAGTGTGGGTCATCGCTTTTTGTGCGGCATGCGGTTTAGACGACCGATTGGCGTAGTGGTAAAGTAAGCGGAAGTGCCACGCAAGTTACGCTGGAGATCACGGGTTCGAATACCGCCCTGGTTATAGGTGTTTATCTATGTATTATCTCTAAAAAATCCTTAATATTATATATAAGATTTTATTTTTTTATTAGTAATATTAAATACATTTTCGTTGTCTTGCATCTGTAACATAGACGTTATGTTAGTCACATATTATCATGATTATTATGAGATAAAGAAAATCATCTCTCATATTTCCAAATGGTCGGATTAAATCGATACTTTTATTTATAGAATAGGAGGGCCTTCTTACGACTACCGACGCCCATGAACATTCACATAATTACTATGCCGATGTGTTGCCCTCTTACCCCCTACCCCCCAATGGGTACTACCACCTACTTACTATGCATACTTTGCTTGAGTTGAAATAAAAACCAGAAAAATACTCAAAAACTAAAGACCTATCTGTAGACAGACCTATGGGACAATCAATTATAAAGTCTGTCGCGCTTCCAGAAAAACGAAAACATTTGTCAGAGGTAATCCGCCTGTCTGTCTGTGCGTTACGCGTCCTCCCTGATCCGCCGTGATTGGCGTTATCTGTCACGCTGCTATCTAATGAAGTTGGCGGATTCGTGATGGATTGATTTTTGAAATATCTAAAATTGGCGTTTGATTGCGGACTTAAGCTCTACGAGATCTAGGAGAGAGATAGGAGCAGTGATATATCAAGTACAGGCATTTTTAAGAAGGAACTGATTGATATGAATGTGGGTCACAATCATCAGCATTGAGGGACCGACAAAGAAGAAGACGAAATACTGATTGATACGAGCTAAAAGTCTTAATTCTAAAGAGTTCATAAAATTTTGCAAGGCACTTGTTTACCCCGGAGGTGGAATGAGAATCCGGATAGCGTAAGATCGTGGAAGTATAAGTAGCTGGCGTTGTGGTAACATGGCTCAGATAATCGTGTATGTAACGCCAAATGTCGAGGGTTCCAATCCAGCCCAGGTCACGGCTATTTATGTGTGTATTGTAAAAAGTTCTGAAATGAAAATCTTAAGTATATGCAATTTCATAAATTTATAAAAAATATCAAATATATTTCCGTTGTTTATTACCTGTAGCACAAATCCATATGTTACATAGCTCATGATGAGCTAGGGCTTACAGAAGTACATATAGCTTCGAAATGAATATTAACATGAACCATGTCTTCTGGGCTTTGCATATAAAACCATTATTTATTAGTAAATAGATAGAGCCTAGTCATAACAGTATAATATAATATATAAAGGAACACAAAGAATATGATACTTTACTAAAGAATACAGCTCTGAAACTACAGCTATAAGTACTCACAGAAGGTTTTAAATATTTCAAGTAGCAGTTTATTTAAGACCTAATCTCTCTTTAAATTTCAAGGAGCAGTTTATCTACAGATTTTAGATCTGGTCTCTATCACATTCTTAAATACGAAAAATGATTTCGTCGTCTTTGAATATAGCAGAGCAGAAAGTTCAATGCTACCTAGGTTTACAAGTCCCTAAACGGAATATTTCTATTAGTGGTCGGGTATTATGTTCCTGTTTACCTTTTCTTTAGGTTTCCCTATTTCAAAAGAAAAAACATTCTTATAGGATCACTTTGTTTTCCGTAAGCCAAGGAAACGTCGAGGCTAGCTTTCCTAGTAGACCTAGAATTATGTGTTTCGTCAATCAGCGACATATATATATATATATATATATATATATATAATTATATATATAATATAAAACTTAGATTTAACGGCCGCTGCAAATCTAATGCCGTAAATACATAGATTTTATGTGACAGATTCTGATATACTTATTTTTTTTTTCTGGCCCAAAATTATAAGTTTGTAATGTTTTTTCTATGATATATACTTTTACCCTTATATGCATTATTTATTTACTTTACTATATATATATATATATATATACATATATATATATATATATATATATATGTATATAAATAAATAAATTGACATTTTGTGTTGTCAGCAATATTAGCAGTAAGTGCCAATCGGGCAATGACCAGAAAAAAATACGTATCTGCGTAGCCCCTGCTTATCTAAACTACTATAAACTTACTATAAAATCATGCAAAGACAAAGCAGCCATATTCCTAAATAATCTAAATAGTATAAACACCAGATTTCAAATTATATAGAATTAGCGGCAAATGATTCTTATATATCCTATGTGTTTCAAACATCCGTAACAACATTGCGGATAAAACATGACAGTCAGACCGTGTACAGGAAGCATACTCATACATATTAGCTACCTAGACGGAAATACTCATCACGTGCGTAAATCCCTATTTCAGATAGCACGCGTTATTGTGTAATGAGCAACACCTGAATACCGAATTTCAATTTGTAAAGCAAGTTCTGTGAGACAGCGAGTTTCGGGTTCCCGGTCTGCATCACAAAAACTGTGTGAAACCAGCCAACGACGAGTATCTACATGTAATACCATACATAAAGGGGGTCACTGACAAAACCACCCGTTAAAGCACTCTAATTACAAAACGTATTTATGTATAAAAACTCGTACATGACATTTCCAAGTAGTAAGTACTAAGACATTATCCAAGTAAAACAAAATGATAAAATAAATGTGTTTTACATCAAAAGGAACAATCAAGTCAAAGCACTTAGACGTGATTTAATTCTCTCGGATTTGCATTTGTTGTGCGTTTTTAATGCACTCTCACTGTCCACTTGAAGTTATTTGCAATGTAAATCTGTTATCAACTGGAAAGTAAATTCGTCGCCAAAGTAACATATCGGAGGACCGAAATTAGCATAACTAATTGCTCCACCATTTTTCATCCGGTTCGCGTATTGCGTCGCTTTTTGTGTATTTGTGTGTTACATGAGTGCGATTTATGGCTTTTATCTGGGTTGTTGCAAATGAAAATTGTGGCTTTCTAAATAGATTTGTGTACGTTTTATTCTATAATCCTTTGGGATCCTATTGTAACCTATACATTGTCCTCGAAAACATTTTGTACTCTGCTACGTTTATACAATCTAAACTAGTAAATCTAACGTTTGTACATTTGCAGCTCTTTCTTTTGCGAAGTTATGCATTTACGAACTGCCATTGGTCTTCAGTGAGATCCGATGAATGTGTGGGACTTATCTGTTTGAAGTATTTATATCACGATTAATATTAGTGGTGGTTGCTGCTGCTGGTGTTACAGCTGCTGGTGATGATGATATTTTTGTTAAGTTCAGTTAATGTTATATATATTTTTGTTGTATATTAATTGATATTGTATTATAGATAGTATATTGATTGATAATTGTTATATATTAATATGTAAATAATTACACACCTAAGTTAGGATTCGGAATGCCGATTGTCTTCAATTTATCTTTAAGTGTTAAGCCGATATACTGCATGAATAGCTCTCTTCTACAAAAAGTGTCATTCAATCAGCGGCGTTTCCTTACACTTGTTTATTTTTTTCAGCTGTGTACGCCGTCGAAATACCACCACACAATTCTAAGTCTCGTGTTATTCAAAGGAAAATTTTAAATTATCAATAGATCATCAAGATATTCAAGGGCGACTTTTTTGTACTGATTAAGTATCATAATCTAATGCTTTTACTAATCAGTACAAAAAAGGTAGACTGAAATAGATTAAGGATAAAAGAAATAAGTAAATATAAAACAAATCATTATATTTATTAAGATCTGTAACTTATTCCTGGCGCATTAGCTGACAAAATTGTTCCTTCCATAAAAAGAGACCGCCATAACGCGAGGGGCTGAAATTACTATAAATCTTCATAGAATTACCATAGAGCAACTTAGGGAACTTTGCTCTTTCCAAAACTCGCTTGGTAAGTGGGTTGTAATTCATCGGAGCATGTTTGCTGTCGACGCTGCCCCTACTACTTGTTAAAGACGTTTCTAACATCGCCCGAAGCCCAGAATATGTGCATTAGTCAATTTATAAGCTCAAATTCCTGCCTTGTTATTTCGAATATTAAGCCACAGTGTATTGATTGTAACTGCTTAGATAATATCGCCATTTATTTGTGTTATACCTTCCGGGCGTCTTATTAAACAAATTTAAAATCAACCAACGCAAATTCAAAACGCATATTGTTTTTAATTTAAACATGTTTGTTGTATGATCTCCTTAATTGAAGTATTTTTAGAATGAAGGATTCAACATTTTTGCGCGCCAACAAAATTACATATATTTTGAAAACTTCAGCTGTCTAGGTATAACGGATCGCGAGATTCACGAGATGCAGCCCGGTGACAAATAGATCAATATACAGAGAGACGTACAGCGGAGTGTTAGTAAAGTCCAGTTTTTAGAGCTCTGAAAATCAATAAGATATATGCGATGCAGCTATTTTGACAATGATATCCTTTTAATATTTCACTCATTACAAAAATGATAAAATAATTTTAATGTATTTTAAATTAAAGTAAAAATGATATAATTAATTAAAAGTGTTGACATATTTTTTTCTCAAAGCTTCATTGATATATTTGGGATATAATATAAAAGACAGAACGTCTTCTATTTTATATCCCAACTATCAGGGGGATATTTTAGTTCAGGGGAAATAGAGTTAATATTGATAACAACTTGATGAGAATAGCACACGTAGTAGAGGTCGTGACGTCTTATTGTAACAAACTATTGTCGTAGGGTCTTAAGTGAAAAATAACGTCTATAATTCTCACAGAAAGGTAGCGACAGAATATGAAAGCCCTTCCACTTATTTATTATTTTTTACGGCTTCTTTCACTTTTATTATGAACCCCATTTATTTTAACCAATATATGAATATGATAGTGTTAGTTTTTTCAGCAGAGCACAAGCGTGGGCGTTATTCGATTTCGGGGATGGTTTGGTGGGGTGAGCTGTGAAGGTGCGAGCGAGGCATATACATTTTTTTTATAGAATACGGGGCAAATGAGCAATCTGAGCCTTTTAACAACTACCGGTGCCAATGAATCAACATCCACATAATTACCACGCTGATACGTTGCTCACCTTCTCGCCCCCAAGGGTTTTTTTTTCCCCCATTATATTAGAAGCCTCCTCGTGAATGACTATATCCGTGGGTAAAAACCGCATCAAAATTTTCAAACCGCAAAGAAAACCGATCATAACGTACAGAAAGATGGTCAAAAACTGTTTAACATAACCGCTAAGTACGTGTCCGACCCATTCACCGAGGGTCGAGTACTAGCAGGGGTTAACTTACACCTCTGAAACCGCTTTACCGATCTTTATCAAATTTTACATGCGTATTCATCAGGTCTAAGAAACGGCTGCAATCAATTTTACATAAACCTAAGTGACGAGGGTTGCTCACCATTAATATTTTCTTTAATGTTCACACGTTACAATGACAACAAATTCAATTTATAACTGGACAACGTCTGTCCGGACAGATAGGAATTTTCAAAAAACTCCGTCCACCCGTCCGTCTGTAAGTCTGTCAAAACATTTTTCTTGGAGACGCGGAAAAGGTTCAAGCTAAAACTTATGTCAAATACTAATGACTGCAACGTTTTTAAGCCCTGGAAAAATCATCCTTCTACGTCAATATATTCAAAAGATACATACGTTTATATGCATCTTGTCTATGGGATCACATAAAAACTAAAACTTATTGGGTTCCTGTGGTTGACATAGAATCTTAAATTATTGCAAGAGGTTTACAGTCACCGCATGGACTCTATAAGAACTAAATATAGTATAGAAGATATATTTTTTTTTATGTTCTTCTATAACAATCACGGTAGTCTATCTCCCGGTGTATAAGATACAGAAGAGTCCATGCCCGAGGTAGATTCTTACGCATGACCACTGGATGCCCGTGGTACTTCCGAACCATCGACCTACATTGTGACTTTCAATTGACCTCGATTAAAGGATACCTCAAAGAGCTGTCTCAAAAGCTCTTTGACCGTGCCTTCACAAAAATAAATTAATCCCCCAACGGCGGAATACGATCCGACGTTATTAACCGACTTCCTTAACCGTTGATCGGGATAGGAGTAGCTAAATCCGTCCAAGATCACAAACAAAGAAACAACCAAAGACTCGCTTCCGCAGTAAAATTCTAATAGTGACAACTAACGGATACCAGTTTTTAGTCGGTAGTAGCTATCGCTTCACGACTTGAGCCCGACATACACTTCAGGCCCCCTTGGGTTGGCTGGATGGTACGTAAATGCATTTTTCCTGCTAGAACCAATATCATATATACCGCTCGTACCGGTCGAGCCATGAAATCTTACATATAGTTTTAACACATATGACTGACAGAATGATAAACTCACACACCGCTTACGGAAACGAGCCAGAAATAAAATAACGCAACTTTAGAGAGCTCTAATAATAAATAAATCAAGAATACGGATTTTGCTGATTTGTAGCGCAAATCGACCTCCTTCCATTGGGGGGGGGGGGGTGCGGAGGCCGGCCTCCACAGATATAAGCCAGACATTAAACGAGCTCAATTATCCTTATCCACGACACCGCAACTTAAACAGCATCGTGCGCGCGCCGTCCCACTAGTGTGGGGAGGGTGACCGCGTCCCCCTTTTTGGTCCCAAAAATAGTTACTACAGGGTACGCCCACAATCAACCTGGTTCCTCTCTTCCCATCTACTGAAAAAAAGGGGGGTCTGTCCCCCTATCGTCTCACTTAACCTGAAGTCACAAAAGTCTTCGTAGTCAGTCAAACTGTTGAGGCTAGACAAGCGCCGCCAACCAGCATTAGGTCCCTGCGAAAGAAAAAAGCCCGAAGAGCAGGTCTCTTTCTGACTCTAGACTGAAGAGTCTAGTCGCATCATGTAAAGAAGCAATTGCCCTTCCTCTGACGCGCTTGGGTAAAAACGCAAAATTTATGTCTATTCCGGCATCACTATGGATTATTGCTATTTTATGTGCTACGGGTTTTATTAAAAAAATAAAAACTATTGAACCAAAATTGTTCCTACAAACGAAATCGCTGAAAGCGATCAAACTCACCTCAAACAGAGTGCAAAAAAAATTGTATCAACGTATATTTTTTATCGCTCCATACAAAGAGATTTATCAAATCAAAAGAACGGTTATTTCCTGTATTTTTTACTACAAATCAATGTTATACGAGTGTATAACGGGTTTCGTGTAAATCCTTTTTTCAATTCCAAAACGCCTATTTAATGTGCACCTAGTTATTCGAAACTCTAAATACAAGGCTTTTATGTTGTGATTTTAGTGAAACTTTTTAATTATTGGGTTATATTCATAAGGAGAGAAAATTTTTACTAAACTCTCCCTTCTGTGTATATATATANNCTTTCCACGTTTATACTGAGCTTTTAGTAGAACAGTGGGTATGGGGATTCTCGTGCCAATATTTCTTCACGACTATTACTATAAACCAAGGAGAGCAGCAACACTTTAATGAGGTAATTCCATCTCCTTCTTTCATACAAACATAACACATAATCCCACCGATAGATATAACACAGTTTGTAACTGCGTAACTCTTAAGAAAACGTAGGATCTCGAATATTTGGGGTTATTATAAATGAATATTTATCTTGGAAGGAGCATATAAACTTACTATCAAAATGGACAAGAAAGCTGCTTTACGCTCATAAGAAATTGCTATATATATATCGCTAACTTAAAACTTATGGAAAATGTTTATTTTGTATGGCACAGCCTTTATTGACGTATTGTATAATGTCTTGGGAAGGATCATATAAAACTCATTCGAAAAGATGGAGCTCGCTCAGAGAATTTTACTACAAGTAAAAACCTTCAAAACACTGAGATACCATACTACCAATTTATATAATAACCGCAATGTTTTGACAATTAGACAGCTCTATATTAAAGATACAATCATAGGCCAACGCAAAAAGGTATCTTTTGTGCACGATACTAGGACCAAACGGCCTAAAAATAAAGTTGCTCCTTCCCAACCCTTTAGGCCTTTTAGGCCCTAAGCTATATAACCTAATTAATGCTCGCCTTGACATATATAATTTAAATGGCGAAATGTGTAAAGAACAACTTATTTCGTTTTTGTAGGGTCAGAGCTATAACGACATTGAATCTATGTTTTAAACAAAACATAAGACAACCAAAAAATATATCATATTAAGCATATACTAAGTAATTATATGTATATTGCTTATATGCTTCTTATGGAAATACCGCAGGAAAATTCTTAATTAAAATGTAACTATATTATTATCGAAAACATATATGTAGAAAAAAAATCAAGTAATGCCATAAGCTAATACTCTTCTAATACCTGTCCTATTTGTCACTTGTCGTATACAATGGAAATATTTAAATACATTACCTATGTTGTACTCGTCGGAACTCTATTTTACTTTAGACTTCTGTTAGAAATATATTATACTGTGTATTAGTTACGTGCTAGTGTAACCTGGATGCTAAAACGGAAGACTGGACATCCAAGATACAGGCAGAAGCGTAGTTTGGATCCCAGTACTTATTAACAGTCACTATAAAAAACAGGTAGAATTTTAATTAATGCTTCTATTACTAAAGAAATTGGTCTCGTATTGCTAATTTTAAATGTAATTGTTATACTGTACTATTTTATATTTAATTAAATAATAAATAAATGAAAGTAAATTAAATAAATACTTTGGAGCAAAAGGCGGTCTACACTTATCTATACGTATATATGTTCTACTATGTATGAGAACATGAATGCTTAATTAATGTTCATAAAAGCGAGCCACAGCTATGTATACATGTGTTGGTATGTTATTTAAGTCTTTCATCAAATGTTTTATAAGTTCGTACAATATTGTTTTACTAAATTACGGTACGGGATATCACCATCATATAATGAATCACATGTTGGCTATACTAACCTTAAACAAAGATATACCATATAAGTTTTTGTAATTAAATATAGAAGTATATGAAAAAATAAAATTAGGTTACCAAATTGTCATTTCTCTGGATGGGCGATCAAAATTTCGTTCCACAGTATAAGAATGGTTGAAACTTGTTGATGATAATGGATATAAATATATAGGAACTTACTAAATATATAATAAAATCTTAGCCCTCAGACAGGAGATGCAGGTAGCTTCGCTAATGGCGAGTTTAGCCAGCGTCGTTACCTCAACGGCAGGAGTGGACATTTATCGGCTTCGTCGCAAATAGAGGGTAGCTATTCGCTGTAATAGATTTCACTACTTTAAAACCTAATGGTCCTACTATGTACCTACAATAGTGGAAAAATAGCAAAAGTGAGGCGAAAATAAATATAGAGCTTTTTGGTAAAGAAGATCGTTGCTGCATTACAATAAAACCGAGCCAGAAATTACTATCCGACAAACTTTTTTATTTGGTTGATTACTCGTTTGAGAAAAGAACTACTAAGAAGTAGTTCTTTTGTGGGGTAGGCTCGTATAACTAAGTATCGTATAATAATACGAGCCTACCCCACACCCCACACGTGTTTCTGAAATATAGTTTATTAATTTCCCTATGAAGTATCTGCACACACACGGTCGCAAAAAGTTGGTCAGAACCTTAGAAAGGCAAATAAAAAGCTTCAAGGTATAGGTTTTATATAGCCGTTAGAATGTAAACTAGGTTTCAATTTAGAGAACGGTGAATGAATACGTTAAGTGAACTCAGAAGTTTTGGTTTCCTCGTCTGTTCCTCGGGCTGATAGTTATTCAAGTGACGTTATGGTGAGAAATAGTAGCGGCTATCCAGTATAGTTGTGATTAGTGTACAAAATAGTCCCTATTATTGGACAATAGTTAGCAAAACAAAGCCAGCGCTCAGAGACACGGTTTCATTAATCACTCCATTAACAAATCACCAACCGACCGCCGAATCAATCTGCTCCCGTATTCTAGTTAATGATGAAATTAGTGATGGCATCTTTCTTGTGTATTAATCAAAGAAACCTAACGAAAATGAGGTTTTTTTCTTGCTAAGTCAACACTAATTGAAATCAACGTAATCATCAGCTAATTGGACTCATTGATGTTTTAAGTTTACGCGAATGTTACTAATTTCTGTACCGGTCACAGCCACGGTAGCTGTAAAACTTCTGAAACGACGGGGTAGTTAAATATTTAAATGAACTCCGATGAAATCCGTAAAAGTAGTTTTCTAACAACTAATTAGACTTCTTCTGAAACCAGATCAGTGATGTATATTTTGTGGCGTTTTGTGGGGTAACCTAATGAATATAGCTGACGTTAAGACACTGTGCGTACCGAGTGACTTAAATTAACAAGCCGATGATTTAGACCTCGCCCAACTTATGCCACCCTTAACACACAATATTAAGATATACATAATATTAAATCTCAGTTGAATTTCTCAAATCATATTTTCCAATTTATTACTTGTAAGTAGTCCAATTTTTTAACATTTTAACATTTATTTAATAAAGAGTATTATTTTTACGCTTTTAAAAACAGACTAAATGCAATGCAGTGCAAAGTACATTTGACACTGTACGGGTCTTGCGAAGTAGGTAAAAATACATTTAATACGTTTATCACAGTTATATTTCTGGTCTAACAAAATACCTACTTTTACATTCCACGCGTATGTATGTAATAAAGAGTGAATACGAGTAATTACACAATAAAACTGGGAGTTAAATTAAATACACAATGTACACTCGCAATATGTTTCGATCGATACTTTTAACAATCTCGCTTATTCAGTGGACTCTGAGATACAAAACTAAACTTTGCCAATAACCTGTTATATATATTAAAGAGTAAAAAGGCTTTGGTGAAATAAAACTTTTATCTAAATTGCCTCCGGTAGTTCCTAAGCGCACTTTTAAAACAAATAACCACGGTCGTTTCACCGCTAGAAATGATCAGCTTCTTTACTTTTGATCTGGTCATTGTATTTCACTATGGTTATTGTGGAAGGCGAATAATTGTTTGCGTTATATTCAATATTATTGTATTATTTTATCTTTCAAAACGATCCAAGTGTTCACTTTATAGAATATAAGGAAAATGTGCCGATGAATCGCCTGATGGCAATCTGATGCGCTAGTTTTGCTCTGTTACTCGTGTACTCGGCCATCCGTCTGAGTGCGAAAGCTTGCTCACTAGCCGATAGATAGTACGTCCATAGCTACAATAAATAATATATCTACCTACAGTAGATATATTATTTATTAACCTGGCATCACTTTTTATTTAACCTATTGAAACAAAAATTAGACAAAGAGCATGCATTGTACAGTATATTTCTTTGAATCTACGCTTTTAAAAAATCTTTTTAATATAGTATATTGGTTATTTAACGAGGTAGTCCTGGCTATTCAGTTGTGGAGTGATAAGTGACAACTATCTATATGGTACGTACAAATAGGAGCGCCAAATAGGTATTATCATCAATAATTGTTAATCAACTGTAGCGGAATATTGTTACTTTTTTCTGTGGCGTGCGAGAGGCTTGTCCTTGACAGATTAGGTAGAGGTTTTCCTTGTGGACATTATTTCTGCCGCTCAATTTAATGTGACGAGAACTGTGCTTGTGTGTATAAACTATGTTCGCAACCACAGAAATGTGTTGTGATTTGTTACGGTGACGAGTATTTACACCTTAATGATATCGTGACCTAGAGAAATAGGGATATTTTTTATATAATATTTGTAAGCAATGCCTTAATTATCTATATTCTATCTATATTACCTATACTGTACTATAAATTAATGTATTCATGTATTATAATATATATTATAATACATGAATACATTTATAGCCACGAGGAAGAACAAGACATTATTTTCCGATCTGTTGACCTGGTAGGCCACCTTTCAGTAAATAGACTCGCAAAATTGGTACAGCTCTGATTATCCAAATATAAAGTCAATAGAACACCGGCTTCAAGATTAAAGTTAAATACACGTGTTTTCTTAAAGAAAAATGGAGACTTTTAGCTCAATCGATTATGTAGCGTTCCTAAACTTTATATTAAGCAATGCTCAACATTTTTTTTTTCGGAGGGACCTAATACTGGTTGGCGGCGCTACTCCAGCCTCAACAGTTCGTCTGACTACGAAGACTTTTTGTCTTCAGGGGCAATGCTCAACAAATATTTTAGGCGATTATATATGCTATCGCCATACTTTATTGAAGCAAACTAAAATTGACATGTGTATTTTAGTTGTCAATTAATTTGATTATTGTATACTATTTCTAGTCTTCTGTATTCAGTGCTTTAGTATGACCACTATCGGAATTATTCGAATAGATCCCCACCACCGTCAATTATGTCTATTTTCTACATTATTATATGGTTTCAAATCTGAATGATTTGCATACAATTGTATTCATTAATTTTTATTTACAAAAACGATTAGATAATGTCACAGAACTATGAATAAAATAACTGTTTAAATAATACATAAATTGAGATAGATTTTAGGAAGAGGTAGTGTCATGCTGCACAGGAGGTGGTAGTACCTTGCATGGTGCATGACACTACATCCTATACAACGGAATCGGGCCGGCACGGCCAGAGAGGTACCTCACGCTCACTTGGTATCGGCGTAAAGTGACAGCGTCGCTGTAATGGGGTTTGTGAGTAGCCGGCGGCCCTTTGGATGGGGGCGATAGGAGTACAATACATCACAATCAAGCGAGTGTCCATGGGCACCGGTAGTCATCAGAAGGCTCCGATTCCTCGTTTGCCCCATAGTGCTATAAAAAAATAATTAAAAAGATTGTTTAATAGCAGTACATTATTTTAATTTATGTTTTAACACATAAACACCTCCAGTTGCAACTGTCTGTTGTGACAGTTTTGTGTTGCATTCAAACAAGACCAGCTCTAGCACATCGCTGTTTTGTGTTGATATAACTGACACGGATGCCACAGGATTTGGAAGTTGCCTCTGTACGTGATAATTGACTTTGATCTCGCTTCTCTCCTTGGATCTGTTGTATATCGAAAAATGAATTCTCGAGAAGAAACATTTGTAATATATGCGTGCACTGCGATATTTGTGTCAAAAGTTTACGGCGATATCCTGCCTTACAGTTCAGTACAAAAGAGCCTGTATTAATCAGCTAGACCTACCCACACATAATAAGTGTGAAACAACTATAGAAAACTGATAACTTTTCTATTATAATGGCCTATTGGAGGGATGAAAGGAAGGCAACGCATTGGCATAGTAATTATGTGGATGTTCATTGGCGTCGGTAGTCGTAAAAAGATTCGATTGCCCGTTTGACCTCTGCTCTATAAAAAAAGAAAAAATGTAAGCAGCGGGATAGGCGCAATAAATATCATTATCATAAATATTATTATCATCTTCGACACGCCTCTGCTGGTACACATTTATTTTTTCAGAGCGTGATTTTGTGTACACACTTTTATATGTATTTTTCATTTTAATACTACGGAAATGGTGTCGACTGTGAAGGATGCCGATATCTTGCAATAGCAGCAGTAAAGAGGAAACTGAGACAAGAAGTTTCTCGTGAAGATATTCCACAAGCTTGATCAAGTCACAGATACCACATTCGGGTTTGCCATTTATGTGGCTGTTCTATTCTTCAAAGACGAAGTAATAAAAAATCGAAAAACAATACCTCTGTATTGGAAACATTCATAATTGATATTATAAAGGCCAGACTTACACCTCTACAGGTATGATAGATACTTTATGTAGATTTGTATCACAAGTAACAATGACAGTACATGACAAATTCTTACATGTAAATATATGTTGTCACATACTTATGTATAATGATGAAGTGCTTATTTGTTGTAGGTTTCTACCTGTGTCAGCCGAGAGCTCTAGCGGAGGCGAATTTTTCTGGTGCGTGGTCGGGTCACGGAGAGATTGTGGTTCGATTTCGTATCATAAGTCGTCTATATAGACGTTTGTTTTCGTCTTTGTTGATCTTGTGCGGGGGTATTTTTGTTGAATTTCCGAAGTTGGTGCGGGCCACTGCGGGAACCGGGGTGTTGTTTTATTTCTTTTCCAGTGTTGCACCCATCTTATATGGTGTTGACATGTCTGGGGGATTGTTTTCGTGGGGGGACGGGGCCAGTCATGGGGAGGGGCGGAGATCGCCCAGGGGGACGAGGAATTGTCTTCTTTGGCTGCTCTTTCGGAGCAGTACTTACGGCGAGGTCCAGACACTCTGGTGCCGAGATGAGATCCGTCAAGGCTGTAGGTTTGAGGTTGCGGTGTGTCGCCAAAAGAGGCGAGGCGCACCCGCTGACAGGAGCCTTAATTCGAGAACGAGTTGAACTCGAGAGGAAGGAAGAGTTCGAGGAAGCTCTAAGGAAGAGGGCGTTTCTTAAAGAAAAGGAGGTGGACGAAGCCAGAAAGCGTCTAGTCGTCCTACAGGGCGTCGAGCGGTGCCGGGCTCAGGAGGTTGCAGGCTGATAATGATGTTGAAACATAAAGAGATTACATGCTCTTTGTAACTATAATGTTTTTGATATTACTTTATTGGATTGTGTTTTAATGTTTACTATTTCATATATGTTAAAAGCTACCGTGTCAAGTCTAGTTTATTTATTATATTTGCTTACGTGATTGTTTGTCGTATAATATTAAAAAAACGAAATGGTCGGAGAATATTCTAGTGCGACATAAATAAATCAGTGTAGACAAACTGCAGGAATAATAGAATCAAGATAGCAGACGAGCTACACCGTCGCGGAACAATTGAGAGCGAAGTACAAAAGTTCACAAAACACGACATTGTGTGTGCTGTTCGGTGGAAACAGCGGCACAGAGGCGGACAGAGCATCCACTTGAACAATGGATTTTGAAGTCACGTTTTCATGTCGACTATTTCATTTATTTTATTTATCTACTTAATTAAAAGGATCCGCATTTAATTTATTAAAGAACTAGCACCGCCTAGACCTTTCACCCGCGTAACGCGGTAAAATTCACCCCCTAGGGGTTGAAATTCTAAAAGAAAAGTAAACTTTGTACCAAATTTAAAGTTTCTAGGTAAAGTATTTTCGGTTGTTAGTTGTCTGTCAGTCTGTCAACAAGTCACTCAGTAACGGAAGGATTAACATACATAGATAAACTTGCTCGTACACCTGACATTGCAAGCAAATCTAGGTAAGCAGCGCACTAGTCGACATCTTCAAATATAGTGAGAAGTATATAGGTCACAGTTAATTTATGCGCTGGGGTAATGCGAATTGGCCAACTCAATATACTTTAAAGATTTTCCCTTTTTTGCTCACGGCACATTGACAAGTAACATTAACAATGTCAAATGTACACGAAAATTAAAAAAAAAGAGTGAAGTGCACTGTATATTGTATAAGTGTAATTCAAGTGCATCATGTAAGTAATGCAGATGTCCAGTGAACTGACACTGTTCGCTACTCTGTCTGTTTAGGCATACATAATGACAAATGAGACATTTTTAACACTTATACATGTAAAACATTGTAGTTGTTATATTTAAAAATGTAAAGTAACTTCGAATAAAACTCGAAGGGACTAAATTCGCATATATGAATCTCATTGATAATGCATAGAAAGGCACATATATTCGCAACATTTCACTAGTTATACATAACAGTCAGTAATTAAATTAGTTACATAGAGTTTAAGCAAGTCCACACATAAAACACGTTGAAATAGAATTAGAATTTACTTTCAAGTGCCATAAAACCCCCAGTAACTGGATCGTGGTAGATAGTAGCGTTTAAACTGATTCAGGGGCCATTTCCTTCTCCGCTCAGACCTATATGTAATACTATCTGAAATACTTTCACTTGTATCTTTTACCACTATTTAGATATTCTCAATATTAATACAATGTAATTATGATTATTAATAATCAACTATCCTTTCTAATAGCCTTACAATTCAACATTTTTTTCGTAGTACATTTTTAAAATCCTCTTAGAATTTTCCAGTTTACACCGTCTGTTAAATAAAAAAAACTAAATTTATTCTGGTTTGTTGTAACCAAAGTTGTTTACGGAAAGTAAAACAGAATCTATTCATGAAATGATAAAAGATAAAAAGAAGGCAAGAACAGTTTTTGTATATGCAGCTTAATATAGAAATTGTTTTAAGAAAATATCTTCCAACAAAATCAAAACTAAGTATCGAGTTTGTTTATACGTGCATACATTATACATACTAATATCACTTACGTCATTCTGAAAATGCGGAAACTTGTAGTTATGGCTTTATTTCACGTTGCTAAAAATTATATGATAATAACTTTTCGTTCATTCTTTGTTACGTGATTTCCTAAAAACAATTATTGTCGAATACATGCGTATAATTTATATGACTGTGAAGATGATTACAGACACAATTAGCTTTTATTCAGATACAATCCAAGCCCCGCATCGCACGTCTCATACACTAATTAATGTACCATCTCCACATCTCACAAACTCCCGTGGAGTGAAATTTCGTCTACAAACGGATTTTCTAAGCCCGTGGCATGACTATAAATCATGCACGCTCAGTCGCAGAGCTAAGAAATATGTGTGTCGTTCAAATTTCCCCGTTTATTTATTACAAAACAATCCCGTAGGAATTGCCTTTTGATGAAATATTGATGTACTGGTATCTCTATTATATTAGCTTTTGTTTGACATGATATTTGAGTAATTGAGTCTTTCGAAAAAAAATACGAGTTTGAATGGAATAGATGATATGAAATAGATAGATGATGCTTGAATATTGCTTTCCCGGTGAAATATCAGGTGGTATGTGAGATTTCAGACTTGTAAAGCGTCGGGAAACTGAGCGGCTAAATTTGTATGGATCACTAAAGAATCGCTTTAAAAAATTACATTGTTGAGCTGGTGTTAATAATGGATGTTGACATTGTTTGCGGACCTAGCCTTATCTAAAGGTGGCTTATTTAACGAGCTACTTTTATTGATATCTTTTTATTATTGTTATACATAATTATAGTATAGGGGAGCAAAGGAAGCCTTTGATTACCCGCATGATATGCCAATGCGTTCTGCCTCCCGCCCCCCACAGGGCCATCGGCTACTCCCTAACCACACGAAACGCGACACCGAAAATATCACTTTACGGAGGTATCATGTGAGAGAGAGGCACCTCCCCGGTCGTGCCTGCCTGCTTCCACTGCAATGAAGCATTGCACAACCTCCTACGGAAATGATAACTATGCACATTTAGTGAGCATATATTCATAGACATAAAGAGCAGACCTGTTACCTGATGGTAAGACATCAAGTCAATCGGGATCTCAATTTACCTACATATACACCATAGTGCTATAAATTTAATTTTCATGTAAAATTGAACTTCCAACGTTCATATAGTTTGCCGTCAGGCGCTACGGCTAGTGAGGTAAAGTTTAGAAAAGACTTGTGTTACAGGTACTAGGCAACGAAAATACATTTAATATTTTTATAAATTCTAAGAAATTCTATGTATATAATTTTTTTAAGTATCTCCATAATGATAACTTATGAAATATCTACATAATACACCTCACCTACTACAGTAAGAGGCGACCCGTCTCCAAACACAAAGACTAGCACGTGGAATGTACGCAGGCCGCCACCAACAATCTTCTCGTATTTGCCGATCAACAAGATCTACGTAACATTTAATAATGATATTTGCATCAAAAATGAAATACCAGCATCGGAATCGAATACGAATGTCATTATATAGATCGAGCTCAGCTATCAACGAGCGGATGTTGGTTATGTTTTCTAGTGACACGTGTTCTGAGCATGTGACATGGTACAACGAAAATATATCCAATCGAATTATTGAACATAAAATACACTCAAAAAGTAATGAAGAATGAAAAAAAGCAAATTTGAGTATAAAATATAACATATGTAGACTAGTGATGTATTCAAAATTATTGCTAGTGACCACCCAGCAATCGAAGTTTGGTCTTAATTATAATTCATATATATTTGAAAAAGAACAATTCTATTTATAACATACGAGGGTGAATAGAAAGTGTTCGGCCTAACCAAGAAAATATAACCATACTAAATCAGTTTATAACCAGTGCGTTCTGTCCGGGATGACCTATGGGGCCGAAACATAGCCTCTTAATTTGGGACTGGTCCGCAAGTTTGCGGTAGCTTAACGGGCTATTGAACGTGCTATGTTAGGTGTTTCTCTGTACGACAGAATTCGTAAAGAAGTCATAAGGCAGAGAAAGGTAAGATAAGGTAATGTATCCGATATCTCGCGACGAATAAGCTCGCTGAGTGGCAATGGGCTGGTCACACACTCAGGAGAACAGATGACAGATGGGCCAGTAAGGTTCTGGAGTGGGGGTCGCGCTTAGGAAATCGAAGTGTTGGTCTACCGTTCACCAGGTGGGAAGACGATCACCGAGCAGTAGCCAGTCCGGGTTGGATGCGATTAGCAGGAGATCAGTCGTCTTGGCGTTCATCAAAAGAGGCCATTGTACAGCAGTGGACCGATAAAGGTTGATAATGAAATCAATAACTGATTTTTATTTTTCCTTCATAGTCACCATCAAGTTTGATGCACTTTTGCCATCTCTCATTTAAAGCATTTAGACCGATGGAAAAAAATATCTTAAAGTGGAAATATGCGTCTACTGCTGTGTTGACCTCGTCGTTTGTCGGACATTGTTGACGTCCCAAGTGTTTTTTTTAGGTTAGGAAACAGACAGAAGTCTGACGGTGCCAGATCAAGTTAATAAGGTAATTTGCGGACAAAATCGCCTTAGCCTTTCTAGAGAGTGGTGGGCCAGGTCTTCTCCACTGTTTCGATTACTGTTTTGTTTCTGCCGTACAGTAATGAACCCATGTTTCGTCCATTGTAACAACCCGATCTTCTGCATTGGCTTTAGGTAACTCCAACCAGTCATGTGAAATAGTCAGTCACGTCCTTTTTTGTTCAACTGAAAGCAGTCGCGAAACCCACTCCGTTGACACCTTGTGAAGACCCCATTACTTGACTGTGATGTTTTGAGTACCATCATAAGAGATAACGTAATAATCAAGACCTTCTCTCTATTTTTAACCAGCCAGACGGCTGGTTAAAAATAATTGCATTAAGTACTTTTTTTAAATGTTTTCGTTAGTAGTGGACGTCAAAGGCCTTCCAGAGCGGGGTTCATCATATACAGTATCTCTACCACGCTTGGATTCTGGTATCCATTTTTTGACGGATGGATAAAACAGAGTAGAATCTCCTAAAGTCTGACTGACTATATAATCATGGATGGCTTTCTGTGATAGACCCTTTTTATGGAGATACTTAATGACGGCATGCTGCTCCATTTGCAGGAATTACTTTGTTGTAATTGGCTTTGTTAAAAAAATTAAAATAATATAACTAATTGTCGCATACGTTTCGGACTTCACATAATTAACTAGACTGAACTGAAATAAATAATGTGAGAAGAGTTGATTTTCAGAATTGCATGAATCTCTGTTAGGCCAACTGTCGTTAAAATTGATCATTGTGTTTTCTCATTTTGACGCCAATACATTGTACACTATTTTGCAATATTAAATTTGAGCGAACAGAATCTGTGATTGCATCACACGTATTAGGTGTGGAGACAAATTCAATCTTTAAATTTCTCCATACGCTTGGTGTTAGTCAAATGTTTGTATGCCGGGCTATTAATATTTGTACCATGAGACTGCCTTTGTTTGTGACATAGAAAGATCTGTCCGTCCACGTAGTGTTCATACGAAAACAGTGGTCAAAACAGTAAGGGAAAGAATTCAAAGAAATCCTGTACGAAAATAAAATATATCATCTCGGGAAATGAAGATAAAACCTAGAATTTAAGAGAAGATTTAGGACTTGCAGCCTATAAGAGAAATACTGGTTAATTCCTAAGTACATAGGCTGGTAGAATTGATTTTTGTTTTATATTTGTGTATTACACACTGTAAAAGTAATAAATGTTATCTGCAATGAAAAAATATTTTGTTCTCTTTAACAATTACAATATTTAACTATATATAACTTCGTTTTAATCTTTTACTTAAGGCTATGCGAAATCGTGATATTCCATCATCAATAACGTGTAACGTCTTACAAAAATTCAATATCTGACATTTTTATCGCGACGCTGATCGGCCCGTCCTCGTTTAAAATCACCAATAATATTTCTGATGGGCGGTGCCAGATGGCAGATGGCATACGTCTACGTATGGAACCATTCTTATTATTAATCATTATGATCACAGGATATGTTATATAAAGAGATGATGTGATGTGATCGTGGCATGGAATTACATATCTTTGTACAATGCAGTGGAACTCTGCATATGCTTATTACTAGCAGTTACTCGCCGTTTCACCCGTGTGTTCCACCCCCAAAAACGTACCCTTAGGGATGCGTTGATAGATAGCGGATGTCTACACCACTTTCGTAAATAATAATTCTGCATTTGAAAAGTATAGTAAAAATTCGACTGCAACGGGCCAGTGGAAAAATACATAAAATTTAATAAGCGAAACAAAAAAAAAGTTACTTTTTATAAAGTGATTTTCAGGATTGGGCCAATAGAGCAATATTAAATTTGATTGTCGAATGTCATGTGGACAATATATGCAGATAAAAGTTGATATTTTAATATAATTTGCATGAAACTTTCTTATTTCTGTTAAATAAAACGATATGCGCACTATAGATCGTGATAGTATTTAATTTAGTACCTACTTAAAAGTTTTACTTGAGAACACAGCCAAACTGCTAGGTGGATTGAATAGTATCCGGCCTAACAGAGTTTCATTCCATTCTAAAAATCAACTCTACCCACATTTTATAGTTCAGTTCGGACTAGTTAATTGTGTGAAGTTCGAAACGTGTGCGACATTTAGTTGTGATTTTCTTTTTTTTTTAACAAAGCGATCGGACATAGTTTCTGCAAATGGAGCAGTGTGCGGTCATTAAGTGCCTCCATAAGAAGGGGCTGTCACCGAAAGCCATCTATGATGATATGATCAGCACTTTACGAGATCTGCTGAAAAGTAGATAGAAGTGTTCAAGCGTGGTAGACAGGGTGTGAAAGATGAACCCCGCTCTGGAAGGCCCTCGACGCCCACTTATGACGAAAATACTAAAAAAGTACTTGATTTAATTATGGGAGCCGGCAATTAGAGAGATAGTCGACATCATTATACATTTTTTATTAAGGTATTCAAAACATCACAGTCAAGTAATGGGGTTTTCACAAGGTATCCGCGACTGCTTTCAGTTGAATAAAAAAGATTGCGGTTGACTATTTACGTGAATATTTGGAGTTATTTGAAGCCGACACAGATGATTTTTTTGTATCGGTTTGTTACAATTGATGATACATGGGTACATTACTGTACGACAGAAATAAAGCACCAATCGAAACAGTGGATATTACCTGGTTCACCACTCTCTAAAAACGCTAAGGTGCTTTTGTCGGCAAATAAGGTAATTGCTTCAGTATTATTTGACGCCAAGGTTGTGATTATGATTGATTATTGTAAAAGTTCTGTTTCATCATGATAACGCCCGTGTTCTCAAGTCTGTGCAATCAATGTGAACTGTTACCGCCGTCTAATCTGGCACTGTCAGACTTATTTCTGTGCCCTAACCTAAAAAATTACTTGGGATGTCAACAATTTTTGACAAACGACGAGGTCACAACAGCAGTAGACGCATATTTTCACTCTAAGAAAGTTTTTTATCCATCGGTGATTTAAATGGGAGATGGCAAAAGTGCATTGAACTTGATGGTGACTATGCAGAAAAATGTAACTGATTTAGTGTGTGTTTATTTTTTAAGTTGGACCGAATACCTTTCAATCCACCCTCATATATTCTAAACATAATTGTTCTTCTTCTAATATATATATATATATATATATATATATATATATTTATTTATTTATATATAATATATATATAAATTATAATTATGACCAAACTTCGGTTACTGGGTGATCACTAGTAATAATTTTGAATACATCACTAGTCTATACATATTATACATTATACTCAAATTCGCATCGTTCATTTACTTATTGAGTGTATTTCATGTTCAATAATTCATTGTATGGGGCCGATTGGATATATTTTTGTTGTAGCCTATGTCACATGCTCACGGCAGAACATGTCACTGGCAAATATAACCATCATCCGCTCGTTGATATCTGAGCTCGATCTATATAATGACATTCGTATTAACAGATGCTTGTATTTTATTTTTGATGCAGATACCATTATTAAATGTTACGTGGATCGTGCTAATCGGTAACCACGAGAAGATTATTGGTAACGGTCTGAGTACATTCCACGTGCTAGTCTTTGTGTTTGGAGACGGGTCACCTCATACGGTAGTAGGTGAGGTGTATTATGTAGATATGATATGAGCTATCATCATGATGATAATTAAATAATAGTGTCGTCCTAACCGAAATTCGGCCACGGCGGTCAACTCTATAGACACTAGCCAAATGCGCAGGCACTAATGCACTCCCTGTTCATTTTCCAATTCTGATGGGACGGCATTCCGATACAATCGGAGAGAAATAAGGTACAGAACCGAACGCTGAATGTTGATGCCGAGGTGCGAGTGTATTGGACCGCCAACTAACTGACTTCGGACTGTTATTAGAAACCGAAAAATCTTAATAAGACTTTCGTCCGATCCGCGGCTAGAACCCAGGATCTCACGATTGTGGTTGAACATGCTTACCACTGGGCCACGAGGCAGACAGCCAATAATGCTGATTCGACGAAGGCCAACTCGATCGAAGTGTTGTTCGTATTTAACCCGACCAAACTGCTGGAGGGAGATGAAACAACTAGCAAACAACTGGTTAATTACTAATGTCCATAGACTCTTGAAATGAAATATTTTTTTCGTGAGAAATTTTTAATAATACTCAGGGTCAAGCCAACAACTTTGTGTGAAAGCCCTGAATGTTTAATTTAATAAATTACCAATCAAATGATCAACACGTTCCATCCAGGACCAAAATAGTAATTGATTTTTGTATGCAAGTCTTGTGTGAGTATACGTACGTAGGTAAGAAAGCGCTGCGGTAGAAAATATTTTTACAGTAAACTCCAGTCTAGAGACTATAAGACAGATGCTTGTAGTGGCTCTAAATTCCTCAGTGTCTTCTTTAAAATGTAAGCTCCATCAGTCTGGGGGTGCACTGTTCCGAGCACACGAATGTTTTCTTATAAAAAGACGGTATAAAGAACTACAGTCTCTTAAGTTGGCTTATATCTTTTATTTTATTCTTTTAAAAGTAATGCTGGCAATCGAATCATCTGAATGTAGAAGGTAAGTTCATATAGTAGTAATGCTTACAACTTAATTGAATCAACTAATAGTTGATGGAGTGTATTGTCACTTCTTGATG
>JAFELO010000420.1:586545-604607 GCA_017140195.1 Eumaeus atala | reverse complement strand
ATAAAGAGTATTATTTTTATTTATGTTATATATAGTTATGAATCAACTAAAATAATCACTTAAAATAGTATATGTCGTCCTAGCCGTATATCAGCTACAGCTACCATCTCTATTGAGAATAAGACTCCCCCGGACACTTGTTAGAAATTGAGAATCCTAATAGCACCTTTTTTGTTTAATCCGACTTCGAATTCAAATCTGGGGCCTCCGGTCTGTGGGTGGCTGAGCATGCTTACCGCTAGACCACGAGGCAGTTTATTATATTAGTATAGAAGTTTAAATAAAACAGTTGAATTTTGCCCGAAGGTGGAGTCGTGATACTGGCGTAAAGTCACAGCGTGGCTGTTGCAGTCCGGCGCGGTTTGCGAGTAGCTGGTGGCCCATTGGGGGCGAGGTGGAAAGGAGGGTAATGCATCGGCATAGTCATTTTGCTGTTGTTAATGGGCGTCGGTAGTCGTAGAAGGGCTCCGATTGCTCGTTTGTCTCCCTATACTATAAAAACACCCTGCGCATAACAAGAAAATCTCCTATTTTTAATTCTAGCATTAGAATTGCTCACATTCTAGTTGTCTCTTTTTTATTTTTATCTTAAGAGAAAATATTGTCATATTAAGATGTGCGACTTAAAATAATGCTAACCTCCAGCCATAAAAACGTTTAATTCGTTCTTAATCTTTTAGATGCTCACGTAGTGAAAAGAACAATTTTATATTTAGCCAGTAAGTTAGAAGTTTTTTTACTTAAGCGTAATGGAAATTGTATAGAGGTAATAAAGTGAAGACTGACATTTGGATGGATGCCAAAAATCGTCTCGAGCAAGGACATTCGAATATTGGACGAAGTGCGGAATTCGAGAGAGTCAAATGCGCGATCGCTGTAAAAAGTTTTACGTCATTATTATATACTCCGTGTAGCACTAAGAGGAAATGTTTATTCTTTTGAATACTTTACAGTGATACAGTAAAACTACTTTATTAATTTAAAAGTAGGTAAAGAAAGCGACGGTTGGTTGTTGGTCGACCGTTCACCAGGTGGGAAGACGATCTCCGTACAGTGGCCGGTCCGGGATGGATGCGAGTAGCAGGAGATCGGTCGTCTTGGCGTTTATTGAAAGAGGCCCTTTAGAGATTCCTATTAGAAATAACACATCAATAACATTATATACAAATAAAAAATGAATGACCTCATCGGCATGGAGTTTACGCGAGTAAAATCGCGGGGAACAGCGTATGATGTTATAAATGCGAAAAAAATTATGTACGTTCGCATGTTTTTACGCAAATACCGCAAAAAGGATTTGGCCGAAATCTGCCACAGAATTAATGTTCCGGTATGAAATAAATATACCATTGTAATATCTGCTATATCATCAAGCTATAACCCGTAGGAGCGAAGTTATGGAAGAGAAGCTGCGAGGCGCTGCTAGCATATAATTATGCAATAATAATAATAAGGAAGTAATAATTATTATTCCATATTCAAAATTATATTCATAATACTGTTAAGTTTGTTTTCGTGAAATATTAAATTTAGTCAAAATAGGAAACAGCAACTACCCCAGACTATCACTTAATTGTTATTAGTTCGAAGTGAAAACTTAAACATTATTAATTAAAATAAAATAGTTTGGCCAATTCAACCCTCCAAAGTGGCTTGGTGTTGGTAGATTGTGAAGCCTTCTTTCACCAATATGCACCGGATATGCACGGTGTATATGTTGCGTTGACCCCTTTTCTAAAGAGAGAAATAAATGTATTACCTCGTTATGATTCTCAGCATAATTTATGTTCTATCACAGAATATTGATGCTTGTGTAAGCCCATATTCCGACATAGAGAAACAAAAACCTCATATTGCTATTTTCCATTCTGAGATAATTTTAGATTTCGATATTGCTGAAGTCCCTTATTGAAATTTCTTATAACATCTCTCAGTAATGGGCAATCGATTCCGGTAATGTCCTGGAAGGATGTGGGGTGTTAAATTGTGCGTAGCCTTGAATAAATCTCAGACGATCGATCCGAGACCTCTATTTTTTATTGTTTATATACAAAATATTATAACAAAACTACTGGACTGTAGTCCATCCGTGGCCATGGTTAGTGTGAACTTCTGAAACGCCAGGTTAGTAAATAATTAAATAAACCGCAATAAAATCCGTAAACGTAATTTATTGTAATGTGTAACATTCGCGTAAATCTAATACATCAGTATACAAAAATATTGTTCACGCAGCGAACATAAATAGTTGGAAATATATATATATATATATATATATATATATATATATTTAGTTATATTAAGGATATCGTCCGGTGGACGACTAGACCGTCAAGAGAAGTCAAGCCAAGCAAATAATGCTTACATATACTAGCGTCGTATTTACAATTAGCTTTCCGCCCGCAGGCATCACTTATAAAACATTATACTAATTCAATGTAGTTAGTACATTAGTTACCGTCAGCACTTTACAAAGTGATCAATAGACATCTCTGGAGTAATATCTATCTTAATACCAAACTTTATGGAAATCTTTCCTTAGGTTTAGAAGTGAAGCGTAAGAAAGAAACGAACAAATGACATACTACTACATGTATATTAAACATTTTTAGGGAGTGGTAGTGCCATGTTGCATAGGAGGAGGTAGTATCATCCATAGTGCACCCCTCTAATTAGAAGAGGGGGCTTAAGGATCAGGTGGAGGAATCGCTCTCGGTACCCTTCTTTCAAGAAGGGGGACCTAAGAGCAACAGGAGGAAGCGCTTCAGCGAACAGGGCAAGGGGCTGGGTGGGAACCTCACCCCATTGCACTGTCCCAAAGTCGATGGGGATGTCTTATAGTGTGATGCAACCCCAATTGTGGAGGTGGAGTTAATCCTTTAGGGGGCTGAATAGCCGTCAAGGTGCCCTGATTATTTGATGTTCCGGGGCACCTCACCAAAGGTGCCGCCCTGAAGGCACTCGCAGTGATTTTTGTGGGTATTCGGTAATATCATGTGCCTCGAGTCCCACACACCACTGGACCTCACCCAGGGCCGATGAAGGCGCGTTTCCTCGTGTCCAAAAAAATATAGTTCCCTGCATAATGCATGACACAACATCCTTCTATGCCACGGAATAGGGCCGAACGACTGGGGATGTACCTCCTGTTCACTTGATCCCTAGTGACCTCTTCAGTGTCGCGTTTCGTGCGTTTTGTGAGTAGCCCATGGCCCATTGAGGGCCAGGGAAAGCAGAAAAACGCATCGGCATAGTAATTATGTGGACGTTCATGGGCATCGGTAGCCGTAAAAAGGCTGTGTTTCCTTTTTTTTAATCATGGGGGGGAGGGCCATGATTAAAAAAAAAAGGAAACACATACGCAAGCGTCCGTTCACTAAAGGAGGAAATTAAATTTTAAAAGTTGATGTCAACCTAAACAAAAATGTACATAGAAATAAAGGACTACAAACCGTCCAATATGAACAAATACAACCATATTGAATAAGCGTGTATAACACAAACCGTAATAACATTCCAACATTTCCCGTCAAAGCCAATAAAATAAAGATACGTTACGACAAATTCACTGTAAATCGTTCGAAGCAATCTATTCACGAATAGCCATATGGATCCGCAGGTTTACCTAAAGTAGCTTTGGCTACTGCGAGCAAACACGTTATGTAAACCAGCGCGCCAGTTAAACTGCACTATGACAAAGTTATATGAATGACTGCGCCAAAATATTTGCTTAAGCTCACATCTCTTCGACTCCCTATTTTGTAAACTTTCCACAGTTGTGGTATAAGAAAGATGATTTTTTAAACAAACTACTCGGGTATATTTGCGGCTGTGTACGAAAGAATCGTTGTTTTTATATAGAACTGGCATTACCCCGCAGTTTTTGTCGCGTAACTCCGATGTTATTAGCCGTAGCATCGTGGTATATAGCCTTTTTCTTTTATTGACGCGGGAAAACGCATTTACGCGCCTTAGCTGGCCTTGGGTGGGGTCCAACGGTGTGTGGGGCTCGATGCACACTATAGTGCCGAATACCCACAAAAACCACCGCTGTGCAGCAGTGGTGAGGTGCCACGGAACAACAAATCAACAGGGCACATCGACAAGCTAGTCAGCCCCCTATGGGACCCGTTGGTCCCACCTCCACATATGGGGCTCTCCCGCACCATAGGACAACCTCACCAACTTTGGAACAGTGCAACTGGGTGAGATTTCCATCCTTGACCCTTGCCCCGTGCGCAAAAGCACCGCCTCTTTTTGCTCCTATGCCCCCTTTTCTTATAAGAGAGGTATAAGGAACGGCTCACGTTCCTGCTCTTTAGTCCCCTCCTCTTATAAGTGGGGTCAAAGGAGCACTTGCCTTTTAGATTCAATTGCCTTCGCCCGAGGTGTCTGGGTTTACCCTAGGCTAAGGCCCACCGCCACGACAAGGCTTGAACCATGGTTGGGCCATGGTATCTAGCATATAGCGTTCCCTAATAAATGGTTACTTGAAGATGCCTTAAATCATGAAAATTGTTCTATTTTTTTATAGACAAGAAAGACCGGGAGACAAACGGGAAATCGAAGCCTTTCAACGACTACCGACGCCCATGAACATCAGCATAATTATGACGATACGTTGTCCTCCTTTTCACCTCTCCCCCACCAATCAAGTGAGCAAGAGGTACCTCCCCGGTCCTGCCGGTACAGTTCCATTGTATATGAATGTAGTGTGATGCACCATGCATGGTATTACCTCCTCCTATGCAGCATGGCACTACCCCTTACACAACTTTATTAATCTACCTGTCTTATAAACATACAATAAAATAGAAAAAAGATGTGTACTGTTAACTATTTTTTAACAATCGTTACAATAGGATGATAAAGAAACAGTAGTATAGAAAAAATTGATGTTTGGTAGTTCATTGGTATGTTTGGGCAAATCTCCGGAGATATTTGACAGATTTGAATGGATTTTTTATTGTATAGCTCTCAAAGACGGACAACACAGAGGGTGTAATTTGTTATGACAACTGGAACATTTTATATAGAACCTCCAGGTTCTTTTTTTTTCAAAAAGCTGTACGCGATCGAAGTCGCGTTCACCAGCTCGTATTAGATAGTTGTACTTTTGAAAAGTTGTAATGGTTTATGAAAGTAAATAAACTGGAAATTCGAACCAATTTCGAATATAAGGCCCTTTGTGGGTATTGTTGTGCAAACAACATGACACATTAACGAGCTATACATGTCTTACACAGCTTGCATTGGTTCATTGTTAGTTCAATTGTTTGTGCTGAACTTGTACGACATAGCTTTGAACCGAATAGATAAAGCAATGACGACCAAAATTTCCGTTGTCTAGTAAATATGTCATTAAATCTATTTTACTTATTAGAGACCTTCTTTATACTATCCATACCATATATATTTTATTATTAATGATGCTTTATACTAAATTAATATGGATATACTCAATGATTGCTCTAATCAGCTCTCCTCCACTTCAGTATAAGCAAATTTGTACCATCCTAGCGCATCTAGAGTTTCATATTATCAACTTCACTTCAAATATCTTCACTGCAAACAGTTACCTAACAAAATTGTATACAATGCAAAAGGCCTTGGAGAACACTTGCTTTGAAAACAACGTCCCTTTTAACCAAATTAAGTGTTCTACAAGGAATCCGAGGAGCTGGAGTAAGCAAGCGAAATTACATACATACCTGACCCACAGTGAGAGGAGTAACATTTCCAACAATTCTCTCCTCAAGGCCGTTATACAATATAATTTAAGTTACAACTAGTGTAATTTAAATAATGTGATCTTAAAATGAAAATTCATAGAAGTGACTGTCTACCGAATTCGGTTAGACGACCATCTAATTTAACATAATAATGCGTCATTATATCTTTCAGAGCATGCTAATCTTAAAAACAAAATACGTTCGTGATTTTTTCCCCTCATGGTACAATATTTGTCGTGGCGCTCACTATCGAGCCCGTCGCGATACAATTCTGAATACCTACCTTTTTTTGTAGAAATTAGGGGATGAAACGAATAGACGGAGTGCGTTGGTGACTACAGACGCGCATTAACATCCAACAATAGTTTCAATGTAGATGTGTTGCCCATTTCCTTAATTTAATGTGAGAATGGGCGTGTCGGGCCGATTTGATATTAATATAGCAATCATACTTTTAATTTTCAAACGTCGACGTCGATTGTGATCTATACATATTATAAATGAAAGTCCACAAAAGCTGATTGTCAAAATGTGATCGCTTTTATCATAATCTGCTGAATGACTTTTTTGCGATTTTTTCTCCTTGGGAATCGCTCTGCACATTGATATGTGTATAGCGATTCCCAAGGATTTAAATTTTGAGATAGAAATTGCGCCGTGCTTTTTAAGGGCGAAACCGGGACGGATCGATCCATCGTAAGTAACAAATGTTAAATGTAAAGAAAGCATTTTTTCTATTTCATACTACATACATTTTCGCACTACCATCGGACCTGGAGCATGTATGGAATCCACGTTTGAACCGAATACCCATTAAAACACCATGGGTTGCCATAGACTGCCTATACTGAGGCATCATCTGACAGATACAGTACTGGCGTTTGGTCAGTATCTCAGTAGGGACCGGACTCCACCAAAGGGGAAGGCTTATTCAACCAAGTCCAAGGTGCTTCACAGTGAAACTCAGTCTGAACTTCACATCTCCGATAAAGAGGTGAGCACTCCGGGGTCGGAGAGTCGTACTTTTCCAGAATTTATTTCAGCAACACAATTACAACTTCCTGTTATTATGTAAGGAGACGACGTCTTCGAACCACAATATCGTACAGGATCGGACCTAGAACCGATACTTGTAGAACGCCGCGCCGTACTCGCCCCCGCACATACATCCCACCCGGTCCTCGAACAATTGTATCACTTTATAAACATTAAAAATGTGTCAAAAAATAATACAAAGAAGATTGGAATTTATGTAAATCGCTATTGAAGCGAAATTCGCGCTTGAACACCCTCAGAAATTTTCATAAGGAAACTTACGTTATATAATACAAGTTATTATATAGTTGGGGTTCTGGAATATTCCAATATTACCTTATATACATGTTGCATCACCTAGTAAGCTTCAGTTCTATTTTCTTTTCTAAACCAGTTAATTTTCCTATATATTAGAAAAAAACGAGCAGCTAGATGTCTTGATGGCAAGCCAACGCATGAAGACATCCCCTAAACCAAAATAATGACTACCAGTTGGCGGGTGGTAACATAACAAGGATAATTGAGCATATTGCGCCACAAGTCGCGGGATCGAACCCTATCCAGGTCATGGATACATGTATTACTTCATATTCAGGAAGAGGTAGAGCCATGCTGCATGGAAAGAAGTATATGCCATGCATAGTGCATGACGCTACGTCCTCCTATGCGATAGAATTGAGCTGGCACGACCGGGGAGCTACCTCTCGCTCTCTTAATACCGTAAAGTAACGTCTTCAGTTTCGCGTTTAGTGCGGTTTGTGAGTAGCCGATAGCCCATTGGGGGAAGAAAGAGGTCAACGCATCGGTATAGTAATTACGTGAATGTTCATGGGCGTCGGTAGTAGTGTATATACATATACATATGCGAGTATGAAATTTTTTTGCTACATTCTTATAGGATAATGCAACCTCTACTGCGCTACAGCAATTGGATACCTCTTTATTGTAACATTCTCCCTATTTCATTATCCTAGAAGAATGAAGCAAAAATATTGTCAATAAATAAAAGAAATAAGTAATATCTGTGGGCATATCGGACCACTTCAGATGCACACGTAATGACTTGTATTTGTGGTGGAATTGGGTTAGTTAGCGTGGAACAAAATATACCTATGCCTTATAAGCTGAGCTTAAGTCATATTTAGTAATACATTGCCTAAGTTGCCATCATTACTACTTCAATCTTAGTTCAATCTGTAGGAGGTAGTGCCATGCATGGTGCATGACACGACATACTCTCCATACTGCCGTAAAGTGATACCTACGATGTCGTAATTCGTATGTGAGAGTAGCCAGTGGCCCATAGAGGGAGGGGGGATAAAGAGGCGTTGGTAGTCATTGAAAGGCTCCGATTAATTGTTTGCCTCCCGAATATATATACTATAAAATAATAATACTATAAAAAATAATATTCTTGAATGGCAGGCGAATGTGAATGTCAACATCCATAAAATAACTTCTCACGGACGTCAGTGTTACTTTCAAAAACTTTAACAAAATGTTCAGGTTTTGTTTTTGTGTTTAAGAACTTAGCTACATATTAATAAGGAGCTTCAACAAAACTCACAATACGCAATAAAACAGGTATGATCACGCCGGTATTTTCTGAGATTGAAACTAGAAAAAGTTTTTTTACGCCGATATGATTTGATTTTAATGTAAAATTGTAACACGTCGCCAGAAAAAGAGGTTGTAAATTAAATTCAAAGCAAGTGAGCGTTGTTCTGTAATAAAAACGATGGCCCATTTTTGCCCAAATTGAAGTACATAGTTCGAAATCACTCAGCGACTTGGGTATTCGGCGAACCGCCAAACTTTGATCTTACGATGCTTTTCGAGGGTAGTTAACTCCAAATGAGAGTTACACGAGTGACTTCCTTGGATTTATCGCGACTCGCATGCCACGATACAATTTTTATTTCTTTTAAAATGCAACTCTCCGATGTTGGAAAACTAGAACTCGGAAATATAATGGCGCATCATTTTGTGTTACAATTTACTTATCCTTGAGTGAATTGTAATACTTATGTTTCGCATTTCAAATTTTCGTTGCTTTAAAATATAACAAAGTAGTTCGGAATATAATAAGTATGTATTTTATGCGTTCTTCTCGGTATTCGTTTTTCTTGTTGTCGAAGAATATGGCACAGTTGACATAATGTTGATTTACAATCGTTGTATTTTAATGAAATTGTTGTTGTTATTGTTGTATGTAGCAACTCCAAGTAATTATGTGTGACATCACATGACAAAATTCAAACTACTCTAGGATGGAATTAAAATCCTTTGACATTCAAGGGTATTTGACCTCATTCAAAAAGTGTATATCGTGAACATTACAAAAATACTATTTTTGCGGATTTTAACGCTGGACATTTCAGGAGTTTCACGGTAACGGGTTGACTGAGATGACAGACGTCTAGATTGTCTTTCCGTTTTTTCAGTTTAGTGGTTCCGACTAGCGCAAACGTCGTATCATGAAGAATAAAAACCAATATTCATTGGTGTTACAAGTGATAAGTGGCCACCCCTATTGATTATAGTGATATTGTGTATTTTATTAGTTTGTCGAGATTAGGAATGAATGAAAATATCGGTATTAAAATGAGAAAGGGCATGCTCCGATGGTTCGGACATGTAGAAAGAGTGATGGATGTAAGGTTACCGAAACAGATATATTTACAATGCGAATGTGAATGCGATGTAGGTACCGGGGAAGACCCAGACTAACATACCACGATCAAATTGGTTGGCATGTTTGTATGAAGAGAGTTATGAAAGTGGAAGAAGCAAGGCAGGTATGTAAGGATCGTGACATGTGGCGCTCCATTCTCTCTGCCTATCCCGTTAGGGAACGGGCGTGATGAAGTGTTGTTGTTGTTATTAGTTTGTAATGTTCTTAATCCAAGATATAGTGATCAATAAAAATATGTCTTCATTTCCGTCTTTGTTACAATCATTACTTATATGTTAAAATGCCTATAATAAACTTAAATACTACTACCGACAACTTAAGTAACAAATAACCGACGTTATTTGTTACTTAAGTTGTCGGTAGAGGTATTGTGTGATGTGAAGGCATGTGGTGTAATCCTTTTTTCTTGGTTTCGCGGGGAAATGCATTTACGCACTGCCAACGGACCTGGGTGTGTGGGATATGTGGTAGATCCAAATACCCAGTAAAACCTCGTTGATGCCATCGCAAACCCCTTAGACTAGTGGCCTGGATATATCCGCTACAGGGCACCCCAGCGAATGGCCAGCCCCTCATAAGTCCAAAGTCCAAAGGAGGCTGATCCGATAACCTAGACGACGACTTGGTGGTCGGTAGGCGGCACAGGTACTGATCCTGATTTTTTTTCACCTACTGGGTAACAGACAGAGCCATGTTGCATTACGGCTGAATTAAGCCAGCACGATCAGACATTGCAATGTAAATTTCATAAATGTTGTAGTTTTGTTGCTAATACGGCGACAATACTTTTACGTTTAAAGAAAGAGAAAATGTTAAGATATTTTACAGCGGATGCGAGGTTTCTAACGCTGCGGGAGCGACCAATCAAATCAATTGAGAAGCAAATTCGTAAGTCTCGGTGCGACTTTACTTTAAATTTTATTCCATTCCCAGGCGATAACGGCGTACGCTTTGAACAAAAAGTCGCTTGATTAAAATCGTTTGTTGTAATAAAACGAGTAGTAAAACGTTACAACCAGACGTAACGGTGTAGGTCTGCAAAATCGATCACGACAGCGACCGGAGAAAGAAACTTATGTCTCGAATTGTCTTAAACTTAATTCAGTGTCACGACTTCGATGTAAAATATTGACTGTTCAGGAGTCGTGTCCAATGAAGTGTGTACTCGATCGCTTATATTTATTCTCCCGGCTTTCCGTCATGACATCGTGCTACTAACGCCTACCCTATTTGTATTCCCGACTGAACCAACGGTGCGTGAAATTTTATTTCATCTACAATATGAGATGAGATTAGCTGTAAATTGAGTTTATGACGAAATCAAATATAGACTTGACATTTCTGACTCATATGTTCATGTCTTGTTATGCACTTTGAAATGAAATTGTTCCTGTTACATAGTTTCATAAAAAATAAGGTTTTCATTAAACCGCTTTGAAATGTCTATAACTTATCATAAAATTTTTGTACTTTTTAAACTTTTATTTGTGTTTTCTTTTCTACTGACGTTGTCAAAATATTCAGTATAGTGTTAGGCTGTTGATTGAACAGTGACTCATCCAACATTTCGCACTTTGGTGTGCTCACGTAGGCCGGAACGTTATGTAATTTATTTTAGCGACGATGTTTTAATGGTAACCATTTTATAAAACTAAGAAGAGAGCCATGAAAGTGTTAGCCACAGTCAGTTTCAATTAAAGCAGCTATGTCTATAGCGAGTGCGCTGAATACATTAACAGTCCACAAATGAGTTCTCAAACAAACTTCGCTTCCGCACTCTCTTATTCTCCTATTTCCATATGAGGTTATGATTCGACCATAGAGAAATTAGGGACAGGGCCGATGGATGAACGTGTTTTCTTATAGGCCAACGTTAGTAATAATAAAAACAATTTCTTTATTTCGGTATCAGAAAGTTCGCATTTAGCAATAACCTTTTGGTATGATGACTCAGGATTACCACCAGGCAAAAAAAAATCATATCGAGACAATTGGGACTAAAATATGACTGTCTTAATAGGATATAGGACATTAAATGCAACAACAAGAACGAGCTAGTGTTGGTAACGGTGACAAAATTTTCAAGTCGTAATATTGAAGTTAAACAATTTTTTTGTAGACACTCAAAAGGATAAAAAAATTTGGGCATTTTCATATTAGCGCAGCTGGAAGACATTTTCGAACATGTATATAAATTTTTATCAATATCTAATCTAGTATAGGATCTTTACGTATAATAAAACTGTAACAAATAACGTTGATTGTAATGAGCTATTTTGTGTTGAATCAAATAATTATATCAAAATGTTAAACTTATCTAAGTCTTCAGGGTTCACCACAGGGTTAGGCTACCGTGGTTTGATTAAATATGCAACAATGGAACCCAAAACTTTTTTATTATTCAGTATGTCCTAGAAGTTTTCGTATGCCGCAGTACACAAAAAATAATCAAGAGACATTTTTTGTGTGAGATCTGATAAACTAATACAAAGTTTTACTACACGCTATTCTCATGGACTTTCTTAATCCATCAGTCTACAATGTTATGCTTATAAATCCACAGGGTGCCTGTAGGCGCTTCGTAACTTACGTCGATATTATATTTCTAACTGGTTGAATACTATACCTTACCTTCTTTTCGGAACTAATTAAGGTGTTCCCTTTGCAAATTAACGATCTAAACCCTTATGACTTTTTATTGTTGCTTATTATTATCAAACAAATTAAATTAAAACTCGTCAACAGTTAGTGATAAACTTTGATCGTTCAATCTTTGCACATTTCTGTTACTACGAAAGGAAATTTTCTTATTAATTGCGTGATTAAAACGAAAAAAAATATGGACAAACTCTACCATGACTATAGACAAGGAAAATGTGGATAAGAACTATTGAATATCACTACAATAAAAATGATGGATGGAAGAAAAGAATTTCCTTAAAAAACATATAAAGTAACTGACCGGTGTTTCCGTTATGAAATTAAGAAAAATAAAAATATCCGCAAGCGATATTTCATACTCTTTACAGCCTTGGTCGGAACATAAAACATACGCTGGTAATAAACCAGTCTGGAAGGCAATAATAGTTAACCGTCCCGACCGGATATAATCGGATGAATCCGGACATAACACGTGATTACCGCACGAATTAACGCGTCCGCGCGAATGTCATGATAATATAAGGATTTTAATTCTATTTGTATCGACTAACTGATTGGTCTCATTTTACTTCAATCACGTTTTTTCTTTTTATGGAATACGGGGTCAAACGGGCAATCGCAGCCTTTTTACGACTACCGACACCCATGATCATCCATTTAATTAATAGTAATTATATGGATCGGCATAGCGATGCGTTTTCCTCCTTCACCCCCCCCCCCTGTGATGGTTACTCACGGCATTATGTGAGCAAGAGGTATCTCCCTAACCGCGCCGACCCAATGCCGTTGCATAGGAGGATGTAGTGTCATACACTACCTCCTTATTCCTCGACATGCAAGAAGCATTCGACTCCGTATGGCATAACGGGTTAATATACAAATTAATCCAAAGCAATGTGCCTAAACCTCTCATAAAAGTGATTGCGTCATTCCTCTCTGACAGGACATTCCAGGTGAGAGTGGACGGGGTCTTGTCCGAGAGGAAATGTATTCGTGCAGGTGTACCACAAGGGAGCTGTCTCTCGCCAGCCCTCTACAACTTTTACGCCGGGGACGTGCCTGTTTCCCCCGGAGTGACCGCCGCGCTCTACGCGGACGACGCCGCCTTCTTGGCCGCGTCTCTTAACGCGAGGCACGCGGCCAACAAACTACAGAGAACCCTCGATCTCCTGCCGGAGTGGCTCCAGAAATGGCGGCTGGTGGTCAATCCATCTAAATCACAAGCGATCACCTTTCCCAGACAGAGCACCGTTGGTGCGCTCAAGGTAGAGGGCGTCGCGATTCCATGGCACAGGACAGCCAACTACTTGGGAGTCGTGCTAGACTCCGGACTCACGATGGCTCGTCAGGCCGAAACCGCCATCAGAAAGGGCAGATCAGCCACCGCCAGGCTGGCGCCACTCCTGCGGGCGAGTGCCATCTCACTAAAAATGAGGATGGCACTCTACAACATCCACATAAGATCGAGGCTAACATACGCGACTCCTGCCTGGCATCACTTGCTGAGCGATACGAACAAGCGGAAGCTCCGTGTCGTTCAGAACAAGGTGTTTCGGCAACTGGTCAAGGCTCCAAGGTTCGTGAGGAACCAAACTATACTCAGGGACCTGCGCGTCAAGCCCCTTGATGACTTTGTCAGCAGGATGTCGAGCAAACTGTTCGAAAAGGCGGACGTGTCGGAGCACGAGACTCTCAGGGGTCTCGCGCTCTGGCACGCCAGCCCCCCGGACAAATATAGCCTGCCGAGGGAGGGGGACGGATAACCAGTTTCCGTATACCTCCCACACAGGCTAGAAAAAAAAAAGAAATCACTACTAATCCATTTGACTTCATTTTCACAGGTTATATACATATATACACTTCTCCCTCTCGCTGGACGCTGCAGACGGACATCGCCGACACCACACGGGCGGTGCCGAGTGGGACGTGACAACCCCGTTGCTACGCTCCCGCAAGGATACGGCCCGCCGCTTCTCCCGTGACACCAACTTCACGGCCAGAACCCATCTTTTTCTTTTTTTTCTTTCTTTTCTTCTGTTTGTCGCGTCTGACCTTTGACCTTTACTTTTCCACCAATACACCGTATCGTAAACACAGCGTGCGATTCGGTGCCTGTCCATAGGGCCATCACAGGAGTGGAACCATACAAGTTTCCCAGTTCGCTCTGGGACCTGTGAGAGTGCCCCGACAAATGGATAGATGCCGATCGTACAAAGATACCAATAGCCCAGGCACATAAACATATGTGCATATGCACTCAGAGGTCAACATGACCTCGCATCAACCACAGCCTCGTATTGACGAGGCTCGAACAACACATCTCCAGTAGGGAGCTAAGCTCCGGTCTGGACCCCCCTCGACCCGGCAACGGGAAGATTGCGAAGACGTAACTACCTCCTATGCAGCATGGAACTCTTCCTAAAACAAACACGTAACCAAAAAAAGGAATTTTGACGTTATTACGTTATTCATAAAATTCGATCATTATGACCATTGCCATGAATAAATTCCCAAAAAAGATAACAGTTTCTAATAATGTATGAGTGTTCTGTAGTTTTTCACATTTATTCTTATACCATTTTTCGTACTTGCTTTAGTTGAGGCTGTTGTTGATTATATGTCTGTTTGAATCATTAAAATCTTCCACATGAAGCAGTTTCAATCACACCGGAGGCTGCCTGAAAATCAATAAAATCGTAAAGTATCCGGGTGAACGTAATCGTATCAGCGCGGCTTATCCGCTAAAGGGTGATGTCATGAACTTTGAACACATTAGTCGTATTCGGTCAGCACGAACAATTATCGAGTCTAAGCCTCGCATTAATAACGTAACGGGTTTTACGCCTGCCCTGCACCGCGTGCATAATACGCCGACAAATCTCCCGAATAGCTTTAGAATTCAAATTTAAGTGCTCACAGGTTTACATTCTATTGAATTCGTAAGCGATTTAGTTGAAATTATTATAATCGTTCGATTAAAAAATTGATTGGATTAAGAGTTATGTCACACAAGTATTTGGTTTTATGTAGTTAATTTAATTTGAATCAAGAAAACATTATGTGGAAAAACACCATAATTTTTGGCCTAATTGACAGAAAATCAAAAGTCTATGACTCGATCAAACATATTAAGCACTTAATAAAGAAATAATCATTATCATTCGTCTTTTGCCGTCCAACGCTATGCATCCATGACGCATGTGACCTGTACGTTTGACTTCAAGCATATGTAATAAAAATGGCTTATTGATTTTCACTGTTGAAATCGTTTTAACTTTTTGTTATTTTTTTTTTAACTTGACGCCATACATATAAAACGAAGTTCCTAAGAGCAGTTTTCGGAAAATTTCCGAGAAAGATTTGCTTATATAATATATAATTAAGATACTCGGGCCAAGCCGGGGCCAGTAGCTTTGGCTTGTCAGTCATTTATTTAATTGAACTTGACTTTGATTGGCCGCTGCAGAAAAATTTGGCATACTATACTTGTTCTGGCCATAAATAATGTTACAGTTAAAAATAAAACAACATTTGAATTTGGAATCTGTAATTTTTGTACGATTGTTCATTGTGTTTTCTCATTTCGCCGCCAATACATTGTACAATGTTTTGCGATATTCAAATGAAGTGGGCTAAGTCAAATGCAATTTTTAAAACCCTCCTACACTTGGTGGTCAAACGTTTGTGTACCGGACTATTAATAGGTACATTGAGACTTACTCTGTTTGTGACATACAAAGATCTGGCCGTCCACGTAGTGATGGTAGGAAAAAGGTGTTCAAAGCAGTTAGGGAAAGATTTCTAAGAAATCCTGTCCGAATGCAAAAGATTATATACATCTCATGAAATGAAGATAACACCTACAACCATGTCACGTATTTTAAGGGATGGCTGAGGAATTGCAGCCTATATGAGACGCATTGGTTCTTCCTTAACTAATAAATTAAATGTGAGTGGTGTGGTAAAATCGAAACAACCACGGAAGTGGCAATTTTTCACAAAAAAATTGTTTACGGATGAGTAAATTTTTATAATTGAGCAATACTTAACACACAAAATTACCGTATTTATGCTCAAAGCTTCCCAATTAGTCGACAGCGTGCAACGTGGATATTACCCTACTTCAGCAAATGTTTGGCGGGGTGTTTGCTATGAATATTATCCATTTGTGGAAAAGGTATCAAAACACCGGCAAACGTATATCAACATAACATACATGAGAAGGAAGTTAGCCCCTTAATATCACCATGCTCGTATCATAAAGCTCAGTCCACGCATTCTTGGTTCGAAGCGAACGTCTCGGACTTCATTAGAGCCTGACCGTCGTCTAGTTCCGATTTTAATCCGCTGGGTTATGATTTATATTTTAAAGACAGCTTGTCCATAGAGCAGTCCATATGATTGGCAGTGAAGAATTTCCCCATGAAAAGAGTGCGAGCTTCTATTGATAATGGGCCTCAACGTTTAATGACTGCATTGCAGACAATGGAGGCCACTTCAAGTTAACTTTGTATATTTGTGTATCAAACTAAAAAGTAATAAATGTTATTTGCAATTAATTTTTTTTTGTTACAACAATTATGACAAGACAAGATAATTATTATTACTATGGAAATGTATTATACTTTTGGCTACTAATGATAACACAATACATGAATAAATAATATAACAAAGAACAGTCTATGGCTGGATGGCTTTTGAACCTCATGTCTATTCTAGTGCAAATCACACGAGGCCCCGCCAATTTTTACCAAATGTTATACATTGCCAAAATAAATCTTATAATCTACAGGACGGGAAACCATGTTAACCCAGATCGTGTGTAAAGAAATAGCCAGGTTGGTAGGATGGCGTCATGCCAAGTTGCGTCGTGTAAACGTAGCTTAATAACGAGCATAGCATCCGTTATGGAGCGATTTTTAGAGTAACGAAGAAAATAACGTTAATGGTATCCATGGCCGGGGTTAGCTACCATATGCACAGCAACACGATAAACATTTATTAAACATTTTTGCAAAATTTTCCTGGCACCTCACAAATTTCTAAGCGTTTTTTACTTTTCAGGAAAGAAGTTTACAGACGGCTTGGTTTCATAGATAACAATGTGGTGTTAGTGTGGTGTTAAAAAACTAACAATAAGACATTATATGTTATGAAGATGTTTTATAATCCATTTTTTATAGTATGAAGAGGCAAGCGAGAGACCCCTTGAGGACCTTCAATGACCTCAATCATCCGCATAGTCGCAATGCAGACATAGTGCCGTCCTCCCCTCCAGTAACCTACTCAACAACCTTTCAGAGATGTGGCCTCTCCAGTCATACTGGATCAATTCGGCTGCAATGCCGCATGGCCTGTTATCTGTATAATATGTACAGTGTTTCTACTATTGCATAGTGTTATGGCCTAAAGTGGTAATTGATTATAATATTACAATTAATTACTTTAATAATATATAATATTATAATCAGTTAATTGACCTATTAGCTCTCTCTTTCCAATGAAGCTAATAATTAAATTAGATGTAAAATTTTAATAACTCGATCAGCGAGTCAATTAGTTGGCTGATCGCATACCGGTCACTCCAAATTCAGCGCTAAAATATATTTAAAAAAAAATTATATTCCTTAATTATGTCTTAAGTTTACGCAAATGTTACTCATTACAATGGAAGTACTTTCACGGGCAATGGTGAGACGTCTGGCTCGTTAAATAATTAAATAAACCGCGATAAAATCCATAAAAGTGGTTGTACTATAATGGATGTGTCCACTTACCTAATAATTTATTTTAGGCTTTACCATATTTTATTTATGATAACCTTTTTATTATTGAGTCGACTTGCGCGAACTAAGTAGGAGAGATACATGAATTATTATAATCACCTACCATATATGTTATACGTAGTTTACTAAATGATGGCTTATGTTTACGTGATT
>JAFELO010000420.1:571227-586524 GCA_017140195.1 Eumaeus atala | reverse complement strand
CCACAAAGATTAGCAAATTCCACCCGTGACCATGGTTGCTGCAAAATTACACTCATATATATAAACTATATTGTTTACCTGCAACTTTTGTATTTTATAAAAATCAATTAAAATGAAACAAATAGTCGATAGACATTTGCAGCACAAAATGTTCACAGTACGTAATTTTAGTTTTTAAATTGGAAAATACTTTTGTCTGTCCATTGAAGCTTCAACATGTGACAAATTTATTTGAACAGGCTCTAGTGGAACAGGAAATGTGATACGTGGAAATAATATAAAAGCGCTTCTTTATTCTAAACTGGCTGCTAGCTGAGTCTTTGTCTGCGTTGTTCATGTTTCATTTATATAAGATGAGATATTTCTAGATCTATTGAGAATGACAATAAGCTAGATAAAAACTAATTTTGAACCCAGGCGAAGCCAATTGAACCGAGGGGGATCTTTGCACCTCTTATAAGAAGAGGGGGCTTAAAGATCGGGAGGAGTAATCGCTCTCGGTACCCCTCTTATAAAAAGAGGGGACCTAAGAGCAACAGGAGGTGGCGCTTTTGCGCACGGGGCAAGCGGTGAGGATTTGAACCTCACCCAATTGCACTGCCCCAAAGTCGTTGGGGTTGTCCTGTAGTGCTGGGCAACCTCATCTGTGGAAGTAGAGTTGGTCCCTTAGGGGGCTGACTAGCTATCCAGGTGCCCTGATAATTGTTGTTCCGGGGCACTTCACCAAGGGCGGCACTGATAGCACTCGCGGTTGTTTTTGTGGGTATTCGGCACTTACATGTGCTGCGAGTCCCACACGACGCTGGACCTCACCCAGGGCCGGTGAAGGCGTGTAAATGCGTTTCCACGCGTCAACAAAAAAAAAATATGGTCCTATTAGTCATAGCGGAATGGTGTATACACAATAACAGCCTTCCTCGATAAAAGGATTATTTACACAAAAATATTTTTTTTCAATTCAGGTCAGTAGTTCTTGAGACGATTAGCGCGTTCACGCAAACAAACTAACTCTTCAGCATGATATTACAAGTATATATATTGATTTGGAGCTTGTCACGTTAGGCCGTAACATAACACTCAAAAATTTTACAATACGAGATAGGTAATTCGTACGCTATGTATAAGTTCATCTGCAATGCAGTAAATATTTACGAAAACTTAAATTAATGTTTGTTTACTGTCGCGCGGTATTATAAAATGAAAAGATTAAGTGCGAAACTTAATTACAATTTTCTACAGCGATACGTTTACGACAGATAAATCCAATCATTAGTTGGATGGGATTCATGCCTCTTAATGAAATGAGTTCAAGCATTAGCAATACTTTTATTTACATTTATATTGTGCTTTTTTATAGCATTATCGCACATTAGTTCTTGAGATAGTGACGCATGATAGCATTCTTTTGTTGTATTTTTGTGTTCAGGAAGTAGGCAAGTGAAAGTCAATGATTTAAACACTTAATTGATCGAAGGTGTCTTATCGTTAGCAATAGAGAGCCGAAATAGCTTAAAGTAACTTTCACATCCGCGTATTGTGAGAGATAAGTTGCAGCTTAATTTGAGTGCCACCGTTCTAAAGTAGTTTTATAAAGAGAATGAATTTCTAACAACTTACTTTAGTTGGTAGAGGGGGGGGGGGTGTCTGTATTTTATAGCTTACTAAGTCTCTAATACTCTAAAAACGGTCTTTCCATACCGCTCATATTTTTGAATTACCTAAAATTAATCTCACACAATGGGGAATACAAAAAACGTGTCATCCACATTACGCATATAGGGGATGTGGTTATAATAATAAAAAAATTCAAGATTTATCATTTATTAATAATTTATTTATCATTTATTTGACTAATTAGACATATTATTTTTCTACTACCAATAGTTTCCGAGAAAACCGAGGATAGACATGGAGAAACTTTAAGGGATCTCTATTAACTACCTAACTCTAAAATATTAATTATATATTATGTATTGATGTCTGAAGTATACGCTAATGTTAGACATTACAATAAAACGACTTTTACGGACTTCATCGTGATTTATTAAATTATTTATGTAGCCCGACGTTTCAGAAGCTTCACAGCAACCGTGGTCACGGAACCACGGTTGCTGTAAAAGAAGTTTTATTTTAATATATATTATATTTCAGATGGCAGAGTATTTCGCACAAGGGACACATCAAAGGTTCAAGTTAGTTCCATTAGTTTTCATACAGATTATGTACATTTTTCTACGTATATTGAGGTACGTTATAGCGTAAATAAATTTGCACATAAAAATAAATTAGAAAGAGCGTTAATGTGAACTATAAATATAATCAAGGGACATCACAAAGCGCCGTTCAGTAAACATCGAAACAGGTGCCTGCTATAGGCAATCTCGTTTGTCTCAGAGAAACAGCGACTCACCGAAACACTAATTGGAACATTTGCGCTGTAAATCCAACTTGCCAGCTAAATTTGTTGCAATACCCAACTATCCGTGTTCCCGAATTGTATATCTAAAATAGTATCGGCTTCTGATCCCTGTTTGTTGTTCAGATTCTCAATGTGGCATTTAATAATACCTGTTTTGAAAAGTTGTACGGATAATTAAAATATTAATTTGTGCGATAGTCATATTCTGATAACAATAACATTTTAAGAATACAATTAGTAAATTAATATTATATAAAAGCGAAATACCACTCACTGATTAATCTGGAAATCTCAGAAACTATGACACCTCCAAACTTAAAATTTGGCGTGCCTTTTACTGTGTAGTCATCCTTTAAGAAGGATTTTTACGAAACGGTGAAACCGTGTAGCGCTTCTAGTAATACAATATTCGAAACTTTAGGTCTGTTAAGAATTCAAATCCTAGTAAGATTGAAGGATGCGATTCATAATTCATGGTCATACATTTTTTTTTAATTGTGGAAACCCACTCGGGTACCACCTCAGCAGGGCCGTGACAGAGATGATAAAACCACGCGGTGTTATAGTCAGGGTAGTCAGGGGCGGAGCTCCTAGGTATACCCTGGGAAGGATCATCCCTGGACACATCGGCAGACTTTGACCACCAATAGATGGCCTCGCCAAGACTTGCGGAGAACCAAGCCCCTTCATCAGGAAAAGCGCGCGCGGAACACGTCACGTAACCCACTTATGCCTGAATCTGCTACGGCCTGGGACGGCCACACCCCGCGCCCGCAGTCTAGCGCTCATGGAGGTCGGAAGTCATTGGTCACCCTCTGGCGCCTGGTGCGTCTACTGCGGCATGGAAATGGACCTGTACTTTCCCGCAGCCTCTCCGCTGTCTCTTTACGGACATCATTGTCTCGCAAAAGAAGACGGTAGCATTCCAAAAGATCTCGCTTTGAATCATAGCCTGAAAAACGGCCGCGAGCGAGAGGTTCCCTACTTCAATGATTGCCAGTATGTCTTGGCGCTGCTGCACCCACGCAGAGTACTCTGCAAGAGTGTGCAATGCGGAATCCTCGTGACAGTTCCCACAGTGGTGTCATTCGGACAGCTCTTAATCATACCTAACATTGTCATTTACTTTACAAGCATATTTTTAGTATCTCCTGAAACGATTTTTGGCGATAAGGACGGTGTAACTAAACGACTCAACCCATAGAGTTGTTACTTGTTCTACAGCTTCCTCTAACACTATTGATTTGAAGTGACTCTTGTCGAGAGAGCTGGGCCATTGTGTGGGCCGAATGACGACCACGAATATTATGGGTGTCGTTCGGTATTAAAAAATGTGACATGTAAGCATATAATAATAAAATGTGAATAATAATAAAATGAGAAATAAGTATATAATAGTAAAAAATATGACATGAAGAATCATCATTATCAGCCCTTACTGGTCCACTATTGGACATGGGCCATGTAAGCATATAATAATAAAATGTCACATGTAACCATATAACAACAAAATGAGACATGTAAGCGTATCATAATAAAATGAGGCATGTAAGCATATAGTAACAAAATGTGACATGTTAACATATAGTAATAAAATGTGACATGTAAGCATATAATAATAAAATGAGGCATGTAAGTATATAATAGTAAAAAATATGACATGTAAGAATCATCATTATCAGCCCTTACTGGTCCACTATTGGACATGGGCCATGTAAGCATATAATAATAAAATGTCACATGTAACCATATAACAACAAAATGAGACATGTAAACATATAGTAATAAAATGTGACATGTAAACATATAATAATAAAATGTGACATGTAAACATATAATAATAAAATGAGGCATGTAAGCAAATAATAATAAAATGTGACATGTAAGCATATAATAATAAAATGAGACATGTAAGCATATACGCTAGATACAAGTCGGTAATGTTGCATAATACCCGCTTTAAAAAAATAGATGACCATAAATTAAAAAGCGGTCGTGTAGATTAGGTGAAGATAACACAAAATAGATTAAATTGTAATTTTCTACAGTGAAATCTTATAATAGCAATCGAATCGTCTTAAACGCACTACTATAATATTTATATTTAAATTATGGATCAACATTTTATTCTTTATTGGTTTAGAAAGAAAGGTTATCATTGCAATGAAGCCTTTTTACGACTACAGACGCCCATAACGTCCAAATAATTACTATTTCGATGCGTTGCCCTCCTGCTCCCTATTGGGTCACCAGCTACTCACAGACCACACAAAACGCGACACTGACGAGGTCACCTTACGGCGGTGTTGTGCGAGCGAAAGGTATCTCACCGGCACTCGTGGCGGCCCAATTCCGTTGCATAGGAGGATGCAGTGTTATGCACTGTGCATGGCACTACCTCCTCATATGCAGCTTGGCATTACTTCCTAAAGAGGGCCATTGAATTTGTAATAAGGATATAAAACTTAGATTTTTTTTTGTTTCTTTTAACGCGCTAATCTCAGGAACTCCAGACCCGAATTAAAAAACACAGTATTCTTTTGTCGAATAGTCCAATTATCAAGGCAAGCTTAAGCTATAGCAATAGGGTATACACCAAGACTGAATATCAAGAAGAAACGAAACCGAGGTGTGATGCTAATTAGGCATAACATCTAACTATTAGATATTGTAAAATGGTACATTGCATGGCGAATTGATTGCACCTAATGATACCGCTCTAAAGTAACAGCAGTGTTTTTAGGTTTTGTGCTTTTGTTAGTCTTCTGTGGTCTATAGGGGACGAGTAACGTCTGCATAGCAATATTGAGAAAGTCTATGCGCGTTTGTAATTACAGGAGCTCTAACTGCTCACTTTTCTCCTTATTCTAAAAGTCAGAGCTTACACTTATCATATTATATAGGTGTGACCTGTCCCGTCCACATATGATATATCGCATTCACACGTGATATGTCCCGTTCACACGTGATATGACCCCTTCACACGTGATATGTCTCGTCTGTACGTGATTTGACCCGTCCACACTTGACATGTCCCGTCTACACGAGATATGTCCCGTCCACAAAGATATTTTCTCCACCATGTTGTTCTCCTTTACTACTAAGAGTATCCCTTAACAGCGTCATTTTCGTTTCGTTTCATCAACTGCAGCCAAATTAGAGCTTGAACTTGAATATTTTGGCTAGCTACACATTATAAGTAAAATAAAAGTAATAATTATTTTATATATTATTAAATTTACATTACAAAATATATTTTCTAAAAATTGATTAAGGGATATTTTAAAACACAGCTCATAGATTTAAGATAAAATGTCTGTTTGTATCAACACTGAACCTAATAAATGGATTTTAATAATTCTTTCTTTTGTTAAGTAGGAATAGTTATTTAATAGTAGTAGCTAAAAAAAGCTTAGGTATCATACTAAATAACATTCATTTAGGTGGCTAGTTTTCATTGTGTAGAACCCTGAGAGCCCGATGAAATTGCAAGTCATTAGAAGAATCTTTTAAGCATTCGGGCCTTTTGTGTTGACGTATAGAATGCATTTAAGCCCTTGCTTAGAATATAAAAACAATGAAAACCCGTAAAAAGATAAACCTTTACTAATCTTTCGAGAGAATGTTGCTATCAAGGCTAAACATAACAAATCACACTAACCTAAACCCAGCAACTGTTGGGATATATTTTACGAGGTTAAAATTTTAGCGCACATCTAGTACAACTAAGGTTTGTAACATTGATATCTAGAGAAAAAAAAAATAGTTATCATGAGACAGTGCACTATGGTCGGTCTAAGTAAAGATAGACAACAATGATCATAAATTCTCCTATCTTTGTAGCTACAATATTTAGTGAGCATTTATGGCGGATACGTGCATTAATACACAAAGGTCCATGGTATAATGGTTGCAAATGTGTCATCCCCGTCATGTACTACAGTCTTCCCTGCTGCTAATAGATCCGGGATAGTACGTACAGTGGGCCGATAGTGCCCGCGGAGATTTAGCAGGCGTTAAGCTCAGCTCGCGAGTCCTACATACAACATGTAACAAAAACCCTGTTGTTCCTGCTAAAGGCGTGATCAGAATCGATATTCATGTGTAATAATTTATCTCATTTACTACTGTTCAATTTAAAAATCAAAATAAATACTTATTCACAACAATATTATAAAAAAGGTGCTACTCCATGCGATGTTCATTGTCTGAGACTTTGAAAAAGCCGCCGAGCGCGCTGGCGTTGCCAACAGCAAGTACGGGTCATAAACTAGTCACGTGGCCCTTATTAAATTTTACGTAAATCGCTAACAAATTACAGATTATACGTGTATAAAAGGAACAACTTGCTTTCGTTATATATTGCATACACTCTATCCTACCCTGAACCGATGACAGTGCGTAAATTTCATTTCCCCTTGAAACAAAATGAAAATAGAACATGGCTTTGAATTCGTTTGCTCATTGAATGCTACTAGATTTGGGTATTACATACGTCTTCACTTTTATCTGGGTTTCCAATAGTTGTATTATATTGTCGCTATGCGATATCGGTTCATTGTCATTAACTACATTTGATTATTGCTCTTATAATGTACAAAACATTTTACAAGTTTAGATAACAATACTTTTTTTATGCACAAAGCGGTGAAAAAGAACGTAAAAACCTTTTAATGACCACCAACGACCATAAACATCCACTTATATGTTATGTGGATGCGTTGAATTTCTTAATTTGAAACAAAACAACAGCTAATCGATAACGGAAATTCTTAATGTCACATAAATTAAACTACAAACTATTACTGGCGTAAATAAATCATCAACAGACTTCCGTATGACGCAGTTTATCAACTCCCTAGTCAGATGTCGCCCGAGCCAGATTTAGATGGACCTTTGCTCCTGGCTACGAGCTATTATATTCAAATTAAATCCGGAGACTGGGCTGCTGAAAATGATTTAGTATTAAGACGCGGAGGGGTTATCATTTTAAACACGGTGAGTGTACGGTTTATTTTTTGTAAGTTTTAACACTTTTTATAATAATATTGTATTCATTTATCTAAGACGTCAAAATAAATTTATTTTGTAATTTAGAACTTAGATACATTTAGGCCTATGTCCAGCAGTGGACCGATAAGGTAATGAAGATGATAATCGTACCTGCTATGTACTACAACATGTATAGTAGGTGTTTACTCACAATCAAATAGTGAATAATATTAGGTCGACCATTTGTATTCGCATATGAAGAAGGCCTGAATGTTCAAAGTAGCTAAAATGTTGGTGCCGACATACAACTTGCAAGTTAAAGGCTAAGCGTCGACGCGTCGGAAGTAAGCCCTTACGCCAGTTCCGATAACACTGCAGTCACCTGAGCGAAACACGTCGGGTTGTTTCAGTGTGCGCATATAAACTTATAGTGCGAGAGGAAATAAGTATAAAATATGACTATCTATCTATCATAGTATAACAGAATTCAAATCTAGTACGCTCCAATAGTCACATAAAACATTTTAAGACTTACACAATATACGGTGTGTATTCTAATTAGAAATTTGTAAAATAAATAAATATTTTCATGTAATTAAGAGGTTTTCTCAGTAACAATATAACTAGAACTGATAGAAACTAAGAGTTATACGTAGCGTAATACCTACCTACTAACATACGGTACATATAAGCTCAATGAAATGGTTCGTATTTATTTTATTACTATGTCATAATATTTAATTTTGTTTGAAAATATATCAAAAAATTATGTTTCTTTTTGTTATCCTACTTGGTAGTATGTTACTAAACAGCACAATATCCTGACTATCCAATTACTAACTAACAAAGAAATGTACAGAAATAAACTGGTTATGTCTGTTGGCTGCGTTTTTAAAAGATTTGTAATTTTATTATACTCTTCATAATAGGTTCATCCTTCAAGCCATCTTAATATTCAGATTTAGTATATTTTTGGGTCCACACAATGAATTTTAAAACTGGAATGACTTAACAAAGACCGTGCAGCTTAAATCACCAGCGGCCACATAATGGGACAACGCAGTCAGTTGAGTTTACGTCTTGTTCCAAAGAAAAGTCAAGACGAACTTATGATTGTTGTTGCGCTTATTTGTTTATGACCAGGGAATTAAAACAGCTTGATAAATGTAACTTTTCTTTTTGACAACGTTATATGCGTATGTGTACCTACCTATATGTAAATGCCATCGGATCGTGCAATTCAATACATTCTATTCATTATTCCATGCTAAATGAAACGTGAGAGCAAGCGAGGCAATGTTGTGCATATCGCGATTATGCGTACACTCATGAAAATCTAAACATTATTGGCTTAAAAGTTATTAACAATAATAAACAGATCTTTTTGAAATCAGATTCACTTTATATCGATTTCAAAATAAAACAAAACACTATAATAACAAAACTACTTAAAAAGTCACTGTTTATGATAAAAACAAAAGAAGGAATAAACAAATCATATATTTTTAAATCCATCCAATATTGTGGGACAGACGCATAAAAGGAATAAATATATCATAAAAGTTGGCAGTACATAAAGATTTTTTAAACTACCCATTTATAAGAAACTTTCTAAGAAATATCCTACATGGAGTAACGCAATATGAATAGATATCAGAAAGAGAAAGTTCTCTATGACCATATATTAATGCATCTACATTTTTTTTCAAAAACAGTCTGCTTAATAATTGTTTCTAGACTAAAACACTACATACGTGTTAAACACAACGCATGTGCGGCCGCACGACAACGCTACGACAAGTGTGCGCACGTTGATTTCAGACGAAATTCTAGTCGCCAGTTGGCTCGTTTAGTAGTGATGTTCCTAACAATCGGCACGTGAAAGATTATACGTTGGCCACCATCACCCTGGCACGCCTTAATATTACGTCGGGGACGAATGTTTAGCTTGACGTGAAGACCTGGCCACCTTAGTCCACAGGAGTTACAAGTTTGTGTAGATATTATCCCTTCACTTGAAAATTACACCTAATGGAATCTGACTCCCCAATTTCAAAACCTGAAAAAATCAAGACATGCCAGTCAGTTGCACTTATCATTGGGTTATATCTGGACGTAGGTATTTCACAGATTAAGAATATAAATCCAAGAACAATGACAATTTGCATACGCCGTTTACCCAGATATATTCAGTTCAGGGTTGGGTCGTTCTTGGGCCGCTATTGTATGCACTTATGTACATGTCCAAGCCTTGGGCGTTCGGGCCATTTGCATAAGACGTATGCATACGAGAGGCCTCTTACGCGGCCAACCATGACTAGATCTAGATGAAATAAAAAGATGGTAATAACTACTTCTGCAGTAGATGGCGGTCTTGTATTATTCAATTGAAAATGGACTAGTTCTTTGAAAGTTTTGTTTTCAAAGTTTGATATTCTAAGTATCTTAATATATAAATTTATTTATTTATTTATGAATCATATTCGATACTTTATTTAAGTTAAGAATTTTTATATTTTATTATTTATGTATCTATACTAAATCGCCTCTGTGGTGTAACGGTGCGGGTGTCGCCTGTAAAGACCGTTAGCCGCGTGGGGTCCTGGGCTCGATCGCCAGGTCGGTCAACTGTTATTAAATCTTTTTCAGATTATTCTGAGTATACATTACATTGCCCGAGATACATTACATTGTCCGAAGTGGCCATAGGCTTGCCACCTACGACATCATGGGCCTCTCAGTACCTTGGCTAGTCATGGGTGTCCTAGTATACCTACTGGACGTAAGTAACTCGTAAGAGTCGTGGATGTTCCAGCACACCTCTGCCTACTCCTTCGGGGATAATAGGCGTGAAGCTACTTTACTTTATTAAAATCTATACTTATTAAAAACAAAGCCCTCAAATGATATGATCTATTGTCTCAAAATCTACAGCACTGATTATCAGGCTATTTTTATCCCTTTCCATAGTAGGTTTTCGTGCATAATTTCTTCACGGGTGAAGCCGGGGCGGATCGCTCTCTTTATTATATTTATATTATTTTACATAAAACATAAAATATTTTATCTCATAACAGTGACGGTAATTTATACCACGATTATGTGTGACGTGTAGTATAAATAACCCTTACACAGCCCACATGTACCCATTCACACTTTATATTGTATAATTATGCTCAATATTAAGTAACTCGGTATAAGACAATTAATTAAGAGTTATACATTAGAGACAGAGAATGGAAAATACATTCAACAAATTCTTTTATTCAATCACTGTTCAAGACACTCCAGGAAATTGAAACCAAAATCCAGAAAAGGACATTTCTTAATTTACCTTTTGTTGTGCAATATAAAACAATCAATGATTTTATTTCAAAACGAAAAAATGTGCTTGAGCGTTCCTATTGATTCAATACAATACCGAATAGTTCGGTTTCAAAGCGAGCGTAATTAAAAGTTGTATTAATTAGTGTGGGGAGCATTTTAAGTACAAAAACACGATGACAAAATTAATTAATTGTTGTTTCCGTTTCAATATTTTTTATAGCGCTGTCGTTACGTGTAGGTGTGTGACGCAGTGTCAGCAATAATTGGAGACCTATGAATTAATATTACTATTATTTTCAGTTGTAGTTCCTTTTGTGTTTGAGTAATTGGATCAGTAAATAGTTTTCCCTATAGTAATAAGAATACCTATCTTTATAGTATTGGATAAAAATTACAGAATCTTTTCTTTTCTAATCTAGTCAGTACAGGTCGATCAGTTTTTCTTCCCTTTGGTTTGTTTTGGTTCAAGCTATGTCATGGCGGTGGGGCTCAGTAGCCTAGGGTGATCCGAGACACCTTGGGCGAAGATAATTGAACCGAGGAGGTGTATGCTCCTTGCACCCCTCTTATTAGAAGAGGGGACCAAAGAGCAGGAGGAAGACGCGCTCTTTGTACCCCTCTTATAAGAAGAGGGGACAAAAGAGAAAAACAATAAGGCGGCGCTATTGCGCACGGGGCAAGGGGCGAAGATGGGAACCTCGCCCCATCGCACTGTTCCAAAGTTGGGGGGGGTTGTCCTGTGGTGCAGACAACCCCATCTGTGGAGGTGTAGTCGGTCCCTCAGAGGGCTGACTAGCCGTCGAAGTGCCCTGATGATTTGCTGTTCCAGGGCACTTCACCAAAGGCGGCACTGATGGCGCTCGCGGTGTTTATTGTGGGTATTTGGCACTATAATGTGCCGCGAGCCCCACACACCACTGGACCCCACCCAGGGCCTTTATAGAATCGGAGAACGCCCATGGACATTCACATAATTACTATGCAGATGTGTTTTTATTTCATTATGTCACTTCACAGCGGTATTATGTAAGCGAGGGGTCCCTTCCGGGTTCCCCTCGCTCGTGCCGAGGCAATTTCGTTGCATAGGAGGATGTAGTGTCATGCACTATACATAAACAATTTTAAAATATTAGGTACGGTGTACTGCTAAGAAACACTTGTTCAAATATATCGTGATATTGGCTAACCTCCAGCTCTTCTAACCCCGATTTTATCACAACGTCGGACACGAATATTCAAAAAGTGTCGTAAAGGCAGTTTAATAAGTCGAAATTTAATATTATCTTTCTTAATTTTTTTCAAGTAAAATTTCTGTATACACTCGTAATTTGGGGAGTAAGCTGGTTAACGCGCGATGGGAGCGTTACGAGAACGATCAAATACAATATTAATCGGTTGTTGAGAATGTAAGTTAATGAAGGTAGAAAGAGAGACGTTTACAGTAAAGTTGAGACGGAGATATATGTTAGAGGAGAATGAGTTTTGTAACTTTATTATTATAGGGGCAAGATAAAAAGGTGTAAGCACAGATTTAATTTTACTCTCCCCCTCGAAGCCAGTGCATGATTTAAAATTTTGCTTTCAGTTTTACTTGAGTCGTCTGATCTAAAGCACACTCGTACCTTTTTTTGCTGCAGATCAAGTGAACGAGGCAAAACGAGAATTGTGTATGACTAATCGAAACCTATATATTGAGAAGCCAGAATATGAGTAACGAGCTACCTTATTTTAAACAACTTGGCATATTCTATTGAACGCCACAAGAAAACAATCGCGGGTCCATCGTGAAATAACCGTTCGATAGTATCTAGCAGAGAGAAATACTTACTTGAAGACGTTTGTATAAGTCAACATATCAACAATAAACAGTTCTTTCCAAAATCATTTAGTTTAATTTCAACTCAAGAAATGAACTTTACTTAAATATAGCTTTAGTTGTTTTTAAAGAAATTTTACTGTTAATAAGGAATATAAAAATATTGGGTTGTAAAAATAACGATAATTAGATTATATGTAGATAATGTGTAGATATCAATCTAACTTTGAGCGAAACATTTGAAGTTAATACTGCTATTAGGCACCGAAGTCCACGGTAAATTCACTACGCTAATAACTCCGAAAATGTGGCACTTACGGGGAAATTTCTGGCGGTTGCACGTATGATGCATCCATCCCGAGTGAAATGAAACATTAAAAGCTCTTTGGAGTGTATTATTACTATATCGTATTGTAAGTTATCGATTTACCGAATTTTAATAACTATTAAATACTACCAGTCCTTGTCGGCTGTCCGCAACGGATATTTCATTTACATCATCGATTTTCAAAATGATAAAAATTTTGAATTTAAATGTGGGCCTCGTTAAAAGTGTACGTTACAATGACAACAAATTAAATTTGTTACAGAACAACGACTGCCGGGGCAGCTAGTTGTCAACAATTTCCGCAGCTTAATAAGGATTAACTTGAAACTGTTTCACATTTAGTTATATACTCAAACTTTTCATTATGATCAAAATATTATAGAAAATGTTACATAGCCTGAGTTCATCACTTATAATGTAGCGCTCTAATGGCAAAATAATTTTAAAATCGGTCCAGTAGTTTCAGAGCCTATTCAATGCAAACAAAGTAGCGTTTCCTGTTTATAATATTAGTATAGGCACGAATATATAATATATCTTATATAGTAAACGAAATCCCCAAAAGCTATCTTTCTGTGTGAGCGTGATTATCTTATAATCTACTGTACGAATTTTCATGCGGTTTTCACCATTGAGCAGAGCGATTTCCGAAAAGAGGTACAGTGTATAATGTGGCCCATTGTATAGTTTGGTATAAATTGTGTTAATTCTGCAACAACATTTTATGTTACCAAATATAGTATGGGTTAGTAAATTTGCATAATTTTATTTTTTATTATTATCTATTGGGGAATAAAACAATGGACATATACAAATAATGGATTGCTCATAAATAAACTTATTGTTAAATAGACAAACTTTACACTAATCACTAATACGTACTTCTTATCACATGTGACTATTCATAACTTATAACTTCTTATTGTTTTTATATTTCACGCGAATGCTATTCATTATTACCATGACAGTACCAAAGTCCCTTCTTGATGCATTCATTCATCTCTGAGCTTCTGTCTCATTCTACAAGTAAATCTTGAGAAATGCGATGAAACCTGTTAAACGTTCATAGTAATTACAATTTCTTTTAAAAAATAGTTTCTAAAGTTAAAATATTTATCTGATTATATATAGTGTCCACGCATATTAGTCGTTCTGCCTTCCTTCTGCGGTATTAAAATTCTCTCTAAAGTATCCGATATCATGCGGCGAATAAGCGGCGAAGAACAGATGGCAGATGGGCCAGTTAGGTTCTGGAGTAGAGGTCACGTCTAGGAAATGGAGGTGTTGGTCTACCGTTCACCAGGTGGGAAGACGATCTCCGTATAGTAGCCAGTCCGGGATGGATGCGAGTAGCAGGAGATCGGTCGTCTTGGCGTTCATTGGAAGAGGCCTATGTCCAGCAGTGGACCGATAGGGGCCAATAATGATGAATAATGATGATGATATAGTGTCTACTAAATGTTGTTGGAATAAGAAATAATGCCTCCTGCATCAGATTCTTTAAATTTTTATTTGTTACGATCAACATATCTATACTTATATTTCCTGAATATGTAAATACCTAAAAACCTAAGTGTAAAACATGAAAAACAATAGCTGTCAGTATGTGATCGATTTTATCGAAACTTCCCGAAGACGAACAAGTTTTTACTGTATATCATACAATAATCCGGCCCCTGTTACACACGGCCCAATCCGGGATGGATCACTAGTTTTATTATAAAATTTATAATTTTTTATTCTCGTTTACTCTACTTAACTTGATCTAAGAAATCGCATTAAAACCCAAGATACGCTTGAACAATCTTATAATCCTGTTAGCAACATCAGATAAACATCGCAAGATTTTCCTCTAATCTATCCTAGATGATAAAAATATACTCCCAGTTTCAATCTGCTTTATATGTGTGACATGTTCAACGTTTGGAGCCTACGAAAGAGCGACAAAGTAGACTTGTTTACGATTCGACGAACGCTCGCTTGCGTTTCTACTCGAATAACTTTCTATGTTCAATGTACGAACTCTTTTCATATCTTTGCTCTTTGTAGATGTGTTTTGCAGGAATCGACGTGCAATAAGGAATAATACAGATTCAGAATCTAATAAACTTTATAACGTTATTTGCTTAAACTTAAACGTATACAAAAGCTACTTACTGTTTGGTATAGTTAGAAGAAGTCAAGAATATTAATTAATAATAAGTAGGTGCTTGAGAAAAGTGCAATTTAATTTTAATTTATTGTGATAGGTATTAAATATCTACATTTTAATTGTTAAATTGACAACTATGTTATAGCCACAGAAGTATAGCCCGTATTTATCCGTGAACTATAGAAGCATCAGTATTCTCTCAAGCATTGCAAGACTCTTCGAAAGTTTCGTATATGATAATCTTTTAAATTATATTTGAACTA
>JAFELO010000420.1:537820-558589 GCA_017140195.1 Eumaeus atala | reverse complement strand
TACGACCATCTACTTTCTATAGACGACTACAATAGAATTCGGCCCCTAGTTCCCGGTAGTTCCACTAGTCCTGGCCATGGTAGCGGCTATGGTAACGGTGGAACAAGGGGTGATAAGAATCTTCGATCTATGGATTGCTACCACCGATTTGACCTGGCTACGTATAACGGACGAAAGATTAGACTAGATAACCACTTGGATAAGATGGAGGTGGAACTGGGAAAAATCCGATTGCACGTTCTGCTGTCATATGAAGTCCGAAGACAATGTGAAGACACCATGACTCTGCCATCGGGTCACGTATTCTACTTCAGGGAAGGCAACACTCCAACAGATGGCGGCGAGGGATGACTCGTGAATAAGTCCCTTGTAAGCAACAACGTCGAAATCTCTAGTGAGTCGCGTAGGGTGGCTTAACTCCGTATATAACCTTACTAAAAATTATAGCCTGAAAGTGATAAAAATATAAACACCAACCTCGACACATTCCGATAATACGTGGAGGCAACTCACAAGGGTGTCTCAAAGTAAAAGACACATTAGCAAAATCAGCCAATGCGCCTTGCCTTTGTGGACTATTGACTAAAAAGCTTTTGACTCTGCCGAAACCTGGGCCGCTCTGGAAGCTTAACAGCGATGTCAGGTCAATTGGCGAAACGTCGAAGTACTGAGAGCATTGCACGACGCTGCTTTTATGATAGAAGGATTTAGTTGGGTTGGGCAGCATTCCGGAAGCTTCGCCACAATCTCACGTCGACTATGCCACAGAATATGTATAAAAAAGTCTTCAACCAATGCTTTCTCCCGGTGAAGACCTACGAAGCCGAAACATGACCTCTTAATTTAGGACTGGCCCGCAAGTCTGCGGTAGCTCAGCGGGCTAAGGAACGTGCTATGTTGGGTATTTCCTTGTTCGATAGAGTGCGTACCGAAGTCATAAATTAGAGAACTAAAGTTTCCGATATCACACTAAAAATAAGGGCAATGGATGGTCCCACACTCAGAAGATCGGATGGCAGATGGGTTCTGGAGTGAAGGCTGCGTTTAGGAAAACGAAGTTTTTGGACGACCGTTCACCAGGTGTGAAGACGTTATCACGTGCAGTACGTGATCCGGGTGTAGATGCTAGTAGCAGGATATCGGCCATTTTGCCGTTCATTGAAAGAGGCCAGTCCAGCGATGGACCGATAAGGGCTGATAAGGATTATGATGATAATGAGATATTAGATGTTAAATTTCAGTTCTAGTAGACACATAAAAGTCGTTATAACATTGCTGGCAAAATCTTATTCAAAAACCAACCCACAGAGCAAGTAAATATAAACAAAAAATTATCGATAAATAGACTGAAATAAAAAATGGCGCAATACATTTCATGATCAATTTTTTTCTTACCAAACCTGGTCGTGGTAGAGGGATTTAGTTACTTATTAGCTCAAGATAAGCCCAAATAACTTGATTACCACCAATTGAAAAGAAGTTGCGCTCTCTGCCCTAATAAATCTACTTATAAGAGTATCAAGCTTAATAATGTTCTTCTGCATATAGGGAATGGGACGGGGGTGAGGTCATACCCCATTGCACTGTACAAAAATTGGATTGGTGCTTCTGTAGACCCAATCCCTTAGAGAAGGTGGCGTCAGTCTCTTCGGGGAATGAGTAGTCATTGAGGTGTACTGTTGCCTCAAGGATCACTAGAAAATCGAAGGCGGTTGTTGGCAATCGCAATGTTTTTAGTGGGTATACGGCACTATGACGTACCATTTAACCACCTAGAGCCGGCGAAGGCGCGTATATGCGTGAACAGAACAAAATAAAGGACTTACATTAGTCCAGCTATATTAATACACTTATATTAGTGCAGTACACCCAGATAATAAAATTAAAATGGAGTAAATATTTTTTTCGAACATGAAATTGTAGTTAAAAATAATGAGCATAACGATTGAAGGTAATTCACATACAAGAAAAGAAGAATGTTATAGAATTAGAGGCACTACGTTTAGAAAGCAATACCTATCGCCGCGTCGCCGTAATGGAAAAGTACTCACCGCCTCTTAGTCTCATGAATATGTTGATTAAAGCTACAAAAAGTTGTTAGGTTAAAACGAACTATGTGATATTTTTATAAACCCACATAAATGGTAGGTGCTGCATACAAAGTAAGAGGTCGAATTGACAAGTAGTTGAGTTCAAATTGTATCGTCTAAGTGACATTTAATTCCCTTTTTTATATCGTATTTAGAAATCCGTCCCGGCTTCGGTCGTAAAGCCCATGTGGGCTAGAGTGCTACTTTCATAAATTATACATCAAAGCTCTCCTAGGTAATTATGTCTATTTATGAAAACCTTGGCAAAATTTAAAGAAAACGATCACATACAGACAAACTGTTTTGGGGACTTTGCTCAATATATCTATGCAGATTGTAACTATATCTATATATAGTAGAGATTTTTAATCATTTTCAACTTAACAGTGCCGGAGAAAGGTTCTAGACAGTTGGTACGGTGCGTATGTTCAAGCATTACTTAGATTTTGGTTAAGTTAAGGTCGTAGTTTTAATTTTATATGCTTGTTCCTTTGATTACACATAATTACAATACTTTGTTAAACAAGCTAAATAGGCGACATCGCAGTCATCATCATTCATTATTATCAGTCCTTATCGGTCCACTGCTGGACATAGGGCTCGCTCAACGAACGCCAAGACGACCAATCTCCTGCTACACGCATCCATCCTGAACCGACTACTGCACGGAGAACGTCTTCCTACCTGGTGAACGGTCGACCAACACTTCGTTTTCCTAAACGCGGCCTCCACTCCAGAACCCTACTGGCTCATCTGCTATCTGTTCTTCTGAGTGTTTGACCAGACCATTGCCGCTTTAGTGACCTTACGCGTCTCGTGGTATCGGATACTTTAGTTATCTGCCTTATTACTTCGTTACGAATTCTGTCGGACAGAGAAACACCCAACGTAGTCCGTTCAATAGTCCGTTGAGCTACCGCAAACTTGCGGACCAGTCCTAAATTAAGGTTCCATGTTTGGTCATCACGGCAAGAACGCGTTGGTTGCGGCATATGCGACATCGCGGTATCTGTAACTAATCGTATATAGGCACATAACATACTCTAGCAGGCTCTGCCATTACAACTGTTTTTTGCATTCAATCCCGAAACCACCTCGGTTGTAGATAAGCAAGAACCAAATAGATAAGAAGTTATATATGTTTGTCTATTATGTCTTAAAATAAGTAACGGTAGGTAGGTATAGTAAGAAATATATGATAGTGTAATAATATAAAATCTGGAAAATCTGTGTAGGAAAATCAATTTTGTATTTAATGCTTATATATAGCGTTGCTTTAACTATAAAACTATAATCTTCGAACAGAATATGGTTGATCGAAAATTATAATTTTTTTTTTTTTGAAAGTAAGGACAGTATTCTGTATCTACAGTGAAAAACAAAACAGTGTATAAATGTATTAAATGGATTTCATTTACACCCTTTTCCCGCAAAAGAAAACAAACACTGCAATAACGGAGTGATGGCTGGCGATTTGGCAACGTCCCCGAGCCAGTCAATGTTCTACCCATCGTGACTATCAAGTGCGTCGTTTGTGCTTAGCTTTATCCGATAATAGATTTTGTAGGCTTTTATCCCAAGAATAACTTTCGTGTACTGAATAATTTATTCAACATGTGTCCATCATCAACATGACCTGAACGTATCCGCCATGATGGATACTTTCAATGATTTTTTAGGAATTAACTGGGCAGAATATGGCAGCATCAATTAAGGACTTACATGTTTCATATTTTGCGGCAGACGTTATTCGCGAAGATTTGTTGACCGGCAATACATGCGGATCGTTAGTATATAAAAAGAATATATATTTTTTTATAGCATAGGGGGACAGACGAGAAATCGGAGCCTTTCAAGTAGTTGAAACGCTCCGATTGCTCGTACCGACGCCCATGAATACCAGTATAATTACATCGACGTGCCACCCTGCTTTTCAAACACCCCCCCCCCCCCGAAAGGGCAACCGGCTACTCATAAACCGCACGAAACGCGACACCGTAGATGTCACTTTACGGCATCAAGTGAACGAGAGGTACTTAAGTGATATATTAGGAGGAGGAGAGATAATAGTGCCATGCACCATGCATGCCACTACCTCCTCCTATGCGGCATGGCACTACCTCTTACAATAATGATTATATAATAGTATATAACATGATAAAAATTAATAGAAAGTCATTTAAAAGTGATTTATTGACTTGAGAAGTCCATTCAAAGTTAAATAGTCAGATCGACTTAGTATTTAATGAACACCAATTGAAAACGACTGGGACTACAACACAAAAAAAGGCAAAACAATAATAAAAGAAAACACAACTTCACGCCACTTCCTTAAAAGAAAACACATCTTCACGCCACTTCCTTAAAAGAAAACACATCTTCACGCCACTTCCTTAAAAGAAAACACAACTTCACGCCACTTCCTTAAAAGAAAACACATCTTCACGCCACTTCCTTAAAAGAAAACACATCTTCACGCCACTTCCTTAAAACACTTCCTTAAAAGAAAACACATCTTCACGCCACTTCCTTAAAAGAAAACACATCTTCACGCCACTTCCTTAAAAGAAAACACATCTTCACGCCACTTCCTTAATATAATAGATAGAGTGAACGGAGAGCCATATAACACGATCCTACCATACCTGCTTTACCTACTCCACATTCATAACTTTATTCAAACAAATACAAATATTTACAATGTTATAGTAATGCAAATCAAATAATAGTATTCCGGGATGGATGCAGGTCGGTCGTCTTGGCGTCCAATGAATGAGGCCTATATTCAGCAGTGGACCAATAAGGGCTGATAAGAATAGTGATGAAGTGTAAATCAACAAGAACTACACATCATCACGCTATTTCCCTAATGAGGTGGGCAGAGGGAACGGGGAGCCACATAATGTAAATCATAACATAACTGTTACCTCATAAAATTAGTTACCGTAGAAATTTTCTAGAAAGAAAATTCAAATTAATTTTTCAACAAGTTACGCAAATTAATGTTAACTGTGTGACAATTTGTCACGAAATTTTATCTTCATTAAATATTAAATTTCCTAAAAAAATATGAAGATGTTTGATTCTCAATCATTAAACAGAAAGTACATACTTACTTACACTTATTTTTATTAGAATAAGATCAATTATTTCTTCTTGATATAAAAATAAACTAAGCATTTTATTTATAAAATTGGCATCCGTTTTTAAATCACTCTCATCTTCAGCATACCTTTTTGCACTCCTTGATATACATAAATATTTTATTCAACATAAAAAGGAACTATATCTCATTTAATTTCATTGTTTTGTTAGGTTAATAAAATACAAGAAGTATCTGTACTGATTAAAATGTATTAGCAATGGCTGGGAAACGTACAAAATTTTAAACGAGGAAGTGGATCGACTCCATCTGCTTTTCATAAAGTTTAGGTTGCATAAGAGTTGCAGTGGATAGCCGCGTTGCTCTCCATGATGAGACGGATTTCCAGCAATCTGCTAGTGGCGCTAATATTTGGAACACACTGTAACATGGTGTTGAGGTTACTAGGCTAACATGGTAGATTTGACCAACATCGATTCGATATTTGGCTGAACATGGCGGGGATAATTTATTGAGTAGTGTTTAATTTATTTAGTAAGAGGTAGTGCCATGCTGCATAGAAGGAGGTAGTGCTAAGGTGCACGACACTACATTCCCTTATGCAACGGAATTGGGCCGGCACGACCGGGGAGGTACCTCTCGCTCTTGGGGGAGGGAGGAGGGCAACGCGTAGGCATAGTAATTGTGTGGATGTTAGAAGGCTCCGAATGCCCGTTTGCCCCCTATTCTTATTCTTAAAAAAATGTATATAGTGAATGTAACTATACATTTAATGTAAGACTCCTTTACTATTCAGCATTTACCTATGATTAATATCAAATTTGATTTGAGCCCTGATTGATCATGATTTGAATTGAGTCACTTTGGAATAAACACATTTTACTGCTTTTATTCGAACGTACCTTACTATTCTTGGTATCTGAAAAAACTTTTTTCAGGTATCTGACGACTCCCAATACATGGCCGCTATTTAAATTATTTTTCAACGCAAACGTCACTCTGCTTACACATTTTTAACAGTCCTCCATTTCGACATTTCAAGAATCGACATCCCTAGCAAAGCCCCACCGTATCTTAAATGGGGCCCAGTAAATTGATTCCACAATAGTCTTAAAGCAGCAAGCACTCTAATGTAAGATTGATGTGACTACTCCGTTCGCAGTATTCGAGCTAGCTACTTGTGTTTATATTGAATTAAATTATTTTCCTGTCTAACTGTTCAACTGTCCATAAAAATGGATGTGGATTACGGACGTCTGTCTTTTTAAGGTTTAGGGGCACGTACGTATAGTTGTAAGTACGTACCTATAAAATATTTGTAAAGCCTTTGGATTTACAGTAGCTTGTAAAATGCATTTCCATTGATGCATAACAGCCGATTATGGTGGATGACATTGAGCTGACTTCGACCTCAGGAGATAAGTATTAGTTAGACATTATGAAAATATGATATAAAGTATGATAGCAATTCGTTCATTTATTTTGCGCTTTGGTCCAGATAAATAGAAAATATTCTAATCTAAATATATATAATAATATTAACAAGTTATATGCAATTCAAACGATGGAGCATCATTCTGTCGAAACTACTGGAGTCTGGAGCAGTCGATCTGAAATTAGTTTTTGTGGCCCGGACATAAAAAAAGAACAAAAAATATTAAAAATTAATAAAAACAATGCACAACGATTTTTTTAGACGTTGAAAATTTGTATGAAATGTTCAGAGATCAATGTACTCCTATGATTATATTGACTCTAAAAGATCAACGCGACATCTACTTTGTTTAATATTAAATCAATTCAATCTTATATTATGTACTGTAATAAAAATATATACGAAGGTTGAGTTAAGAAAATAGGAACTCATGTTGAAGTTCATCAATCATCCTCATATCGGTCCTCTACTGGACATAGGCCTCCCAACTGGTGGCCGGCGCCACCAAGAACCACCAGAACCTTACTCCTCCTTCTGCCTCGTGGCAATTATGAGCATTTGCCTATATATGTATATATATATATATATATATATATATATACATATATATATATATATATATACATAAACATAATACCACTCACTGTTTAGTGATGAAATAGTTGGTATAACACCTACCAACTTGAAATTTAACAGGTAGGTTCCTTTTAGATTTTAACAAAGAACTACTAAGGGTGCGTTTTTGGGGGTGGTATACGCGTGTAAAACTACGAGGGGCTGCTAGTTTTCTATAGCAATTATTTACTACAGAAGAGTGATCATATCATTATTATATATTCGGAAGGCTGGTGGATAATTAATAGTTCAACAAAACATTTTTTTTTTAAGTAATGAAAGAGAGGCTTATAGAGGACTAGATCAGATTGAATAAATTTTCTCCTTTATACGTTCATTTTTAGAGAAGTCCGGTACCTCAGGAGGGCCTGGCCAGTTGCCGAGCTGCCCTGTAGCTGACAGATACAGGGTACCTCAGAATAGACGATGGCATCCGCAGGGTCTTAGTGGGTATTAGGTAAAGCCGCGTGTCCCACGCACCCGTCGGATCCCACCTAGGTCCGTTGGCCGTGCGTAAATGCATTTACCCGCGGAACCAAAAAAAAAGATTGAATAAATTTTGTTACACTTCTCAAACTGGAATATCCCTAACGTAGCGATGTTTATTGAACAATGACCGCAGTTGAGTTAACGACCGTTTCCTGTCAGCACGCAAGTATTGAACGCAATCACGCTGAGTCACGCGTGTGTATGTAACACGTAATATCCGGATTGAACCGGTCGTGCATATCTAAACCACATGGTTGCACTAAACCAGTGATACAAAAAATCCGCTTCATCTCACACTTGTGTTATATATACCAATATCTTATTAGTCTTGATAACATCTTGTGAATCAATAATAGTCAATAAATTGTTTGTATGCAAATGGTAATACGAAGTGTCAATCGATCTTTGGTCTAAAATGAAGGAAGTGAAGATGAAGTCTTTATCAATCATCGATCAGGTTAAATGTAACGACGAGAATGCAATAGCCGGTGCGTGTTAGGTGTGAGTGACGAGGTTTCAGCTGTTTTAGCGCTCATTAAAATAAGTCTGTATTAAGAAGCGTACGCCTAAGGTCTAGAGGCTTATGATGGTGATGATAATGATGACTTTAGAGAAAGGTAGTGCCACGCTGCATAGGAGGAGTTTGGTCATCCATAGTATATGACACTAGGACCCATATGCAACGTACTTCGGCTGGCACAACCGGGGAGATACCTCTCGCTCACATAATACCGTCGTAAAGTGACATCCTCAGTGTCGCGTTTCATGGGGTTTGTAAGTTGCGATTGGCCCAGGGGGGGGAGGAAGAGGGCAGCTCATCCGCTTCGCTCCAACTTCTCGTTTGCCCCCCTATTCTATGAAAAAAAAACCACTCGAACACATGAAATCGCCGCACAGCGGCAGCTATACCGTTGTATCTTGTGGGGTTTGTGAGCAGCTGATGGCAAATTAAAGGGGAGGAGAAAATAAGGACGTCTAAACGACTATAACTCAGATGTCTCGCGGCGTCAAAAAATACTACGATTTCTTGTTTGCACAACAATAAAAATTCAATTAAAAGATGATACTGAAATATATATTGGTGTTCTATTTTCTATAGACAATTTTGGTACAAAACATCTTATTAATTGATGAATTTTAAGGGCCGGGGTTTCGAGTACATTCAACAACTCCGGTGTCTCGCGGCGTCAAAAAAGACTACGATTTCTTGTTTGCACAATAAAAAATCAATTAAAATATGATACTAAAATATTTATTGGTGTTTTATTTTCCATAGACAATTTTGGTACCAAACATCTTATTAATTGGTGAATATTAAGGGCCGGGGTTTCGAGTACATTCACATAAACATTAAAATACAATCTCACACTTTATAAAGTCTCTTTATTTTTATCGTACGCGTAGGAATAATATTTCATAATTGCGTGCGATATAAAAAGTAATATGAAGCCAAAACGGAAACTGAAACTCATCCGGCGGAGTTTTTACACCTGCGGATTTCCGGGTTTTTGTTAACGGACCAACGCTTCGGAGACCGGAGTCCGCAACATTGTCTTGTACATTTGGGTGTTATAAACGGATATTCATTTATCAAGAATACTAATTATTTATAGCATACACCTTTATATTTTGAATATATTATATATTTATTTCTATTATATATTATATATATATAGTTATATCTTAGTTCAGTTTGAATCACAAAATTAGAACAGTCTCTCTATCATAAGACATTTAGCGTTTATTACCCGAATATTGTCGACGAAAATTACAGAAGTTCACAACAAAGCAAAAAGAATTTAAAAAATAACAACAAAGCATCCAATAAAGAAGATTTCTGCAATTATTTCACGCATAGAATCGAATATACATTGATACATAGTGACCTCTTTTTAAATCCGATAGAAAACGGTAAAACACACAATAACCGAACAATGAAGGTGTCCCAATAATCGTTTCAATCTGAATCGAAATCATTTGGAATTGGAATCGGATGGATTCTGTGGTGAAACATTTTTTTGCGTTGTTCTCTATACACATTCTGTCGAATGGAAAATATTTGATGTTTGCGTATCGACATTGAGAAATAAAAGTAAATATTGTGAAAAAGTTAAAGTATGGATATTAGTATATAATATAATGCCAGTAATAGATACGACAAAAGTAACCTTATGTTTTTATAGTATAATAGAAATAACACGAACGAGAAATCGGAGCCTCTTTACGTTCGTCGACGCCCATGAATAACAGCATAATCATTATGCCCTTGCGTTGCCTCCTGAACAGATGGTGCCCGGTCATGCCGGCTCAATTCCGCTGCAATGAAGCATGACACTCTACCTCTTGCTTACTGATCTATTTCTTAAGTTTCAAAATCTACAAAATGGATTTTCGTGCGGTTATAATTTGATATATGGTAACAATCCGGCCTCTATTATTCACGGGCGAAGCCGGCGTGGACAAATGTACATAGTAAAAACTTAAATTGCAATTAACTTATTTAGTGATTAAATAACTGCAGTAAAAACAAGATTATTAAAACTAAGCAGTTACGTACTTCATTGAAACTTGTGTAATTACGTCACCTAAAATGTCAGAGAATACTGCGCGGTGCACCCGCTCTGCTTTAGTGAATTCTCTTTTCCGGTAATCAAGCTTGATTATGGCTGAAAGCCTCCTCCACATTTCTTAATAATAAAAGTTGATGTGATTTCTTATAACTTGGTTATTTATAAGTGGCGTTATTTTATTTCACTTGACTTGCAGTCGAATCGAATTATTGCGATCGTGATAGACGTGGGTATAATAATAGCTGTACCGGTTCATGCAATTTGAAAGATGTTTGTGAGAGCTTTTGCGTCATACTTTATAAGGTTCCGAATGGCCCAGCCAGAAGATTTGATGAAACAAAAGAAATAGGCATATCAAAAATAAGTGATATGACTGCTCCTTCGCCTTCTGTGTTATCCATGAGACCCAAGAAACCGGTTCTGGAAAAGTTCGCAATACATTGTGTAGAAGTGTTGTACTGTACATGCGTAAATTATTATGGAATTCAAGCACTGTCGGGATAACTCATCATCACATAACTCTTACACTCTTGTTATGCATACGTCTGTCCATCTGTGTATTTGTCTGTCTAACCATCTATCTGTAGCTTGTAAGTATCACGACCTCTGTCAATGTACTAGTGAGCAAGCCTTAATCTTACTTGATGGGTTTTTGTAAAGAGGCCGGCGTGAAGGCACGACGGGCTGACTTAGCTGCTACCGTAACGGGTAATCCACGTGTCACGTCATAAGTAGCGGGTTGGAATATCGCCTAGGTTATGGATGGTTTTATATGTATTATGCGTATTTCTATAATAAAAATCTTAAATATTTTTCCATTGTCTGGTACCTGTAACACAAGTTCTTCCTACTTACGACAGAACTAGGCTAACGATATATGAGTTATGTGAGCGAGAGTACTTCTCGTAATGTGTTGTGGTGTCTATAATATTTATAAGAACTACTCTATATACTATATAATATTTATAAGAACTACTCTATATACTATATAATATTTATAAGCACTACTCTATATTCTCTTGTCATGGCGGTGGGGCTTAGTAGCCTGGGGAGAACCCAGGCGAAGCCAATTAAACCGAGGGGGATCTTTGCACCCATCTTATAAGAAGAGGGGGTTTAAAGATCAGAAGGAAGAATCGCTCTCGATACCCCTATTATAATAAGAGGGGACCTAAGAGCAATAGGAGGTGGCGCTTTCGCGGACGGGGAAGGGGTGAGAATGTGAACCTCACCTCATTTCACTGTCCCAAAGTCGACAACCCCACCTGTGAAGGTAGATTCGGTCCTTTAGGGACTAGCCGTCGAGGTGCCATGATGATTTGTTGTTCCCGGGCACCTCACAAAGGCCGGCACTGATGGCACTCGCGGTGGTGTTGTGGGTAAACCGTCAATATAATGTGCCGCGAGCCCCACACACCGCTGGACCCTACCTAGGGGCCAGTGAGAGCGCGTAAATGCGTTGCCTCGCGTCAGAAATAAAAAGTGCCAACGATATATATGATGTTATTATTATATGTCACCAAACCGTCACCGATCGTGTTCGCAATAATAAAGTGAGAGAGAGCATACGCATGAAAGAAAGTGTAGGAATGAGAAAGGAAATGAACCGACGGTTCGCAGATGTAGAAAGTATGGCAGATGAAAAGATTATAAAACAGATATACAATGTGAATGTGCAAAAATGTAGGTACCGAGGAAGACCAAGTCTGATATATAATGATCAGGTTGATCGGGTACTCTCCGAGGGTGGTGTCAAGAGTCTTCGCCACCACCGCGTTCTTATGAAGAGAGTTATGAATGTGGCGTAGGCAAGGCAGGTGTGTAAGGATCGTGATATGTGGCACTCCAATCCCTCTGTCTATCCCATTAGAGAACTGGCATTAAGATGTTTTTGTTTTTGTATTTATTATCTTGCGTTCCATATGCTTTAGTTCCATTTAGAAATATAACAAAAGCCTGGTAGACGATAGCCTGTTTGCACATCCTCCGATATAAAACATGAATAAGCCATTCTTGTACTTAAACCATCACTATCGTTTCTCAAAGTATCTGAAACGTCGTATGATGAAGTATATCGCGTATAAAAGTTGAGAGCGCAGTGTGTCATACTAAAATTTACAAGTGCAACGAAACTTGATCCGGCAATATACGATATGTGACTCAAGTGTGTAAACTTAAGTGGAGCTTTAAAAGCATCCGTATTTTATACGAAAACTTATTGATGTTAGCAATAAAAGTAGTTTTAATGGTGGGCTAATTTTCTCCACACATCTTTATGTGGGCTATTAAAATTGTTTATGTATCAACAACAATCACGTTTTAGCACGTTTTATTTTGCAGAATAAAGAAGCAGGCCACTACTGAATGGTCAATTGATTAGTGCACTAATATTTAAAAACATTGAAAATAAAATTAATGTATATGTTATAATCATATTATGCAATTATTAATAATGAGCTTTCATATTCATACATAAACAAATGAAAAAATATTATTATTCAATATATCATTTTTACAATAGTTCAGTTGTCAACAATAAAACCTCCTGCCAGTTCAACCCTAGCTTAGACATAAGAAAATCTGGTAAAATTAACTCAGTGATCCTCTGCTGCTATAACACTAGCTATGTTAGGTTAGTTTTTAGGGATCCTTACCTAAAATGTACTCATTGTGAACATGTTGATGACCTCGCATCCCTCGACACGGAACCCTCTGTGTGAGACTCCTTTGTATTTCTATAACATCTCTTTTTAATGAAATGTTTAATTCTAATTAAGTGTTTGTTTGGAAGTGGTTGTATGTCGGTGAGTAAAAAAATGCGAATTGAATGCGACTGGTCAAGGAAAGCAAGAAAAAGAAAGAAATGTTAGGGCAGGGAGTATGGGAAAACGGGCAATTTCGTGAATAAGGGGTATAATGATGTGGTGGTAAATGATGGCGGTGCTCAAACACATTTGTAACGCGAAGGTTTTACTGGTTTGCTACCGGCCCAGGAGAAATGAGTTTTCGCTTTTTTTAAGGTCCAAACATTTCGGACGGAAGTACCGACACGCATTTTGTATAATATACATACGCATTGTTACGAGTCTTGTGTTAAATTTTGTTAACATAATAGACATCCATTTCGTACCTACTAAAACACATTATTTAAAACTCGACTTTTAAGTTTTGGTCTTTGGTATAAAAAAATAGTTTAACTACATTCTGTTTATGCTAGTTGCTCGTACAATAGTACGTATAACTAGATAAGCAACGCTTGATAACGATAACTGCCCGTGACACGAGCGCTAAGCACCTTGACAAATATACTACATTTATATGTTTAGCCAATGACAATATGAAATATGATTGAATTCTGTGCAAATTCTATCTAGTATGTAATGTAAATGTTATTGGAATATTAAAGGTATAAGGCGATATTCCACCTCTAGGCTGGCACAAACGTGTCGATGAATTTTGCATATCCTAAACGATTATCAGGTAAGAAAAATAAATATTATTATTTAGTTAGCTACAAAATTAGCGACACAGATTAAAATATGATATTCAGAAGTAGTTGATATCGACCTGGACCAACTGACTAATGGTCTTCCCTGTTATTGTTATTCTTAACAATAATATCAAAACTAAATGTACTTGCAATAGCTCCAAGCTCACTTTATATACCATAGGAAACTTGGAACGAGATGACGATAAACAGTAACTACGGCAATAGATTTTGGTGTCCTATCGGTTATTCCGATAACTTTAGTACAATTAATAACAGTGAATCCCAAGGTGAGCATGTTTGTGGACAATAACGGAGAGATTTTACTGGCGGTCGTAAATGATCGTAACAATCGACCATAGTGAAATGTGTAAAGTGCGTTAACGACCGATAAAAATGTGTTTACTCTACGTTGTTAAAGTTGGAGGCTTGCTCACGATCTGGACAATTGTCGTTATGTTTTGACGTTATTTTAGCAAGTGCCGCATATTTTTCTCTTGAGTATTTAACAATTACTTAAGCATAGATTATCGACAACCGACTGCCAGTTGGTATCGTGGCGGTTACGCCGCGTGTTACGCCAGAGGTCGCGGGTTCGAATGCCGCTTAGGTCATGGATGTTCATATATGTGTTATATGTATTCTGTAAAAAATATTAAGTATGTTTTCGTCGTCTAGTACCTGTAACACAAGTCCTAATGGTACTTACCACAGGGCTAGGCTAATGTTCCCATGATGTACTGATGGTACTCGTCTTGGTTTTTGTGGGTATTCGGTACTATGATGTGCCGTGAGTCCCACTGGACCCCACCCAGGGCCGGTGAAGGCGCGTAAATGCGTTTCCCCGCGTCAACAAAAAAAAGGCTAATGTGGTGTGATAATTTATTATTAGTACAGCAGTGCTATTTTATTATTAGCACAGCATATTATTAGTTCAGCATATATAATACAGCACAGATATTATTATTATTATTAGTACAGTATAATTACATAAAAACACAAGTCAATTATATCAAAGAAATATTATTAATTACATTTTAAGAAGCACCGGCGATATATTTAAGAGATCAAATAATCAATTAAAAATATTTAATAAATCAAACCCATGAACAGTAGATCATCTAGTTAGGTATACGCTTACCTCTACATGATAATACTGTATACATTCAAGCATGCATACACGTCATGTACATTTACATAATCTAAAAGCAACTTACTAACAGAAAAATGTTTAAACTTCTGGCAGAGGCGCAGATAACATTCTTTCAAATAGCCTTATTAGAAGCATCCACTTCGGAAATATTTTTAATGAAGGACTCCGTGTCGAATTTTCGAACCAAACTTTACCCAAGATACTGGTACGAATATTTATGGCACGCGATGCCAAGTAAGAATTTATCTTTAACTACACTTTTACTGAAAGTTTTCTAAGCGAATATTTATATGATGTTCCGTTTTTAACTGACGCGGACTCTACTAAGTTTGATAACAGTTTATGAAATAAAAGTTCTATGATATGAGCAGTTGTTAGTTGCTTTATGCGTAATATGACTTTATTAAACAGAAAAATATTATAACAATATAAAATACAAGGAAAACCTGAAGTACAAGTTTTATTATTCTAGAGATATGGTACTAACACTTTAAAGACTTAGAAATCCTAGCGATTTGTAAATGTAAGAGATAAATATGTTTTGAATAAATAATAACCTTTGTTATAATCGACCTGTCCTATATTTCTACTCCATCTATCCTATTAGGGCACTGGAGTGAAAATAAAGAAATAAATAAAAACTCTATAGGTAAAAACATAAAACGTGTATATACACACGTGCGGGTGTTTCTATGTGCGTGTACGCGTGTGTCTGGGTGCGCGTGCGTGTTGCGTGCGTGCGTGCGTATGTGCGTGCGTACGAATACTCGTGTGTTCGTGCTTAAGTGTATGTTAGTGTTTGTTGTATATTAAGGAATTCCGATGTCGCCACAATGCTTATGTCAGGCCAACGTTGTGTTATTAGTTCCACGTAACACATAACGTTGCTCGCATAAAGTAAGAAGTCACTCATCATAACAGGATCAATTAAACCGTTTCCGTTACAAGGAAAATAAGAACATTTGCTTCCAAAAGTATAAAACACATTTATTTATATTATATACTTACATCCACGTCTATCCCTGGCTGAGCGAAGATACGCGTGAACGGATACTCCTTGGGCAAGTAGCTGAAGAACTCCTGCCTCCCTCTGTACCACTTCACACTGTACAACGTCTCGTTACCCTCTAATGTCCACTTACACCCCAGCAGCACGGTATCACCGAGCCGCACGGCAGACGGCGCTATTAGCTGCACATCTCGCAGTGCTATTGTATCTGAAACAAAAAAGTAATATGTTAGCGTTGTACGCGGATTGGTTACTTGCACATAGTTTAGAAAGTTTTTGTACCTTCATGTGCTTTACAGCGGGTGGCTTCTTTTTTTTAACGTCTTATTATTTCGTGAGGTGTCACATGAGATGATTACGACGGTACCTAAACTTTACATCACACCATCACCAAAACAATTTCATCTTAACCTATAATTAAACAATATTCTGTCCGCGTCCGACACTGGAGTACTCAATATGCTTTGGAAACCACCAACAAAGAAAGCTGGGAAATTACATAATCCTAGTAATATTTGTCTTTTATCCTCATTCCGGGCACATTCCATCAAAAAATGATACATGTCCTCTATGATACCACACAAAACTCAATTAGGAAACGGGAGATAACCAAACTTATTTAATGGGACATGCCCAGAAAGAAGACGTAATGCCATAACAATTTATTGTCGATTTAACTTAATGTCGAAAAATTGGGATATACGAGGATGTTCACAGATAATACCAAATACCTTTGAATAGCCACCTTTCATCAAAATGCTGTATCCAAATCTCAAAGCACAACAATCCATATTGACCCATAACTTCAGACCAATACCAAATTTTTTTTTCTTTTTTTCTCTTCCTTTCGACAACAGCTTTTTAGGTTATCTATCAACCTCCTCGTTTCCCTGAATGCGACGTATGTTGGTACTTATGTGTCACTTATGTTATTACTTAACATATTTGTAATATGACCTAGGATAATACAAGCGTGAGGTAGAGCATTTCCTCCTAACACAGACCGACTTAACATGTAAGTCGGTCTGTGTTAGGAGGGGGGAGGAGGGCACTCTTGCTATCCGACAATATAAGCAGGTTTTGTTGTCCCAAGTTTTGACTGTAAGATATAGCAATCATTTCTGCAGATAATAGAAACATTAATAGAAGCGATTTTGACCCCATGGCCCATGCCAAGAATATATTATCCTTGGAGCCGTTTGTTATACAAACAGTAACACCCGTCGGGTTGCTTCTTATACGCTTAAACTGCCATCTGCAGAAGATGTTTTTGGTTTTAGACGAGAGTTTTGCTAATAAAAGTATATAGAGCTTTTTCATATATACAGAACAAGCCATACTCTAAAACTGACCATAAATCATAATCCAGTGAATAAAGTTCGGGACTAGATGACGAGCAGTCGGGTCCTGAGTCTTGCTCAAAAGACCATTGTTGTTTTTTGAATATTTGTTACTTATAATTATTTTCCATAAACTTTTAATCGTTTTCTCATGCGATCGCTGCGTGGATGGTCTAATTTATTTATGTCTCACACAAAGGAAGTTTTATTGTGCCTATCAATAACCCGGTACACAATCATTTGCCCAGTACCAAGGGGACGGAGTGTTTTAAAATTGTATTTGTGCTCCAGACGACAGTGTAATGCCACCACAGCGATTCGTTTCGTTTCATTAACTCATTTCATTTTAACATCATAATATGTTCCATGATGTATTGGCGCGAAAACATATAAAATATAAAACTTTCATATTCCCAATTGAAAAAAAATGTTACTTTTAATTTGTAACCGTATTAGTAGTGTAGTGTACACACTAAGTATAATATAAGTATTTGCTACTTAAACATTAAGAAAAAAGTATATCTGTCGTCTTCGACTGTCAAACTAAAGATGTGCTCTGTGTTGGAGAAATGACACACTTTTTCATTTTGTCGGTGTGGAGGACGCAATCATTTGGGATGGTTGACGCTATCTGCCATCACCAAATGATTATTGAATAGTTATTTTTCTTTTCCGCCAGGAACCTATATTTTCGTGTCAGGATACCACCAACTATTAATTAATTTGATATAAAAGGGTGAGTCCATGATTTCTATCCGACGACATGTCTCATATATAAGACATTCGAAAAATCTTTATCAATGTTAAAATGTCTTAATTCTCTTGTGTGTGCTCTTCGATATTATTATTGTATTTGGTATTTACATAATCTGTATGGCTATTAATTTGATACACCGTATCATTCATATGTTAGTTTGAATAGTATATGCCACGTGCGACACTTGAGTGTTAAATTCTATTTTATTCTAACAGAGTATATACCTTGCCCGATTTTATTTGCCTGAGGAAGGCAACAGAATGGGACGAGATCTTATTGGTTGTGTGTTCCTTTTCGGAACTCTACCACCTTTTCCAAATTGGAATATAATGTGAAGATGTGATGTCACTATAATCTTCAACTACTGAATTTGAGATGGATCTAAATTTATTTTTATTTTTCGACATAGTCTCCATCTAGTTCAACACACTTCTTTCACCTGACCTGCAACTTATTTATCCCCTCGAAAAAAAAAAGATTCCGGAAGGTCGGCAAAATAATCGTTTACTGCGACTATCACCTCATCTTTGGTCGAAAATTTCGGGCCACCCAAATGTTTTTTTAAATTTGGAAATAAATGATAATCCGAGGGGGCTAAATCCGGCGAATAAGGTGGGTGGGGCAGCAATTCGTAGCCACAATCATGGATTACACACATTGTTTCAACCGAAGTGTGAACACGTGCATTGTCTTGATGAAACAAAACTTTCTTACGCATCATTCCCGGCCTTTTTTCTTTTATTTCTTCCCGGAGTCTTTGTAAAAGGTTACAATAGTAACTAGAATTCATAGTTCGCATCCCAGAAAATATAAGCCATGACTTTGTTAGTCGACAAAACGACCTTAGCCTTTTTCGGTGTAGGAGAGTCTGATCTTTTCCACTGTTTGGATTGTTGCTTCGATTCAAGAGTATGGTGGTGAAGCTTTCATCCATGGTAACAAATCTAGACAAAACGTCCTCGGGATCAGTCTCAAAAAGTTCCAAACCGTCTCGCGAAATTGTGTATCAGACCCGTTTTTGTTCAGCTGAAAGCAACCTCGGGACCCAGCGAACCGAAACCTTATGGAACCCCAACTCTTCCGTTACTATGTGTTGCACCCGGCCATAACTAATGTTTGTTATCTCAGCTATCTTAATGGTCAAACGTCGGTCACCCAGTACAATGTAGGCCTTCCACTCCTAGGATCATCTTTAATGGTCTCACCACCGCGCTTAATCTCAGCTACCCACTTCTTGACACTGGAATACGATGGAGCAGGCTTCCCCAAAGTGCACACCATATCTTGATGGATGCCTTTTGGTGATAGGCCTTTTTTATTGAGGTACTTAATGACTGAACGGTGTTCAATTTTCTCCATTATTGAAAATTGCGTCAGATTGATTGAAATAATCACAGAAAATTTATATTGTACATTTATATTGTATCGGAATGAAACTGCGCACAATAAATTAATATGACACATACTAAAAAATGATGCTAGATTTAAAAAGATGTCATAGCTCCATGTAGGTTAGGCCACGGACTTTTAGATCCTCCCTAGTATATATTAATAAGGAGCTTCCTCCGGGTTGCACTAGGGAGTCTCGGACATCTGCCAAGATAAGGCCTCGTTTTCTCATTTTTTACTAACATTATCAAAAACCGGTTTGATTCCCGTGTTTGTTACATATATTTTTTTAATTTAGGAATGTTCTTGATTGTGGATACGGAGAGACCCTCTTGTTCAATTGGTCATCATTAAGTAACTATATTTAAAATCTGACTAAACCTGTAGCAATCCCCTTACCCCCAGAAGTGGTGATTTCTTTTAAAGAATTTTAATTGAAGTTTGTAAGGATCTCTTCCTTTTATTTTGAGTGTATAAGTTTCTCGGCCTATGAATGCTTTCATTATAAGCACAATACTTGGCGCCCAAGCCACTTCATAAATATATATGTAATAGCTAAGAATAGTGACAATGCAAATAATGTTTATTGTAGTTCTATCCGAAAAATCACATTAAATTTAGTACTTTCTAATTAAAAGGTGAGAATAATTGTGTTTTTTATAAACAAGTGGGGCAAACGAGCAATCGGAGCCTTTTAAAGACTACCGATGCCCATGACTATCCACATAATTACTGTGCCGATGCTTTTCCTACCTCCCCCCCAACATTTGGCCACCAGGTACTCACAAACCGCACGAGACTCGACACTAAAGATGTCACTCTACCTCGCTAGTATGTGAGTGAGAGGTACCTCGCATCACTATGCATGGAACTATCTCCTCCTATGCAGCATGACACTGCCTCTTCCTAATATGTATGTAAAGTTGCAAATAATTTCAAAGAACTCATCCACTAAAGAAAAAGAAATCTTGCCCATAGTGGATTGAGGTTTTGTGGCTCTACCAATATGTGAAACTTTGACTGAAATATATGAGTTCCAGTAACCCCTACCTCCCTCCAGTGCGTCGCCGGATTCTCACACACCACAGAAACTGCTAATGCAATGGATACAATTTCTAACCGGTACTATATGATCGAGTACTTATCGCACATTGTGTCGGCCCACTTCGGTTGCAATTCAGTTCCAAACAAAATTGTTATTATGAGTAAATAGATCCCAACATGTTCCGGTCGATTCTTTCGTTTGTTCTATATTATTTCAACCCCGCTGGAAGCAACATTTGCCTTAAAATTGTATAACATTTGTACGATTAAAATTGAATAACATTCGAT
>JAFELO010000420.1:501762-537469 GCA_017140195.1 Eumaeus atala | reverse complement strand
ACAATTTCTGTCGAATAGAGAAACACCAAACATAGTAATAGCCCGTTGAGCTACCGCAAACTTGCGGACTAGTCCAAAATCAAGAAGCCATGTTTCATCAAGAAGTCATAATCATCACGGATATAATTTGTTGAAGACTTTCGTATTCAAGCTCTGCGGTATACGCGACTTGAGAGTGTGACGAAGCTTCTAGAATGCTGCCCAAACCAACTGAATCCTTCTAACAACTTCCCTCCCGAAGTTATATCTACCTAATTTCAATAGCTGCCCGAGGTAGACGTATTCATCTACGACTTCGAGAATAGCACATCAACGTTGACCGTCCTTGGGAGAACGTGTTCGTTAAACATGATCTCTGTCTTGTCCATGTTCATTCAAAGGTCAATACGACGGGAGAATTCATTTAGGCTGTGCAACGTATCCTGAGAGCTCTCAGACGATTCGGAAAACACAACGATATTGTTGGTGAAACGAATAGGTGAGAGAAACTCGCCGTTAATATTTATGCCGAGTTTAAAGTCTAAAGACTTCCACCAAAGCATTAGTGAACAGTTTCAGGGAAATAAAATCCCCCTGTCGCAATCCTCGATGCAACTGGCTTTCCTACTTTGACTTCCCAGAATCAAGACGGACATAAAAGCAACGTCATGTAATGCTCTCAGTACTTCAACGTATCGCCAATCGACCTGACATCGCTGCAAAACTTTCTGGACAGCCCAGGTTCCGACAGATACAAAAGCACTTTCATAGTCCATAAAGGCAAAAAAGCAGCTGATTGTACATATGTGTCTTTTGTACAACTTACATTATGGTGAAAATGTGGTCCATGGTGCTAATTCCTCAGCGAAACCAGACTGCTCCGATGGCTGGAATTTTAAAAGCTGTGTTGTGAAATGATTCGTCAGGACTCCTGAGACAGCTCACAGTCGTGACAGTCACTTCCGAGCCACACCTTGGGCGACACGCCCCATGAAGAAAATCTTTTAGCTCTTTTAATACAAGTTCGCTTCCTGCTCTAAGAAGCTCGACTGTAGTTCCGTCCCTCCGTTGAGCTTTTCCACCTTTAAGCCGCGTAAGACCCAGACTACTATTTCACTCAAGCTGACGTTTGACAGAACGCCTGACAAATGTTGTGTTAGGCTTGCACGCGGATCACCGTTTAGGACATCGGGATGAGGAGCGTGCGACGTATACCACTTGCCATATAAACCTTCGATCTTAAATAAGATCCCAAGCTTAGAAGAAACGGTAACCCCAGAATTAGTCTTATTTTTTGTCAGATGACTTTTCCAAGCTTCTCCACAAAATCCTTTGACCCTTTATTCTGTTGAATCGCTTCGGTAACACGTTGCGTGTTTGAGTGTCGCGACGTATTAGCTTGCGGATTCGCTTTGAAGGAACCTTGACGTCGGCAGACGTAACGTCCTCGTGCGCTCTGCGTTCCTACATAAGTCCAAGCGTCTCATCTGAGAGCTTAGTTTTCCTGCTCGTATACTGACTCCTACGTATCTAGGGCATCGAACCTGTTTTTTTAATTTCAGTTGGAATTGTATAGAAGCTGACGTTCATTGGAAGTTAGGTCGGCATATAATCTAAGGTTATAAGAATAGGGTGCCAATTGGAGCCATTGTGATGTAAGTCTTAAAATCAACCTGAAACTCCCTGTTCTATATAATGTTAGCAATGCCTTTTAAGTACTACAAAATGCAAAAGATAAGGAATTATAAAATTACTAACTTAAGCTGCTAATAGCTTAAACTGGTTACGAACAGACAAAAGCATCTCTCATATATTGAGGAAAGATGACCGGTGAAGATAATTTTACTTACCATGGACCCAAATAAAAACCACCCCTAAGCTACATAATAGAATATTGTTCTTAAAATGTGTTCGCACCACGCAAACTGTAAGTTCCACGCCTATCACGCCCGTAAATCAATAACAGTGCACCTCCTCTTACTACACCACCTCTTACCACGTATCACAAGCCTACTTCCACTAATAGCACCATCAATCAGCTGCCTCCTTCGGCATTTTCGATTAAATACGGCTTAGAGAGCTTCAAGAAAACGCATACCTATTCTTTAAAGACCGGCAACGCGTCTGTTACACGCCTAGTCTTACCGATTTCTATGGGCGGCGGTAGTCACTATCCCTTTCCGGGGGGAAACACTATCGTCGGCCCCCCCTTTTTTAGGGCTGGTCAGTCTCCTAAGGGACCGACGCCTCCTTCACAGAAGGGTTGCCAGAGGACAATCCCGACAAGTTTTGGACAGTGCACGGGGGTGAGGTCCCCATCCTCGCCCCTTACCTCATGCGCAGGAGCCCGTCCTGCTGTTTCTCTTTTGTCCCCTCTTCTTATAAGAGGGGTACAAAGAGTGAAAAATAATATTTAGTTTTATATTGCATTATACCTGGTTGTTTCTCTGGAGTATTAAAAAAAGTTTGAAATCTTTGACAGGTGTGTCAAAGTATACTCAGAATTTGAATATCCTCGTATAGATAGTCACTTACCAACAGATGTTCCAACCGCCCTGTTACATTTTATTACTCAACATAAAAACTTGCTATTGTACGTACATATACTTCTTGATGAAACAATATTATTTTTATTACCAGCTGTGAATGAGGCCGCACGTCAAGTCTGAACCGCAAACAATTAAATAGCGCCAACCGCTGTTGGGGACTTAACATAATAAAAAGACTGACGTGGTTCAGATTTTTTCCTAATTGTTTATGCCGACAATTTATATTGGACAAGCCTACCCGTGCCCATTTCATTGGTCGTCAAAAATAAAATGTATTCGATCATAACAAAATGAGGCATGATTTAATCCTGAAAAAGTGGTCTATTGCGGGGGGAGGTGAAAGGGAGGGCAACGCATGTGCATAGTTATGCTGAGGTTCATGGGTGTCGGTAGTAGTTGAAAGGTTCCGATTGCTCGTTTGTCCCTCTATACTATAAAAAGTGAAGCTTTCTGTTCTGTTTCTGCACTAATTTTCATGTGTGAATCAGCTTTTCGGAGATTAAGTTGTACATAATCACTTCAAGTTACACACTTTACTACTAGAACAAATGCGCAAAGCCGATTAGCCGTATACATCCTTATAACCAGATGATATGCAAACACCCTCCTTTACTATAATCCGCTTCTTTAAAAGCATTTCAGGATGAGTAAGCAAAGTGTTTTGTATTTCTATTGTTAGTATATAAGGGACGAATAGTCGTCCATAGAAGTATGTCTGACATAACTCGTGTCTGCGTCCATTAGAAGCATTACCGTTCGGCCGATACAAAACCAATTATGTTTTCTATAAATTTCACCCGAACCACCCGATTGTGATTGGAATATCGAAATTCTCACGCCGTCGACAATCTTTACGTGACCGAAATTATAAAAAAACGGCACATTCAGGAAATTCAAAGCCAATGTAAAGTTGTTATTGCTAAGAATTGTATTATATTTATATTGAATTGAGTTTTAGAACTTTACTTTTCCGCATAACGACAAAATTTACATTTACGAATATTTACTTGAATAATTTAGTAGGTAGATAAACATCACCACTAGTCTAATTCTATTCATGACTCGATACAAGTCTTTTCAGTAAAGACCAAGACTCCCAATTTATTTCTTTCCTCATTGTTTAGGTTACACCGACGCTCACATACATCCGCATTATTGATGTCATGTACATGCGTTGTCTGCCTTTGCTCCTCCCCTCCAATAGGCCATCCGATACTCACAAACTTCATGCAAGGCTATTGCATAGCAATCACATTACGGCGGTGTCGTATGAGCTCACAGTCGTGCCGGCCCAATGAAACTGCAATGCATCATAGCACTACCTCTCGCTTAAAATCATCGTTAACATCATCATCATAAGCCTCTAGACCTTAGGCGTACACTTCTTAATACAGACTTATTTTAATGAACGCTAAAACAGCCGAAACCTCGTCACTCACACCTAGCACGTACTGGCTATTGCATTCTCGCCGTTATATTTGACCTTATCGATGATTGATAAAGACTTCATCTTCACTTCCTTCATTTTAGATTGATCAATTATCGGTTGACACTTACCATGTGCATGCAAACAATTCATTGAATATTATTGATTTACAATACGTTACCAAATCATATAGGATATTGATATGTAATAAAATTAGATGATTAAATTGAGTTTTTCGACCTGCCTGGTCGTGCTGGCCCAATGGGGATCGTATGGCAGGCACTACCTCTTACTACATAGTTTATTTCTCGCAACCTAGACGCAGCGATGTAGGCCTATTACTGCACGAACACCGGCAACAGGAGGTCTGATTGGAAGATTATCTGTTGTGTTCTTACTTGGAAAAGTCAAAAACAGTCGGGGATTTTATTACTATCCAGACATTGGTATAAACGTAGATACGTGCACACATAAGAACTATGCAAACATGTTTCCTTCCTTCTATCTTCTCCCCTTCAAAGTGCCATCATTTACACTCCCACACAAACACACACAGGAGCATAGCCATAACAACCCAATTCGTTTACAAATTATTGTAAAGTTACAATCAACCAACTAAACTAGAATATGCCAACAAATATAATTTGTCCTAGAATAGACTTAGAGTAAATAAAATTTTACAGCGAGTAGATAGTGTACAAAGAGACAGAGTATTACAAATTACTTGTAGCCTTGGGGAAATACAGAGAAATCAAGGCAGCCTTCTTTCTACGATCGAGTTATGAATCGAATGTGCTAGATGTTTATTATGAACACACAAACACGATTAAGGTGAAATAAGTTTTAGCTTTTTTACATTACATTTAAGATGTTGAAAAGGAGTCATGTGCTTATCCTCAAACGCTCTCCTGAAGACATAATCTATACTTATTATAAAACAAAGTCCTTGAGGGCTGGAGCTCTCTGTCTGCATGTGATTGGTTTTCTCAAAATCTAATGAATGGATTTTAAAGTGGCTTTCGTCAATCGATAGAAGTTTTAATGTATAATTATTTAAGGTAACATCCGGCTCTGCTATTCACGGGAGAAGTCAGGGCCGATTACTTGTCTATAATAAAGATACATTGTGTTCCTTCAATTGGTACGCCATTTTGAATGACACGAACTTGCTCAACGACATCACACTTGCATTATGCGGTAAGGTTTTAATATTTAAAGGGAAGGTTTAAATGCTGAAACACATTACAACAAAACTATTTTTACGGATTTATTTGATTATTCTGAAACGTCGGGCTAGGTAAATAATCCAATTAATCGCGATAAAATGCGTAAAAATAGTTTTATTGTAATGACTAACATTCGCGTAAACTTAAGACATCATGCTGAAACACACTTTAAGGAGATGCGTTAATTATCGATAGAAATTATAAAAACTAAATAATTATGAGCACGAAGAAAATAATTACGATGCAGAGAAGTGAGTTTTTGGCGCAACAACCCCTTAGATGCTATTAAACAATTTTGTGCTTCCATTGCAATATTTATGTGAGCGCATATGAAATATATTTTACAGTAGTGCAAGACTTGTGCCAAATACAACTCTATTTATTACAAATTTTTGGTTATGCATAGGTTTTTGGACTATAGAAAAATCGAAGCGACGTTTTATTTTCTGTTTGCCTTGTTACGAAATTGACCTGGTTATGAAATGGTAATGCTAAATAGTGAATTTATATCAATCGACCAGTAATTTTTTATTTTAATATATTATATCTCGTGTTACTAATAGTTTTGTGGACCTCGCTAAGTCTGTTTGTATGTTTGCATATGCAAAAGCCTACGAAATCATTCACTTTCTATTATTGAAGCTTATTGATACCATAGTGATGCGACTTTAGGTTGCAACATAGAAATTTATCCAGGTTCGTTTACTCGATAAAATTGTGTTGTATTGTAACCAATATGACCCGCCGTTATCTGAGTGCACATATAAGGTACACGTATATCCTAGACACAGACGGAGAAGGCGGATAGTTGGTCAATTTTAATCCGCCTGTTAACGTGGAAGTTAACGTACCAGTAGCCAATCAGCTGTCCATAATTAGGTGATACGGCACATTTAGACGCTTATTTTTGAAAACACTGAGGTACAAATCTCACCCTGATACTGTATAATCTAGTAGATAAAGAGTAAATCATCATCATTATCAGCCCTTATCGGGCGACTGCTGGACGTAGGCCACTTTCAATGAACGTCGAGAACCTCAAGACGGCCGATCGCCTGCTACCCATCCCGGAAAAAAGTAAATAATGTTTTTCAAATATTTTTATTATTCAAGTCGTAATCCAGAGAGGTTTAAGTTGTGGACAAACTTTAAAAGAGAACAAAACTCACAAAAGCTCTATTATTTCCCCGAGATATTGTTTTCTTTTCCAGCAATAAAAATGTACAACGCTAACCATCAGACAAGATCCTATATTAATATTGCAAATTGCCTCAAAGCTTACTTTCATTTAAATTTGAGCCTTATGTCGCTGTAAAAGGGTTGTTTTACTTAACAATGAAATATATATTTGTAATGAGACCGTTAAACTTTTATACTGTCCATAATCATATTAGACCGAATCGGGTGTTTAATGACACAATAAAGGACATTTAATTAAAATAATGTTGTAGAAACGAATAATTGAAATGGCAAAAGTCTTAATTATTACCCAATTTATATTAAAATTTGGTTCGCTACTTTGTTATTTAATAGATGTTTATTGATATTAATAATAAAGTAAATAAGAGTACAGTGCATGTTAGTTGTATGCATAAACATCCACACAGTATTATGTGCATTATGCTTATAACAAATTCTCTTTACTAAACGCGAACATTTGGACAGGACCATTGAAGTTATGTTAATTCTAGCGACAATGTGATATGTCAAATATAAACATAACATTTGCCTGTATAATGTAATTTGACTCCTTATAGAGCATTATAAATGTAAGATTCGCACAATTCTTTAAAAGAGGAAGAAACATTTAAATATTTTTTATAACATATTAATATAACGCTTAAACTTAAGCGATGTGTGTAGGTTTGTGTAAGATGGGTAAAAGCAAAATAAAAACCTTTTCTTCGTTTCGTGGCTAGAATAGTAAATACGAGGATGGATTGAATAGTGTTCGGCTAAACCAAGTAAACCTACACATACTTAATCAGTTATACTTTTATTCTTCCACATAATCACCATCAAGTGCGATGCACTTTCGCCATCTCCCATTTAAAGCATTTAGACTGTTGAAAAAGAAAAAAGATTCCTCCTTAGAATTAAAATGTGCGTCCACTGCTGTTTTGAACTCGTCGTTCGTTGACATCACGATTGATTTTTAAGGTTGGGGACAGAAAAAAGTAGAAAACCACTTCTGTGGATTCCAGCCATTGATTGTACAGATGGGTGAACACGGGCGTTATCTTGATGAAACAGGACTTTTTTCTTCTATTTCCTCTCGTAACCGACGTAGCAACACAGTAGTAATCATAGTTTATAGTCTGACCCCTTTCAAGATAAGCAATCATAATCACACCCTTCGGGTCCAAGGACACAGGATCCATCACCGATTTGCCGACAAAATCGCCTCAGCCTATCAAGGAGGTGGTGAACCAGGTCTTCAATACTGTTTCGATTGTTATTTTGAAACAGGCGTAGCAATGAACCCATGTTACGTCCACTGTAACAAACCGATTCAAGAAATCATCTGCATCGGCTTCAAATAACACCTTGCAGATACCTTGCGGAAAGATAATTCGTTGACTATGATGTTTCGAATTCATTCACATGACATACCTACAGCCTCGGCTATTTCTCTAACATTTAATCTGTGTACTAGTACTTTTGCAATATTTTCGTCAGGAGTAGACGTCGAAGGTCTCCCAGGGCGGAGTTCATCCTTCACACTCTCTCTACCACGCTTGAATTTCGCTATCTACTTTTATGAACGAATAAAACAGAGCAAAATCTCGTATAGTATTGATCATATCATCGTAGATGTGCCCATTCTTATGGAGGTACTAAATGACTGCACGCTGCTCAGTTTGCTCCATCTGCAGTAACTATGTATGTAAAAATATAAAATCACAACTCATTATCGCACACGTTTCGAACTTCACACAGTTAACTATTCTTAACTGAACTAAATAATGTGGGTGGATTGGATTTTTAGAATTCAATGAATCAAAGCTAGGCCGAGTACTTTTCAATCCATCTAGTGTTAATAATTACAATAATAATCAATCTACTTCGACTTCTTTGAATTTATACTTAGTATCTATTTTTAATGGGCGGCTGATCTTTTGCGAGCGTTTTTATGTATGCATGTAAATTTCTATGCTTTTCTATAGTCTTGGGGGCAAGCGAGCGATCATTTGGGCCCTTCCAACGCTAATGAACATCAGCATAATTACTATGCCGATGCTTTGCCTTCCTTTTCACCTCCCTCCAATGGGCCATGTTGCCTCAATAACTGAAGCCGTGGCTATAGCTTATAGCTTGAGGGATTGTCACGTATAAAAGGTGTAGTAGATATGTCTTCATGATGAAAGTACCAAGAAAACATTAGATTGTTAAGAAAGAGGAGGAGAGTAAATTAAAAAAAATGCTGACTTTGCACTCAAAGTCAGCATATTTATATAAACGACAAAGTAATGTGGCACGACTTTACGAAACGTCTATTAACTATCCTAGTTTTTTTTCACAGAGCAGTCGGGTTTTTTTAATAATAATAATAAAAGCCCCTTTATTCATAGTTTCATTTCTAAAATTACAACACATTTAACTTATTCCCGTTTAAAATAGGTCTGTAAGTTCGGTGTGCCTTTTGGCGTAGGCCTTTTTCCGTTGACGCGGGAAGACGCATTTAGGCGCCTTCCCTGGCCTAGTGGCTGTATGGGGTCAAGTGATATTTGGAGCTCACGGCACATTAAAGTTCACAACAACACACACAAATACCACCCCGAGTGCCATCAGTGCCGCCTTTGATGCTGCTGCTTTGACTAGATTGAGAACAGACTTGTCGCAAATAAGTAATTATTATTTAAATACACGAACTCTAATATGCTGTATTGTGGCCTTGTGTACACTCGTTCCTCGTGAAATAATTAGTTGTAACAATGGGTGTAGTGTTCTATTTCGTGAGTAAGTGACAATGGCGTCTAACTGAAATGACGGACCCGTCAATTCGGCTATAGCAGTAGGGTACGCCACCCACACTCCGACCTGCACCAGTATCATGCTCCCGCAGTTTAGAACAAGATGACTCGATTGCAGTCTGTTAGCACGTTGGCGATACAGAACTGGTTGTCTACTATAGGACAGTGCCTTAATGAAATGTGATCTATTACTTCAGAAGGTAAACTAAAATGGAACAAAAATTGCGCATTCATAGATGCCCGTTCAGTACCAGTCAATTAAATGAAAGGCCGTGCTTGGCACATCCTCTGTAGGTGTTCCACGAGACCAACGCAATGTAATGCGTCGCACTTTTTATTCCATGAACTTAAATTATGTATAGAAACACAAGATACATCAACAGGATCTTCTTTAATCGACTTGGTTAAAAAAGGCAACAACAAATTCATTCAGCCCCCTCCTCCCACTTGAGGTCGGTTGTCATTACCCAAACGAAAAACAGAAGTCCAGCGACAGCACTAAGTCACGTGTGCAGAAAATTATATGCCCTGAACAGTTGAAGCTCCATGTCCCATATATTCCGATTACATTTCGCATTTGAGAATATCTGAGAGTTTATTCTTGACTTGACATCAATATTCCTCAATGTGATTCTATCCTTTACTTTTACGCCTGACATGCTTCTTTCCATGGCTCGCTGACAATTTGCTATTGTTCTCGGTGCTTTTAAGTTAATGTCCATATTTCACATCCGTATGTGGTGGTGTAATGCAAACGTCAAATGTGTTCCTTTTTATAGAATTACCTAGTTCCTTGCTTTTTATTACTTCTTCTAATGGCCAATATTTCTTCAAACCTTGGGCTATTCGTTTGTATATTTCTTTTAATATTAGGTTGGAAGTGAATATTATCTGTCGACGTCTGTCTGTAACGAAATAAAAAATGGGACATCCTAATATCCCATAAAAGCGGAGGTAAACCTAACGATAACACATAAAGCCTATGTTACAAACTAATACTAGACGAAGCGAATACATTAGTCAATGAAGCACGTATATCGCTGGGTTAATCTGTGATACCTAAGCTCCAATAATGCTCAAGATAAACGTTTATAGATCATATAAGATCTATGGTACCTACGTCTCGAGTAGGGCTTAGATGTCATATATTATATTATTAAGCCTTGCTCACGGTAGAGCACTGTTTCTCATTAAGTGGTACGCTTACCCCCAGGGAGACGCGGTAATGTGCCAAGGCGTATGCCCACCATCACTAACATAAGCCTGTTTCACAGGTCTCAATTATAATCATGTAGCTTAATAGGATAACCCCTACTTAAAATAATTGGAAATTTCTGTTTCCCAGGTTCGGAATGAAAGGAACTGTGAAACTAATTACTATCTATCTTTGTTAAATCAATTAGTCTTTATCCGTATCACTATCATAAGAAACCGGCTAAGACCTAATAGGACTCGTTTGTGAAGGATTCCGTAGCCTAGCTCGTTGTCTCTTTAGTAGTAACCGGTGAAACTGTCCCAAAAGTAGACGAAAGTTTAACTACATTTTTTAGTTGTATGAAATGAAATTGTCGTTATCTTTACTTAACAATACGGAGAGTAACGGGTTTGTTATTTGATCCTGTTAATCTCAGGAACAGACTCTCACTAGCGTTTGCTAGTTTTAGTCCAGTATAATAAAGTATATTTCAAAGTTGATTAGCCCATTCAATCACACACACATATACATGCATCGTCACGTTAATTCTCTAATGAGGAAGCAGGGCACGTCCTTACATATCAGCTTATACATCAATTTAACCCGGAAGTCTATATACCATGTAACTTTGACCGAAAGCTCAAGGAAAGGGTTATTCAGAAAAATTGGAAGGCGCTCCTATTTCAAAATATTGTTATAAAAATAACTCTGTACGTAAACTGTACGGTTATACGTAGAGGAAAATAAAGAAAACAACCAGTCCGATTTTACAATGTAATTCATTCAATGAGGATACATATACATCAATAAGGAGGATACTTCACGGTTTAGTTGTAACGATGACTTTTGAGAAATAAAAATAATAAGTGGTAAGTTTGAAGTTTTTTTGTACTATGGTACGTTGAAGAAACTGATCGGGAGACACAGTTGTACATAGATGATTACGATCTCTATCGTTGCTCCAGGCAAACAAATCGAATGAAGCTAAAGAGAGCAAAGTTAAACTAATATGTAAAAACATATAATATAAGCATAAAAGTTAAACGATGACTACTAAGTAAATGGTCACCAACGCCCATATATATCCGTAATACCAGGGGACTCGCAGATGAGTCGCAGACGGGTCGAGACTCCAGACAGTACAAGCAACGGCGCGACGCAACGGCCACGTGTAGCAGCGTGGATAGTTTGGACGCGCCTCGGCCTGCTCGTCGTATTTGGTGTGTAAAAATATCATATTCAATGTGTATTAGGATAGGTAGGTAGGATTTGTTTATGCACGACTATTTGTATGAGGCCTTTGCCATGAAGGCCAAGATTTCTTATTATAAAGAGAGGTCTAGCGCTTCCAGCAAAATATGAGCAATGGTCAGCTATAGTCATGGTGGCTTTGGCAGAGCGCCAACTGATGCCTGAAATCAGGTCTTGATAACATTCTAACAACAACGCAATTAGTCCCTTGAAAGTTGTAATACATTGTAAGAGGTAATACTTAGACCATGCTGCATTGCAGCTACTTCAGATTCAGGGAGGTACTTCTTGCTCACATGACACCGCCATAAAGTGATAGGTATACTGTCGCGTTTCGTATGGCTTGTAAGCAGCTGGTGGGAAATTGAAGAAAAGGAGGGCAAAACTAATCACGGTTGGTGCAGTGTGAGACTGTATGGCTAATTTGGGAAAGTTGTTATTTTGCATCTGGTTGTAGAATATTGTTGAGTTTCGTAGTCACACTCGTTTGCGGAATGCAAACGAGTTTTTGCTGACTAAACCTTCCTATAAGGTACACCAAGGTCTACAAAATCTGTCTGTCTGAAGGACAAATTAAATGATTATCTCAATAAAATACTGTTATGGTCCCAAATTAACAGTCTGGTTCTGCACCCAAATAATTCCAAGTACATGATCTGCGGAACCAAAATTTCCATTAACTAAACTTAAGTTTACAAATAAAGTGCTATTAATGGATCGGCCCATAGAAAGGATATGGGAAGTACGTAATTAATTGGATTGCAAATGGACTGCAATCTTCTGTTTGATAACCATATAACCAGCTTTGTAAAGGAAAGTTTTTATCGTCTAAAGATTCTATATAATGTGCGACAACACATAGGAGTAGATGTACGCATCCACCTTACTGAATCTTTGATACTGTTAAAGTTAAATTACAAAGATGTTGTATATGGACCTTGGTCAACTGCTAAAGCACAAAGGCTTGTACAAAGAGTCAAAAACGCGTGCGCTCGATTCTGCTTTAATATACCTCCTAGGGGACATGTTACTTCATATCTTAATGAAAAATCTATTTTGAAAATGAGACACCGTCGAAAATTCCATTTGGCGTGTCTTCTTTTTGGTATCTTGAGCATGGGGAGCCTTCACACTTGTATAATAGACTCGACTGGATGACTGGTTCTAGGAAATGCGACTCGCGACATTGCTCTAAGCAACTTATTCTGTAAAAGTATAAGACCGCCACCTTTAGAGGTAGTTTCGGTTATATTGTATCCAGGTGCTGGAATAACATCCCCCCCCCCCAAATGAGGAGTACGAAAAATTTTCACAAATTTAAGTTAAAATTAAAAGACTACATTTTGCATAACCAACAAATTCAAGAGAATTTTGTCCATGATGTACGCATTATTTAATTTTATTATAATGCTACAACTTACCACAGCACATGGGTACTATTAGTATAATCTTAAACCATAATTAATATTCATGAGTAAATTTAGGTTTCAATGTGATACGATCGACATTGCGCTTACTCGTACACAGCGGGAACATTTCATATTTTATGTATTATATTGAATAACTACTTACTATTTTTTGTCTAGTGCACATTTTATTTCTTTTTTGTAATTTTTGTCGTCTGTTTAATTGTAAATTATCACTTCTTTCTTTGTTCGTAATGCTATTTGTTGTACTTTGTGTGTGTGTACAAAAACACTGACTTTTATTGTGTTACCGAACAAAAATCAATAATATAATGTTTGCATTGATACGTAATACATTGGAGTTATTAATTATTGTTATAAAAATATTTTTTGCATGGCTACATACTCTTAAAATTGTGGAAAAATGAAATTATAGTTTAAATTATGTATTAGGTACTAGTGTGTAGGCGCGACCGTGTGGTCACCGGACGGCTCAAGCGGAAGACCGTCGCTAACAGTATTGCCAGCAAATGCCGACCTTGAGACCGATTTGCACGGTTCATATCATTCAACTGTTATTTAGCTTTTCTTTTGTAATATTTGTTTACTTTGTGTGGATTTAGGGAAATAAATATATTCTTTCTTTCTTTCTATACAGATATACACAACAAAATCCCCAGAAGCTGTCTGTCTGAATGTGATTGATTTTCTCAAAATCTAGTGAACGGATTTTCATGCCGTTTTAGCTCATGGATGGAGCTATTCCTGAGGAAGTTTTTTATGTACTTGGCACCTCGATAGTGTCGGACAAAGCCGGGGCGGATCACTAGTAACTAATATCTAAATTTGTTACACCATATATTGATTTTGAGGGTAGGTACGAAGCACTAGGTATTCATTATTTGACACCGACACATTCATATCCGTGTTGGAACGGTGCCGAGCCCATACATTGCTGCACTTCGATTTATTAGGTAGCTTTCACACACTACATAATATTTTGTATTGCTTTAATAATATACCAAGTAACCTAACTGTTACGTTACTTTTTTCTATACATTACAATAAAACTGATTTTACTGAGATGTGAAGTGTCCAGATGTCACAAGTTATTAGAAGTGCCCAAAGAATTATATATATATATATATATATATATATATATATATATATATAGTTTCGTCAATATAGCTGCACGAAGGAAGAAGGGCCCACAAAAGTACAATATCATACCTCCAAAAGTTGTCTGTCTGAATGTAATTAATTTATTCAAAATCTATGGATCTGATTTTCTTTCGCTTTTCCCCAATGGATAGATTGTAATCCGTGAAAAATTCTAGTGCATAATTTGTCGAGGTAACAGTCTGGCCCCTGTTATTCAAAGCCCTAGCCTGTGTGGAACGCTATTATAAATAAAATTAGTAAATTTATTTTATTTTCTATATGATAAAGGGTAAATGATCATTTGGTACCTGTAGTTGTTTAGGCGCGTTGAAGTTAGATAAAGTAGATAAAGATAGGAGTAGGCTACTGGCTACTCCTATCTTTATCTATGCCTCTTTCTCGAAGAAAACCAGGTGGTATCGGTTCTGAAATAAAGGAGGTGGCAGCTGGTACCACAACGGTTACGTACTCGGTAGGAAAGTGCGCCCTGATATGGACGGTTATGGACTTTGGATACAAGATGGTATCGGTTGAACTTAGAGTTCTGCAGTGATGTTTGGGAGCGAAACTCCGCTGCGCAGCCTCGAATAGCGCTGCCAATTAACCCGACCAACTCCTTGGAACACTCCCTGTTGCAGATGCGATATAAGTCGTAGAGCGAGCCAACATCTCTCCGTAATCCCAAAGATCAATCTATTCGCAAATAATCTGGTCGTCATCGTTTCGGGTAATTAGTTGAATACTTTATTATTGGATTTATCATAAAAATGACCGCCTCCCTCCATATGGGCCACCGGATACAAACCGTACGAAACGCGACACTGGAGGTATCACTTTACGGCGGTATTATGTGAGCGAGAGGTACCCCGCCGATCGTACCGCCCTAATTCCGTTGCATATGGGGATGTAGTGTCATGCACTATGCATGGCACTACCTCCTACTATGCAGCATGGCACTACGTCTTCCTAAAATCGTGCGTACGTAGCACAGTCGATTTTGTTTCAAGCAGTCATAAATTAAGAGCCTTAATCCAAAAATCGAATAGGTTTTAATCAATTCTATTATGTCATTAACATCATTTATTACTAAACATAATATATTCAATATTCAGTTTTAATGTGTAAACCGTATTATGTTTTATGTTCGAATGGAATTTTGTGTGCCGAAATCCTGCTACGTGGTCACAGTGTAGGGAAATCAGTTTTTTTATCACCTTTTGAATATTCATACAGTAAAACCTTCCTCGGGAAGCGTTCTCTCCATGGATGAAAACCACATGGAAATCTGATCAGTAGATTGTGAGAAAATGTATCACATCACATTATTTGGCCATTTCTGGGGATATTGCTTTATAATAGGTATACATATGATAGAAATTCTAAAATGATTATGGAACGCCGGTGGTATAAAAAGTATATAACACAAAACTCAAGAAATAGAGGTACTGAACGGTATTACGCAGAGCTGGTTTGTTATTATGAAAAATTATAGAAAATATAAGACAAGCAATGAACAGTCGTCGAGCTTCGAACTATCGTCGAGCTTCGCGCTCCGAACAGTCGAGCTTAGCGCCACAAACAGCCGTCGAGCTCCGTGCTTCGAACTGTCGTCGAGCTCCGAGCTCCGATCTTTCGTCGAGCTTCGCGCTCCGAATAATCGTCGAGCTTCGCACTCCGAACAGCCATCGTGCATCGCACTCCGAACTGTCGTCGAGCTTCGCGCTCCGACAACACACCACAAAGCCCATAAGTCATGATGGCGAACCTGTAAATTATTACGGCCCCGTTACCGAGGGGATAGTCGTCGCCATGCGACCCTACCCGAGTTATGAGGTCCGCCTCGATGCCCGTAACCCTCACAGAATTCTGTGAAGATGACCAGCAGTGGATAGAAAATATGTGTGTAGTAACCGGTATGATTTAGACGTTGCGGGATCACTCGTATTGGTACCATATGGAATATGCTCAACATATCACTAAGAAAGGGTGATAATAATTATGAAAATTATGCAAATAGAGGTGTAATGATGTCGTTAACATTTCCTCTTATGGAGTTTGAAAATATTCGACATTTTATAAATCACACAAAAGCAGCTGTCAACCAAATTGTATAAGTACTCATATAAATAAAAAAAAATAGAAGATATTACGGAACATGGTCCGTAAAAATATAAAACCAGTAAGTCCATAATGTATAAGTATAAAAAGAATGTTGATGTGTTTTGTCATAACGAATTCAGAAACCCTTTTTGTTTGAAATCTCTGAGCCGCAGACCCTTAGCATATTTCAATGATGTACACTGGTAACGAGCATCCCTTTAAAAGGGTACGCTGGAATTCCAAACCATGCTGAACTTGGGAATCTGTTATTCTATAAAAGTCCGTATATCTTTAAAATAAAAACTATAGTTCCTTGACCAATTCCGAGGCATGGTTCTTGTTCAATCCCGTTGCGTTGGAAAGGTCCTCATTTGCAGTCGTTTTGCGAATGGGTTTGGTAATTAGGATTCTTGAAGGTGAGTCTTGAACACAACATAAATATCTCCGTTTAGTTGAAACTTATTCCCACGAAATTTCAACCACTCGCTAAAGTACGGCTTTTAAGCGTTCATTTGCGTTTTCGTTGCTGCTTTCACAAAATAATTATTTAATACTGTTGCTTGGATCGTTGCTAAGTAACGTATAATATTTAATGGGGTCTCAGAGTGGCTTTTGGATGACTTTGTATCTATACAAATAAATAAAATTCCTGATACTAGAATTTTATGTGATTTTCAAATAACAAAGGTTTTATACGTGCCGTGTGTTAATTTATAAATGTATGTCTGTCTGACTGTCATTATTTTCATATAGGAGGAATATCTGAAACGACTGGACCAACTTTGACAAATAAATAAATAATATTTTTTACAACTCACTGAGATCTATGTACATGGTCGAAATTGGGCCACATTACAGTTGAGAAAAAAAATACAAATAGTGCTTTTACCGTTCACCACCAAAGGTGGCACTTGCTGTAGTGCTGGTGGGTGTTCATCAGAAGCCCCTGCTGCAAGATCCACACTGCACCGGAATCCAATCAGGGCCGGTGACGGCGCGTAAATTCGTTTCCCCGCGTGACCAAAAAATATCAGGAGACTAATAAAGGTTCACGGTTACATTACTAACACTGAAAAGATTTCAACTAAAAAATCTCTACATCAGCTTTTATTTATTGTACATTTTACAGAACATCCAGGGTACTGTTCACGGAGACAATATCTCGATGTATCCTTTTTACTTAATAGTATTTAAACCGTAAACGTTTTATCCGTTTGTTATCTTTTATATAAATGTTTTAAATCCTTCTGTCTTTTTAAAAGATATTCAATAAAAGTTGTTTTTTACCAAACTACGTCAGAAAAACGGCTTCTAAGTTTGGGATGTATATAGCTATTTCGCAAAAGTGCATTAGTTTCAGCATCTTTGGGGCTCTTTTTAAATTCTACTTTCGGAAAAGGAATTAATCTAACAACAGCATGTGATCGAGACAGTTGGATTGAGCTGACAAGTGATACGTGAATTTACTGCGCATGAGTAAATGTTAGCTAATGGTCAGGTAAGTGTTTAAATTCAGTAGCTAGGAAGGTCGAAAACTCATTTTTTGACTAACAATTGATATTTAAAACCATTAAGCACTTCCAAGGCTACGACCGCAATGCGAACAACATGACAAAAATAAACGTTCCTACAGATGTTAAAATATATTCTTAAACACACGCAAATAGACTGCTTCTTTTAAAAATGAGAAGAAAATTCAGCGACAATAATAAGACCAATTTCTAAAAATGAAACGACTGCCACTTCTAATATCCCAGCGAATATACACCATGAAACAATATGACGTCTTTATAAATTGTGTAATACAAATATGTATCCTAAGATAATTACGAATGACACAATGGGAGAGGACAAAATGAACAAAAAATTGAGTTGATATTTAGTGACAGCGGTCCAAGTCCCTCGGGGCCGGTATTGTCCCACCAGCCTGAATACAGAACGCTGACCACTGACTGAACACATTCTACTGGATGCGACATAAATTGTAAATGATATATTAATGCACTGAACACTGTTTTGTTAAGTTTTGTTAAAATAAACTCCCGTTTAAATAATGGGCTGCAAATTGTATGCTTTTGACAACGGAGCTTTATTTTCATTTTGGCTACAATGGGTAGTAAAACAATATATAATAACGTCTAATTTGGTTCATATTATCACCTCTACCATAAACAACTCTTATCTTTCTTAATTATAAGCAAAGTAAGTAATTAATAGAATATTTTGTTAGAAAGAACCAGTTGCTGAGTCAAAAACTGCTTGCAGATTAGAAATATTAAATAACTTTTTGTAAATAATTAAGACAGAAGTTAGTAATAAATTCACCCGTCTGAGGGTGAAGGGGGTTACGGGGCCCCCAGTCATGATACTCTCCATTAGTGATTCAATCCCGTCAGCGCCGAGACAATTTTGGCTAGCGTGCGCGAGCGGAACAAACGAGTAATCATCTGCGGGCTGCCCTCGACGTCGGAGTCGGGATATGAGGGATCCCCTTGTCTCTGTAACCATGATAATAAAACTTAAATTAGCTATCCTAAACATTCTCAAATCGGGATGCATCTCTCGCATCTACGGGACAGTAGGGTTCGGACACCTTTTCGACCCCAGACCTAGTCTCGTCGCCCAATGAGTACTCACAGCAATCCGATGAAAGTATATTGGGCTTCTCTTCGCTTCCACAGCAATAGTTCAGGTTACATTAACTGATAACCTTAAGTTTTGAGAAGTGGCATATCTAAGCAATTCCGTTCTATACACAGCGGGTCTCGTCTGTTTATAGAACTGTTTTCATTAACAAGACAGCGCGTGACTGAAATAAATTGGCCTTTCCGAGGGAACTAGTTTTTTGAATCAAAAGGCTAAGGCCTTTAAAGGGATAGCATGTTATTGTGGGTCTGAAAAATGTACATACCATAACTTAGTGCTATTTATGTTGTACAATTATATTATATTCACAAACCGCACGAAACGCGATGGCGTCGCTGTCACCTTACGTCGGTATCAATTGAGGGAGGTGAGACGAAGGACAATGCATCGGCATAGTAATCATGTTAATGGGCTTCGATTGTCGTAGGAGGGGTATGATGACTCGTTTGTCCCCCTGTGCTATAAAAAAGGCGGAGACAACGTAATTATTCATATAAGTAATTTTAGTCGTATTTGAATTTGTATATATCACAATGGTCCAATCTTTGTCAACTTATGTATGGTAGATAAATAATTTGTTAAAGTTATTAAAAATAATGAATATAAAATCTGACCTGAATCTGAATTGATCTGCAATACATTTTAATAATAGGTGTATCGATGATCAAATTAACACAAAAACTTTCAAATCAAATGTCTCATTCCTTGTGAGTATTTTCGTATCTCGCATCTTGTCGTATATCGTGTTACACCAGCCTAATATAAAAGCATTTGTATGCCTCCACCTTTATTTTATAAGAAGACATTTCAATTCATAACGTTTTAATATTAGAAACCCAGACTGTGGGCATACCCACAGCCTTATCTTGCTGTACCGTACTCGGTGCAAGATTTCAACACAATTTCGGGATAAAGATCCGAGTTAGCAAGAACGGGCCACCTCAGCACCAGCCCCGACCGAGGAACCCATTATGATACTTTACTTCAGTTAGAAATCACTCATCTTATTTAAAAAAAAATTGTAATAATTTTAATTAATAAAAGTTAAATAATAGATTGGTTTTTGTGGCATCTACGGCTGCTACAATCGTAACAAGTAACAAAATATTATGACGTGAGTTGCTAACAAACTAATTATTTATTGAAGAATAGGTCAAGCCAATGCAGTAATATAATTACATCCCTAATCATTATTTTCTTTATTAAGGAAATGATAGGTATCATTCGAATAATAAGCGATCAACACAATTTTTTTAAATAATGTTGGTGCCGTAATAATGCATAAAAAATTTAGGAAGAGGTAGTACCATGCTGCATAGAAGAAGGTAGTACCATGCATGGTGCATGACACTACACCCTTCTATGCAATTGAGTCGGGCCCGCACGACCGGGAAGGCATCTCTCGCTCACATAATACCGCCGTAAAGTGACATCTTCAGTGTCGCGTTTCGCGCGGTTTGTAAGTAGCCGATGGCCCATTAGAGCGGAATAAGGGAAACGCATCGGCATAGCGATTATGTGGATGTTCATGGGCGTAGGTAGTCGTAAAAAGGCTCCAATTTCTCGTTTGTCCCCATATTATATACAAAAATATATTTAATTTGGGTCTAGTCTATCTTTACTGCAACGTCACTATTATACTACAACAAATGAGATGTTGGAGTGCGCGATATTAAAAGTCCTTATGTACGTCCGCCCTACCCCTTGCTCTATATTTAGGGACTTTAAGTGTGTTCACTAACTTTGTAAATCGGACAATGTTTTGAAAGATTTTCATAGGTTCCAGCTGTCACTGTACACCGTATTTATTGAATGAACTGTATAGTCACGGTGAAATTAAAAGTCAGAGTAAGTCAAGAAAATTAAGGTTTTGAAATACCGTCTGTGCGACGCATTAGATTTTTACTAGATACTATAGATTTTATAGACACTTAGAAATTCAAACTTAGAAATTCCTTACTTAGAATACCAATAAAATTTTTGGTCGTACCTGGGACTCGAACTCAAGTCTCATCTCATGTTGATAATACTGACTACTACACCGCAAGCCAACCTAATGACAGCCTTTCATGAATCGAGAGCTATTAAAACCCAGTAGTCCTGTTTATTATATATTTAAAATTCATAAATGATGTACGCCTGGCCTGAGTTTACGATTATGTAATGCAGACTACTAGACCGCAAGGCAATCTAATAACAGCCGTTCGTTAATCAAGAGCTCTTAAAAACCCAGGAGTCCTATTTATTTTATATTTAAACACCATAAATGATATACGCCCGGCATGAATTTACGTTCAGGTAATTCCATTACGTATTTACGTTATATACAAAAAAGGATTAGCTTGACTCAGTGGCGTAATGCATTTAGCACATATGATCCGTGGTGTTTACACAGTAGTCAAAATATAATTATGATTCTTGATATTAAAACAACAGATGTAGCAAAGAGGGATAAAACTGCGTCACCAGCGTTTGAGCAATAAATACAGCGATAAAAGAGCCGAAATTGTTTTTTAAACAGCCACAGCAGTTTATTATATCTGATCAAGTTTTATTACAACTTAACATCAACCATATAAACATATTTCTTTAATGATTCAGTCTACGTTATTGCGTCTTAGTTTTTGTTATATTTCGATCATACTTATCTCGTATTAAATTGATATGTTTATTTATATGTTTAAATTATATTGTTTTATAAATAAATAAGACATTGACACCGCCGTAAAGTAACAGTTTATGAGTACCAATGGAGATGAAAGACGAAATGAGGAAATAAGGGCAACGTATTATTGATAGTATGCAATAATTCGGATGTTAATGTTGGCAGGCTTCGATGGCTCGCTTGCACACCCTATACTGAAAAAAATAAACGGGTATGTCAAATTTAGAAAAAGAAAACCAGATAACTACGTCGTTAAGCATTTTTAAACACATTAAACAACAACACCAACATATAGATGCAATTAGGCATCCAATATTATCCCAGAAGACATGAATATTTTGTCTTTAAATAGCTGAACACAGGACAACATTTTGAACTCAATCAAACAAGACTATTACAGAGCCGACCTGGAACAACAACCAACTGCAACGTTGATTATACCAAAATATCCACTTAAATAAAATCGTTTAGAAACAGAAACAATCGAACAAAGCCAAAGTCGTTAGTCGGTTGATTCGCTGAACATGTTTCAGTTGACTCTTGTTGTTGCCAGCAATAAACCTTTTTTGATTCCATTTTCTATTAAAACTTCTTAATTCGTTTGTGTTTAATCGTTTTGAGTCATGGTCTACGCTCGAAAAAATAATGCAGTCAACACTTTAACCGCAAGCATCACAATGGCGAATCTAAATCTTAAAGCCAAGCATATGGCAGAACGAGCCAGACACGTATCTAAGCAGCAAAGACACAGTCACAATGTGTCTGTTACTTCAGATTCGGCAAGATGAGGATATAGTGTAATATAAACATACTGTACAAACATTAATATAGATATGTGTACAACCGTAATTACAATAGTATATATAAATAGATATAAGTAAATAATATCGGGTCACTCGCCGCGCATCCACCCTCAGTGTTCTATCTCAATCCTATACTTAGCCTTGCCATAAATGTTGTAACAAAGAAATTAAATGTTTAAATTCTTAATAACATTTATTAATTTTACAGTCTGTTAGTTTAATACACAAATTAAAACAATTACAAACATAAAAAGCTTATTCGTTGTGGTCTCCATTGGCTCCAATACAATCTTTTAAACCTTAAGGCCAGTTATAAATATAAGTACCTTTCCATGGAGAAGTTATTCACTGCCAATCGTATGGATTGTTTTAGGGACTCCAAATTATCATTATGTTTAAAGCACTGCATCCTCCAATGCAACGGAATTATGCCGGTACGACCGGGAAAGTACCTCTCGCTCAATTGATCCCGGCGTAAATTGACAGCGTCGCTGCAGCGTTTTGTGCGGTTTGTGAGTAGCCGGTGGCCCATTGGTGGGGAGGGGTGATAGGAGGGCAACGCATCTGCGTAACAATTATGCGAATGTCCATGTGCGTCGGTAGTCATGAAGAGGCTCCGTTTTCTCGTTTGCCCCCATGTGATATAAAAAAAGATCCGGACCCAGTATAGGCAGCCGCGAGCCTCACACACCGCATCGCATCCCACCTCGAAAGGCTGTGGGCAAATGTATTTGTCTGCGAAACTAAAAAAATATTTATATTAGAGTGAGAGTCAAGCCTTTTTTATTCCAATAGCCAGAATACTTATCGTAAAAATGTTCGTAAACATGATGAAATGAGTAGGCTTTTTACATTATTTTCCTCTTAATATTGTCTACCTACATCGTTCGATTTTGGTTCCTCTGCACCATGCGAAATCTAATGTTGGATGTAATAATTCAAGAGGCACCTGATTCCCTTGAGTGCCTGCTCGTGGGAAGTTCAGGTGCAGATGAACTTAGAATCCTGACGCGATTTTCAATTGTTACCATGAGTTCAGTTGCTGATTACATAAACTGGTGAACCATAATAAAGGTTTTTTCTATTTCTATTTCTATATGTTCACCTGTTTTCTACAGCCACACATACACACAAATACTATAGAAAGCATAAGGTCTTAATTTAAATGTTAACCTAAAATTTAACATGTAAATCAGGTGTCGCTACTAACTGCAGTATGAGCCCAAAGAGGACACAATGCTTTGGACTCATTCGGTCTAAGTAGCACCACTATTTCATATCATATATTGTAAAAAAATCCTTATAAAATTAGGCCCAATAGAAATATGATAATGATCGATGCATGTTAATCCTATAATTACTAATACTATTTGTTTGCTTTCGATCTATAAAAAGAAACTTAAATCAAGAGTATTTAATGGGTTGATGATGATTAAAACAAAAAGATGGAGAGGAAATTGCAGTATAGCAATTATTAGACGCGCAAAACATTGTTAGTCATTAGGGTACTTTTTACATGAATCCCAGAACTTTTGCGCAACTTTCCAAACTTGTAATATTAACTTCATTGACCTAATAAACAGCTATTCCCTCGTGTGCCATCGCCCTGTATATAACAACCCACCGTCCAATTTATATGGAAAACGTTTCTAAATGTATTTCGTTTGATACGATCAACGCTCAGTCTGGATCGGGATTTGGCCGTACATCTCTGTATCATGGGAATGATAGTTGGGCTTTCTGTCAGCAATCGTTCGCTTTGCATACTAAGGATACGATCCGCTGGGGACAAATACATGAGGTGGATCCCTTTCTCGTGAGAAATTGTGAATGTTTAGTATAACGACATGCTAAGATGGCTGCCCTTTTTAAATGAATTGGTATTCCTAGTTTTTTTTTTACAAAGATTTTCTTGTATTATTCGCCGAATTCGCGTGGTTTGACCTATCAAATACCATTTGTTCTTTTTTTGATACCACATTAGTTAGACAAATTGACAAATAGGAGACGCGAGACGAGGCATCTTGTCTACAAAATGAGCTATATAAAATATTGATTTAGTTTAATAGATTAACAAAATATTAGACAGAGTTGAAGCTAATCAAACAGCAGTCCCACCGCGTCAATATCGCTGAAGTTTATGACAAAGAAAATTGTTCCATAGTGAACGAAACTCGAAAGAGATAAGTTGTTTCGAGGGACGTGACTGGTAAGGTAGGAATGGAAGGAGCATAATATCGACAGAGAGAAGAAAAAAGTAATAAATGGTTTATACATGTCGTTGCCCTGAAGTAGGGCCAGTATAAATAGGGCCTGGGCGAAAGACAACAATGAGTTATGTATTATTTAAAGACTACGTACTAGCATTACCAGCCTAAAGAGAATAAATACCTGGAAGAATATTTCCCACCTACGACTTGTATATAGTTATATAATTCGCGAAAATACCCATTAAAATAATTTTATAATTATGATAAAATTTGGGAAAACCTTTTCTGAAGAATTTATTCAACTATGCGACTTCTATAAATTAAAGTCTACACTGTACAGGTGCTGCAATTGTACTTCATAGTGTGTTTATTTTTCTTCTTCCATAGCTTGGAGTGGCAAACGACCATCGTGAGGCATTTGTCGACTACCTGCCGACGTCCATGGACGTGTGTCGTACATATGCGTTACTCTCACCAACCTCAAGAAATGAAACAGCACAACTGTCACTTAACGATGGTGTCTTCAAAATGAGAGGTCAGTCGTGCCAGCCCAATTCGGCCGCAATGCAGCATGGCACTACGTCTTACTAACCAATAATAACAAAGGCTGTGCGTGATGTGTCCTTCGGTACGTGGTCTTTACGAGTTCAGATCGCAGCATGCCAGCTTTTTCCATTGTCTGTCAAGATCTGTTTCGGGGGAAGCCAGTTCCATGACTTCTCCCGAAACAAATCTTGACAGACGTACAGTCGAAAGGAAAGACAAGTACAGGGACAGACAGACGGAAACACAAATTGACAGATGGATACATGGAGAAGCAAATGGATAGACAGACGACCGAACAGACAGAGGTACTGCCACGTTGTATAATAGGAGGTAGCGAAATGCATGGTGATACTACAGTCTCCTATGCAATGGAATTGGGCTAGCGCGATCGGGGAAGTACTTCTCGCTCACTTGATACCGGCGTGTGTGAAAGTGACAGCATCGCTCTCACGTTTCGTGCGGTTTGTGAGTAACCGGTGGCCCATTAGAAGGGGGATGATAGGAGGGCAGCGCAACTGCGTAACAATCATGTGAATGTCCATGGGCGTACTTCAAAAGAATCCGATTGCTTCTTTGCCCCTTTATCATATAAAAAATAAAGAAAACATAGCAAAATTAACGAACATTTTGAGTTATGAAGCAGTAAAGATTCAAATACTCTAGTTCGAAGCGGGAATCAAACCGAGAATTACAATTAGCTCGCTAATATTTTCAGTAACACAACGAGGTCTTGCAATACTGATATAGCAAACTGTACACAATACGCCATTAATATGCTCCGTAATGTTCGCTAAACACTTCAATTTCGCATAATTTTACAACACTGAACAATTTAGGATCCTCATTAAATATTATCATATCGGTGAAACCAACAACACGCTTCTATTTCGGCCATTCATTCGGCTGTGCGCACATACGAGCGGAGCGGTAAAAGCTTTATGACTTACCCGTTTTGGTTATTATTTATAGCGAAGTACCAGATAAAACATACGTTTATCCATAGTGTATGCAAATTTGTTACCTTTCTTCCGCCAATCCCCCACTTTGGGCCATTCAGCTTCTCACAAGCTGTAAAACGCAGTTACTCGTAGTATTAATCATGTCAGCAGCGGAATTTTATTTCACATGAACCACTAAAGGAGATGCAGATACGATGACTATCCTTCTTGAATCTTAAGTTATCGGGATTAGATAAAAAACAATCATCACATTTGGTTTTGTAAGAAGCACAACCTGTTTTGACTGTAATACAGGAAAATATTTCTTTGTCTGGGTACGGTTTTCTCAATGCGTACGGCGATAGAATCCGTAAAATTAGTTTTATTGTTATTAGTAATATTCGCATAAACTTAAGACATCAACACATTTCATTGCGAACGCTCTTATCAAACAATGCAAAAATCGTAGACAATTTGTTACAAGAAGAAGAAGTTAATAACTTTATTTTCATCGAATTTGAAATTGACATAATGCAAGCGTAGATTATTGAGCTCCTTGTCGCATTTGGTGCGGTTTACTTTATTAGAATAATCAAAAGTCTCCATTACCCCGACTGATCTGTTAATAATATAACGTAGGCATTCACTAGAATGTTATCCTCGTTTCCTTCCTATGTGTAAACACATATTTTTTAAACATCGAGAATGGCGGATTTCCACACATCACTTTATGTGAGGCCTTAGCATGCATTACCAGGGATTGATTATTAATTCGCAAACTGTTCGCTTACTCCGACGTACGCCACAAGAGCTTCTACTTACTCTACAGTAATATATTGACTGTGAAATTTTAATGTAAGTTGCCGAATGAAATATTGAAGCATTTTACATCTAAAATAATTATAATTCACGATGGCTAGCTAAGTTAGTAGGCTAGCAAACGTGGCAGTTAATCCGCGTATTACGTCAGAGGTCGTAGGTTCGAATCGTACCTATATAATAGTTGTTTATATAATATATACAATATCATACATATTATATATTTCTCCCATAATAAATAGGTATCTTTAATTTATAAAAATATAAAATGTATTGTCCATTAGCCTGTACCTACCTACCTATAACACAAGTCCTTACGTAAATACTTGTCTAAATCCGAAGTAGCCCACCACACTTTCTCACCCCTGCTGCTCCTGTGTCACCAGGATTGACGGCGGCCACCATTTGTGATCCTTTGAAAAAAGAGTTTCCCCCTTTGAGTCAAGAAAAGAGACGGCAGCCAGGAGAAGCCCGGCTGCTATGTAACACGGAGATATAAATATGCTATGCATCATGGATCTTGACGGAATCTACCACAGGAGAATAACTATCTCCCCACCATGGTTCAAGCCTTGTCGAGGCGGTGGGGCTCAGTAGCCTGGGGTTATCCGAGACACCTTGGGCGAAGCCAATTGAACCGATGAAGAGGCGGCTCTTAGTACCCCTCCTATAAGAAGAGGGGACTTAAGAGCAAGAGGAGGTGCCGCTCTTTGTACCCCTCTTATAAGAAGAGGGGACCAAAGAGCAAGAAGTGGCGGCGCATTTGCGCACGGGGCAAGGGGCGAGGATGGGAACCTCACCCCATTGCACTGTCCCAAAGTCGGTGGGGTTGTCCTGTGGTGCGGGACAACCCCATCTGTGGAGGTGGCGTCGGTCTCTTCGGGGGCTGACTTGCCGTCGAGGTGCCCTGATGATTTGTTGTTCCGGGGCACCTCATCAAAGACGGCACTGGTGGCACTCGCGGTGGTTTTTGTGGGTATTCGGCACTATATAATGTGCCGCGAGACCCACACACCACTGGACCCCACCCAGGGCCAGTGAAGGGAAGAATGCGTTTCCCCGCGTCAACAAAAAAAAAAAAAAAGGAGAATAACTATCTAACACAGGACAATGTGGTGTGATAAGTCCACCGATGTTATTATCATTAATAACCCATTCGCTATCCCGACAACCGTTAAACAATCGAAATGTTTATATATGATTCCTGGGACAGGGAACCTGTTAATATTATTTTAAACGTTCAATGAAAATGTGGTGAAGTGATAAATATTTCTTGTTGTACACGGTGATAAAACTACAGTTTGTTTAAATAACAAGCTGATAATTTTAATATTACCTTATTTTTATAAGACGTAAAACATCGGCTCACAGCTCCACATGTTTGACTATGTTTCACAGCAGAATATCTCGGGATAGTCAAGATTGGTAAATTTTCCCTTTCATTATTCCATGATCATTAATTTCAGTCTTAATTATATCAACGTCCTTAACATTAGGAATAATATATTTTCTTGTGTATTTCCCGGTGCAGTTGATAAATGAGAAAGAAAATTGATTTATTCAGCACTTGGGTTTCGTGCGAGACATTTCTCACTAACGTCTTAACTCTACTTTTTACATAATGGTATCCATCAGGATGTGTGTCAACACACAATGTTGGTCTCGAAAGCATGAAGCGTTTTCCACGAGTATTACTCCACAAAGCGTAGAAGGCACAACAGCATGAGTATAGCTGTTAAACATCATCAATTCATCTCTATCGCAATATGGCACTAGCTTTTAACAAAACTCTAAATATGTATTTTATTTTTAAAATCTTGACTGTAAAAAAAAACTTAGGATGGTTTTTTGTGATATTTGAGATTAAAATGCAATTAATTTGCTATACTACAACTAAATCGTCCATTACGACTTTGGAACCTATGTATGCGAGTATACTGTAAAACGGAGTGAAAAGGGATCAATGGGTAAATAGGGATTATCACAGGCACAGCTCATGATATTCAATAATAAGACCAAATCATAATAATATTATGAGAGTTTATTGTTTAATTATTATAGGATATTTAAAAGGCATGCGGCCCCTAAAGTTATTGAATAGCTTGTGTAATGAAGATAATTTCTATAATAAATGTGTTATAGCTGTAGTGAATTTCCTGAATGAATCTTTTTTCGTATTTACGCGGGAAAACGTGTTTTCTTGCCATTACGGACCAAGTCCAGTGGCTTATGTGGCTCGCACATTTTAGGGCGGGACCACTTAACCACCGAGAGAGCCAACAGTGCCGTCTTTGGTGAGGTGCCCGGACCTCGCAACTATAAACCCATAAGGGAACCTCGAAGGCTTATCACTCCCCTAAGGAAACGAGACTACCTTCTTAAAAGGGTAGGCCCATACCGAAGAACAACCCCAGTAATTTTGGAACAGTGCATGGTGTGAGGTTCTTATATTCGCCCTATGCCTCGTGCGCAATAGCACCTTCCCCTCCTGCTGCTTAGTCCCCTTTTCTTATAAGAGGGGTATAAAGAGCAGCCTTCTCATTGCAGTTGGCTTCATCCAAGGTGCTTTGGTTCAATACAGACAACTACACTACTTACACTATTACTATTACACTCTCTACCCAGTGATCCGCTCTCCAAAAAAAGGTTAATCGCAATTTGGATGTAGACGTTTTTCAAGAATCCTTAGTAAATGTTTGAACATGGGCCATACATTCTTATACGAAGGGAGCTGTAACTGACCGAAAGCACGACAAATGTGAGTCGGAGCAATTTTAGAAACCAATTTATCTAAATTGTTAGGATATTGAAGATATTTAAAGTTTTTTCTAAATAAACATATTTATCCTGTGCGCATTTTCAAAAGTGTAGTGATAAATTGATTGTTTCGAACTATGTGGTAGTCGATTCAAAAATTTTCTTTTTTCAAAACAGGTTCTATTTTCATATCGATGTCTTAAGTTTACGCGAATGTTAGTCATTACATTAAAACTACTTTTACGGATTTTATCGTGGCTTATTTAATTATTTATCTAGCCCGACGTTTCAGAAGCTTTACAGCAACCATGGTCACGGGTGGATTAACTGTCTCTTTACGGGTCTCGGTAGTTATGTAAAGGCTCCGAATGCAGTTTGCCTCCCGTTCGTGTTATAATAATTATCATCATGGCTGTCACAACACTCCTGATATATTGGTCGTGCTGATGGTTTGCCTGATTTTTCATGGTTGGCAGCTGATATTACTTTTCCACAAATTTATCTGTGTGTAGCGTGTACACATAGTACATTCGGTGAGGAAACATTACTGTTATCTAATAAGGTTTGTCTATCTTGTGGTGAATTGGCCGCGACAACGTTAGCCCTCCACTCTAACAAGAGAGAGTGGAGATAATAGATAAAAACTAAAAAGAACTTGTAGTCAAATGTAATCGGAATGCAGCAAAATTGTAATAAAGTCTCGCTAAAAATGGAGTAAATATAATTATGTCGGTGTCTGTTGACCTCACTTTGGTGACTTCAAGTCAGTCAATAGAAGTAAAACAAAGAGGGGTTCCACATTCCAATTAAACATCATAATAATAACACCGGAAATCATAATAATAACACGCAGTAACTGACTTAAAAACAAATTACTGGGCCCAATAACTATGACAGATAATATGGCATGGCTAGCGTTGATCAAAAGAAACATTACCAGAACAATAAGATATCAAATATAATCAGGCACTAAAATTATTTTTGAGTGTCATATAGTGTATTTGCAAAAAGCAGAAGATAGAAGGGCACATATAGTCGTTTTGTAATAAAAAGTAAAAACTGTACCAAATTAAAATAATGTTAAATAAAAGAGCATATAAAAGTAGTTGTGAAAATGTCAGTACACAGCCAAATAATGTAACGTTGCAACGACGGCCCACCTTCACACGAAACTAGGTTGCGCGTTCAACTTAAAAGCGCCATAACGAGTGAAAAGTAATGTAACTCGCTCTATACATAAGTAATGTTTGTACGACAAATTTACGCAACGGTGTCAACGTTTTATTTGTCGTTTCACACTGAAAAATATGGATAAATTTTCTATTAGTACTTTAACGTAAGACATATTTTAAAGGGTCAGTATAGAGTCATTGGCGTTACAGCTGACACAGAAAAATCAGAGAAGTCATCCATATACTAGCAACGTATAGGGATGAGATTATACTGTTAACACAGTAAAAGAACGTTTGTTTAATTGAATTTAATTGATTGAAAACACTTTGGAAGACACTTGAAAATAAAACTCTCCTCCCAGTCTGTTTCGGTATTGTTGTAACAAAATGTAATATAATGAAATGTAACTTATTTTTAATTTCTCTGGAGTCATCAGTACTGTTTAGTTTGCTTTGCCAGTTATTCTCAGGTCAGTTTTAGGGTTGAAGTAGTAAAGAAAGAACGTTTAAATGAGATTTGTAACATCTTGCTTAGAGCTTGTTGCGTTTTATGTGCTTTGTTGAAGGAAGACATGTGTATAGAGCAATCAGGGACCTAAATATATTATGTTTTCTTCGTTCCAAAGGAAGGTAACACATCTTTCATATCGTTGCTTCGTGTTTTCCATTGGTTAAATTCTTTCGGAGTCCCAATACAATTCAGGATTGCTCAAAAAGTCCTAAGCTATTATTTTTATAGGATATTTTTTATTAGACAACAAGCTGTCCCAACGTAGGTTGTCCTGTCATAATTGTAGACAAATAGTAACATACGAGTCAGTAATGTAATTTTAGACAAGAACATAATGTTCTTGTCTGAAATTACTGTGGTAAATATGAAATGATCCTGTACCATTTTTTTAACGTATTCCAACATACAATCCTTGGATCTGACATCACAAAGGAAACAATAAAATTATTTTCATATTCATGGGTGTTTAGCCAGATCAGATCGTCGCAACCACTGTCAGTTCAACAGGTATGCAATTTTGGATCGTAGTACCGCAGCGTGGGCTAGGGCGTCCCCAGGAGGTGACGAATACCGATCCGCCTCCATCGGTACGAGAACATACGTGAATGGGGGCCGCCACCCACCACGCCATACCCGAGTCGGTGAACGAGGTGTGCGGTGTGCCAGATAGGCACGCGGAATATGGGAGGTGGGTTGGAACATGAGATGAATGAATTCATACATGCAATGAACGAGAGATGTTTGGATGTTTTATGTGCAATAGAGACTAAGCGTTAGGGTAGCGAAACCACTGATCTCCCCGATGGTGTGATGTACCTGTCGTCTGAAGTTTCACAGAGCAATCACGCTAGCGCCGGAGCGGGTATTATTCTATCCTCACTCTTAGTCCCGGTCGGCTCAAGGCTTATCTGGTTTCGCGTCAAGCTTGGACTCACGAGACTTTTAATGGTTGCATTATAATATGCACCTACTAACTCGTCGAAAGCCAGTGGATCTAGGAAAGTTTTGGGATTATGTAAGGAATGTTATGGACTTAGTAGATGCTAATAAAATAAAATAGTTATACGTGTTGATTTTAATTGATGTGTTGGGACCAAGCGGCCAGCTTTTGATGCCACATTCGGTCCATAAAGTGAATTATCCTGGTAAACACATCACGGATTTATGTCTAGAAAGAAATCTCCTTGTGGCCAACACAGTATTCCCTCACAAAGACATACACAAGTAGACATGGAAGAGAAAGGACCGAAAGACTGTGATAGATCTGACTTTGATTGATAGTAGGCTCAGCCAATGTTTAATGGATACGATTGACGATTTGAAAGGATAAAGAGTGAAAGGTTGCAAGAACTGAATGTTGAAAGTTTGTATTGGACTTGGACTAGGATGAATGCCGGCAAGTTTTAAATTAAAGCATGGTGGACGTAGCGAAGAAGGTCTGTGGAAGTATACAACTGTGCAAGTCAATGAATGAATATGCATTGTGATATGACGAAGTGAAAGTTGCGATTGAAAGGAAGAAGAATGCATAGGTAAAAGATGTTCCATGTGTGCAAACTAAAGATATTAGTGAAGAAAAAACGAGAAAGAATATGATTTAAAGCGGAGGAGAGGCTGGCAAATAATTTCGAGGCGAACACTAAACTCTTCTGGATATGATTAAGTAAATAACGCTGGAATAACGGAAAGAATTATCAAGCTGTAGGTTAGAAGGTTTTCGGCAGTTTAGTGAATTTAGAGAAAGCATTTGACAGAATTGTGCAAAAGAAACTTTGGGACACATTACCCAGCTATGAGGTACTGTCCGAAGGTGATCAAGAGCCTTCGCAACCGGCGTGTCTGTTTGAAGAGTGTTTTGAGTGTGAAGGAGGCAAGGCAGATACGAAAGGACCACGGTGTATGGTATTCCGTTGCCTCTGTCTACCCCATTAGTAGCTGGCGTTAAGTTGTATTATTGTTGTTGTTGTTATATTATCATATTCGTTCAGTCACTTCGAAGTTACGGGTTATGGGTTATATAAATTTGAAAGGTTTAGTGTGTATAAATTTAGGTACAAGTATCGCCTAAAAAACCTTTTGTTTAATGTGACATATTATTATGCTAAACTAAATAGTTTAGTAAGAACAATGTGACATTTACAGTTTGTCGATAACAATGTACATTAATTTTGTTTACATAAACTGCAACAAAGAATTTTCTTTTTTTTCTTTTCTGCACGATTATTGCTGGAGCTTTACAAAATGAGACCATAATCAATTTTATGTGTGGCTATCGTCCTTGGGTCATGATCGGCATTCGTTACGAAGATTCTATTTGCACATTATTAACATTCTTGAATGTAAAATGAATATAACAGTAATTATTATGAATATAAATATTGTTATATTCATTACTGTTATATAAATGAATATAACAGTAATGAATATAACATTAATGTAACAGTTCTTTATTATTTATAAGCTACAAATGCACTACAAAATATATTTTTTAAAACCCTTCACTTCCAATACTCTCTAACACGGAACAAAATAGGATTCCTGTAGCATTTTTCTCTAATATTATATTAAACTGGAAATTCATATTTTTCTCCAGTCCAGTAGCTTAGGACTATTTAATTGTTTAACCATTATTTAATATCTAATGCAAACAAAGAAATAAACCAGAAAAGTCTTGCAGACCAGCAACATTTGCACAAAACCTGCTTGTGCAAATGTTATATATGTTGACTGCATCCCATCGGCCATTAGGTGATCTGTTTTTTGTACAGGGAGATTTTTAGACTTTGTACTGTGTGATTATAGTACAGTAGGAAGAGGAAGTTTACAAAAAGTCCCCAAAAGTCTGTATGTATGTGATTGATTTTATCAAAAGCTCCTGAACATATTTTTATGTGGCTTTCGCCTATGGTTGAGGAGATTATCGAGAAAAAAATAATGACGTATAATTTTTAAAGTAACTATTTAAAAGCCAACGCCGGGTCGGATCATAAGCCTAAAATAATTTAGCGAAACAAAATGATTACACATACTGTGCTACATATACACTCGACACATTATCAATGTTGTTTGTATATAACAACATGTACAAGCAAGACTTACATGACATGTTTTCTCAAGAGTTGATAGACTGTTTATTTTATCTGTTACTGCGTTATCGCCGTTCTGACAAGATATGAAGCTACATAAATTTGCCTCTACTTTACGAAATATATAATAAATAACAAATTGGTATGCGCTACTTTATCCTTTATCTACAATTTTTGAGCTGCTATAACATTATTTGCCAACATCTTATGTTCTACAGCAGTTGCAAAAGGATTATTTTTGTACTCGCAAACTAGTTATCGGAATATTTTATTGTAGCTGCTGCAAGAGTCAGAGTTTTCGTACCAACTACTACTGGCAAGTAATCCGATGTTTCATGAAACCTTTCGACACATAAAATAATGGTGATTTAATCAGGAGTCATTTTAGAAAACGGCTGTCCGACACGACCGGTGAGAAATCAGAAGAACCCACGGACAAACGTGTTATCTGAGACACGTGTGTATAACACCGCCAACATCTTTATTCTGGACTATATAAGAAATTTGGAAACTATTTTGAAAAATCCTAATAGCACTATTGTTTGGCCCAGACCTGGGATTTAAAGCCCGGGACTTCTCGTCTGTAGATGAACATGTTTACCACTTGTTACGAGGTAGACATAAATACAAATTACAATTCGTAGAAGAACATTCGAACCCGTGACCGCTAACATTATTTGCATGCCGTATCCACTACAAAACCAAATGCACCAGTCGGTCGTCAGTGTGTTCAAGTTACTCTGCAGATATTTTAACGTCATCACAGGTATCCAATTAGTGCATTACTCACTTTACAAAAATAATATACATAAAAGTATAAAAGAACATAACACAAAGAATTGAATAAAACCATTTTGAATGGAATGACTACCCACTCACCATTTGATTTGGCTATTGTGTTTTTCATAAATATACTCAAAAGAACGTGCAACGAGTAAAATGAGGGCATTATTCGTATTTTTTTTTAAAAACGAAAGCCTTATTATAAACGTGGATGCACGTGAGGTCTATTGTGCGTTGCATTTTTAATAGAGAAAAGCGGATAAGGGTGCGGTGTTGACCAGCCTAGCGTGAATGCGAGGAACTAAATCGCTTTGACTATTCGCTCACCTACTTCCATAATGCAGCCAGAGATAAAGTTTATTTTTACTAATGGCTAATAAAACCTTTAATTATATTGTACTTCTTATTTAATTTTCTGGCTAATTCGAGGTCGATCCTGGCCACCAAAACCAGGTCCATCTTTCTCTATTTAATGCAAAATATTACTACACATGAAGATTGTCT
>JAFELO010000420.1:428568-500958 GCA_017140195.1 Eumaeus atala | reverse complement strand
CCCTGTATATGTGTAGAATACCCGCTACTAAATCTCTGATGCCGCGAAAGAGCTGTCCCCCTGTATATGTGCAGAATACCCGCTACTAAATCTCTGATGCCGCGAAAGAGCTGTCCCCCTGTATATGTGCAGAATACCCGCTACTAAATCTCTGATGCCGCGAAAGAGCTGTCCCTCTGTATATGTGCAGAATACCCGCTACTGAATCTCTGATGCCGCGAAAGAGCTGTCCCCCTGTATATGTGCAGAATACCCGCTACTAAATCTCTGATGCCGCGAAAGAGCTGTCCCCCTGTATATGTGCAGAATACCCGCTACTAAATCTCTGATTGAGGTCATCATTAATTTAGTCTCAGTCTCGAGCCAATTGCATATTGCGTCATCGTCACCGTCTTTCGGTGCGGACTTTCTTCCCCACCGCTTATCTATCTGTTCTTTGGTTAATGTGATCTACCAGTTACCATCTCAGCTTGCTGACGCTCAGAGCTATACAGGGAAACATCTAAAATTTATTTTTCGTTGAGCCATATTACATGTCAAATGTGAATAAAATTTTCCATGATTGGGTTAAACAATCACATCAATATGAACTCAAATAAAAATGACTACAAAAATATCAGAACGAATATATATACACGAGTAAACAATTACTGTTTTAAACATCGTCTGAAACACTGAAACAAATCCGTACACCCCAGGCAAACAATGTGAGGCGTTCCGCGACACATTCGTACACAACAGCTAACACTTTTTTTTTTTTTTCAGAGGGACCTATTACTGATGGCGGAGCTGTTGCCCTCGCCCCTACAGTTCGTCGGGTAAACAGCTAACACACAAACAACTTGCTAGATATACGCTCGCATAGCCAATCTCCTATTTTTGGGTTTATGCTAATAATGCATCAATAAAGGACAAAGGCGAGTGTATTGTATTGAGTGGAAGTCGCTATGGTGATATCCTTTTTTCTCTTGTATACTTATACTGTGTTTTTGAGCTTAAGCAGTCATAATTATCTGATTATATATATATATATATATATATATATATATATATAATTATTTCGTACGTCAAGAGTTATTAAATAACTATCTATAACTATCTAAAACCGAATTAAATCAGTGATATAGTAAAAGCTTTTCATCTATACATTTCTATATTTATAAATATTATAAAGCAATAGTAAAAAAAATATATCTAAAAACATGTTGTAATGTATAATTTATGTCAGAAGTATACAATTACATTCCAAGTTGGATTTGGTGACATTTGTGTGTAGTCTCTAAACTTTTAGTACATCCTTAAATTATCTAGCGATACATTAACCTGATCAGAGTTTAATTTGTTTATGACCACTTCTACAACCTCAGCCGTCCGCACCCTCCGAAACTTCCTGATAGATAATTAGAAATATTTAACGCCTTACATACGAAGATACTTATGATAATATATTTCTGTGTAAGGTGTAGAACACATATGAATATGAGATTCAATTTTATAGATTTTTCCACAACTAATAATCTTTCTATAGAGTAGAATCATGCGCGCTCGAGTGAGAAGTAACCTTTAACTGATAATCATCAGAGTGGCGTTCTGAATGACGTGCTCCAAAACTGACTGTTCATTTGTCCCTTTTGTAATAAAAATATACAAATCAGTTATACTAGTACTTAGGAAATATAACAATGTACACTTAATTAGATACCGTAACCAAAAACATGTAATGAAGCAGAATACTGTAGGTAAATAAATTTCGCAGTTTATATATAGGCGAGGAGCCCCTAAACTCACTGATCTCCGTACCTACGACGTAATAAATCCACTCTCAATTGCTTCCAAGTTACGTTGATACTGCCCTATAGAGATTCGTGGATTTTCTAAGAAAATACTCAGCTTATTATATTTTTGGATTTGATGTAGTATATTTCTAATAGTGATAGATTTAACACAAAATGAGTGTACATCTATTTAAGAATTTAACCATACGTGAGAATGCAAAAATAATTGTGGATTGTTAATATTTATCAATCATCATCATTTTTCAGTTATCTGCATACACCGTTTTCAATTCTGCCCGCATATTTTGCTGAATTATGTCGTATGGTATAGAGCCTTTCTCGTCAAGTCGACTATCAAACACTGATAAATTATTCAAATCAAACTAGTACCTCGTTCCTGAGATTGGATCGTTCCAAGAAACAGATCCCTCGGAAGATATATAATAAGTATAGGTATCAAAGTAAATTACGTTGGCAGAAACTTGAAGCCAGGATTTCCTTTTCGATAGCACACAAGAACAACGAGGACGTTTTTAATTTTTTCTAACTAACTATCAGTAAAATATACTATTAATTATTAAAATAAATTTTAAAAAGTCACAATTGTAAAATTCAACAAGCTATTCTTTTCCTCGAGGTTCGCAGCGCACATTAACTTAATTAGACGCCTTTGGAGTTTGGCGAAGTTAGAATTTGCGAGAAACAATAAATCATTCAAGACAAATTACTTTGAAGCGAATCTCATATGAAAACGAAGAATAATTAATATATTATAATCAATACTTAATAAGCGTAATGTGGAACGCGGTAAGTAAGAGTAATGGATGAAGCACAACTTGCTTGGTTTCCGACATACTTTGTTCAAAGTTTCTTAATATTCTTCAGTGGTAATGTAATTATGTTGCCAATCGTAATCGCCATAATATTAACACCACGCATTTCTTTACCAAGACATCTTTAATGATAAAGTTGATGTTTCGTGTAAAAAATGGTATTTGTTTATAATTTTGTTGTTTAAATGGCACAAATAGTTCAAAAATTTTGATTATTTTGAAAAGAGTTAATTTATTCGTTTAGTATTGAATTTTACCGGATGACGAGTCTATGATGTTAGAAGAACGGTTTTGTACTGCCGCCCGGATGTTGAACTAATTCCAAAATAATGAAATCTAAATTTGTTGAGATTTATTTTGCCGTGGTCCTGTGGATAATTGTTTCCCATCTGCCATCTGACCTTCTGAATGCGTGACCAGCCCATGTATTTTAAGACCGCTCTCGTTGAACAAATCTTAATCCAGTCCCGCAACTACGGTCACTCGATATTCGCGTCTTAATTGAATATGTCAATCGAGATGTTACAAACGTCTGTTGATTTAGGTTTCGCTAGAAATTATTAGTGTTTGGTAACATAAAGTGAACTACTATTCATAGAGTAGATACTATGTTGATATAATTATAATAATACTAACCGTAAACCAGCAACATTATCCGCGTAGAATAGTTAGTTATATTTTCATACCACCGTTCACCTCCATTCTAGGTTCACTACATTTAGAGGATGAATTACGGGTAGTAGACAATGAAAAAAACCATTTTTAAATATATTTATGAAATGCTTTACTATAGAAATAAGTAATAGTGGCTGCGAGTAGCAGGAGATCGGCAAACTTGGCGTTCGTTGAAAGAGGCCTATGTCCAGCACTGGACCGAGAAGCTGATAATAATGATGATGTTGATGATAGAAATAAGTACATAATCCCACGACTTCTGGAATGACGTGCGTAACAACTGCGCCGGTTGATATATTTCCATATTATTAAGTAAAAATGTTTTATTAATAATGTAATATTATTGAAATTTAAAATCATGGAACGAGATAGTGGCCTGCATGGTACTTGACACTACACTCTCTACTCTCGCTCGCTTGATACTGCCGTAAAGTTACACCTACTGTGTCGCGTTCTGTGCGGTTTGCGAGCAGCCGGTGTCCCATTGGGGGGAGGTGAAAAGGAGGGCAACGCATTGCCATAATCGGTAGTCGTTGCAAGCCTCCGATTCCTTGTTTGTATAGTAGTTAAAAAAAAGTATCACAGGTGACAGCGAAAAAAAAATACATTTTTTAAAATATATTTATGAAATGTTTTACTATAGAAATAAGTATATTTTCTCACGACTTCTGGAATGAGGTGCGCAATATTTCTATTTCATTAAATATTTTAATAGTTAGCTCCCTTTATTTTTAAATGGTAGGGCACTGACAAGCCGTCATAATGGTAGAGTGTCGAGTGCCGCCTACACGCATGATTAAAGAGAAATAAACAATCTATGAATTGGTGTTCGAGCGTAGCGCAAAAACGACTACACTGATTTTAGCAAATCAGAATTTAACAATCAATACATTACTGGTTTTCCGTACCTATTCTGGTAGGAGCACACTACGTTCCTTGAAATAAATTTATATAAATCGAGGTAGGGTCGAACGGATACGCCGTTGGATTTTACCTCGATTTATGATACTATCCAGTATCTACACAATCAAGTCTTTGTGATCAGTTCTATTATGACGTAAAACTTTTGATGTGTGAAATTTATTCCCAAGAGTGCCGAGAAATGAGGGTTTACCTTTAGTCTGTTGCTAGAGAAATTGTTACAGGAAATTGCCTTTGGAAGAATACAACATTCAGAAATATCGACAATTTGCTATGGTACGAGTATCCCTTGGTAATAAATTTAGTACGTAGTTTGATGATTTGTGTATTCTATAGAAAACATTATTTATGTCTGAATTTCGCAGATCGGTTAGATTTAATGAAATAGTTATTTATGTTGCAGACTTATATGTACTTATTTGTATGCTAAGTTAAATTAGAATTCGCTTAGTAAGGTTACATGTTGTGGGATCGCATGTTAGGAGGAATCCGGTCGCTTATGAAGGACTGTCCATTCGCCGATGTTCCATTCCTTTCTTTTCCAATTGTGTTTGGGGCTCGCGGCACATTCTATAGTGCTGAATACCCACAAAACCACCGCGAGTCTCACAGTGCTGCCTTCGGTGAGGTGCGCCGAAACAACAACTCACCAGGGCATCTCAACTGCAAGTCAGTCCCCTAAGATACCGACGCCTCATCCATTGCAGGGCTGCCCCGCTCCGCAATGGTATGAGATTCCCATCCTCGCCCCTTGTCCCGTGCGCAAAAGCGCCTCCTGTTGCTTTTTTGTCCCCTCTTCTTATAATAGGGGTACAAAGAACGCCTCTTCCTCCTACTCTTTAGCCAATTGAACCCCTCGGTTCAATTGGCTTTGCCTATTTTCACCCCAGACTACGGAGTCCCATCGGCAAGTCGTCGAGGCGCCTTGCTTGACTTTTTGACAATTCCAGCTCATGTTAGTGCAGGTATAGGTATAGCCTCAAGTTCCACACATCGCAAAGGTAGAGCTATGCAGCATAGGAGGAGGTAGTGCCATGCATAGTGCATTACACTACATCTTCCTATGTAACGTTATTTGCTCGGCACAATCAGGGAAGTCCTCTCGCTCACTTAATACCGCCGTAAAGTGACACCTTCAGTGTCGCGTTTCGTGCGTTTTGTGAGTAGCCGGTGGCCCATGAGGTCGGTAGTCGTAAAAAGACTCCGATTTCTCGTTTGTGCCCCCTATTATATAAAAAAATTAAACATTTACATAGTTTGGTACATGAGACGAAACTCCATTCTGAGGTCGCAAACAATGTGACTGCTCGAATGATATAAACGATAAATTTATAAATTGGACGCACAAGGTACTAAAGCCAGGAGAAAACACTTTAAAAGCAGAAAATATTTAAAAAAGTGAAATTGAATATATTAGAAGGAATACAAATCCGTGATTCAGAATATTGGCGGATCCGAATAATACTAATAATACTTAGACGGGTCAAAGGAAATCTTTGGGAGACCGCAACTTTGTAGAAAACTTTCTTCAATATAACGAATTATTGGATTTGCAGACGCCGCAGAAGAATAATCTCATCGGACATCGCGAATGATATCTTTTTTGTTACATATACGAGTTTTGGTAATATCGCTCCCCTGTTTTATGTTTGATTAACATATAAGCCTTGTTCAATGTTCAGTCTATTCGCTATTGTAGTTTCATTCTCCCCTCATATTTGGACATATAGGCAAAATTTATTGTTATTATTATGGATATTTCTCCGGCTCTCACTATTAATGACAGGCGTTATAAAATATTGCACGTAGAATGTTTTGTAAAACAATGTTGGTAAGGAAACAATGTATCCTATCTATCAGATAATATTAATAGGTATTTATTTGCGTTTCATGGTTTTTTTTTGACATTTATATTGTGGCGAAGACTTGCATCAATTTGATCCCTTTAAGTAGTTAAATGTTCGCTATAATACATTTGTTTTATCCTGATAATGTCTTATTTCCTGTACCCATTTTGATGGGTTTAATTGTTTGTGCGGTGTTACCAATATGAGGGTTACAAGTGATATATTTTATTAAGTTAAATTTGAAGATAATTATATTAAAATTACCAAACTAAAACCAAATTAACTTAAGATAAATAATTATCATGGTCACGTCAACAAATAAATGAAACAGAAATTGAGAATTGTTTTGCTTGACTAGAGCTGGCGTCGGATAAAAAAAATATATTTTAAAGTAGACAAGTCTGTTTAAAAGTTTTTATAATAGAAAATGTTCAGTTCCGAATACAAGGTAATCTGATAAACAACATGTCTCAAATGCTATCTATTCCGGAGTATATGGCAGTTTACAACCCGGAGCAATCTGATGCAGGCATGCATCTGAACAAGGGACAGATTGAGATATTGCACCTGCATTCCGCGCGGTGAATATCCGAAACCGGATGGGGCCGGTTTACGCCGGAGAAAACCGGTTTAGAGCGCAACGTAACGGTTTATTTATGTCACTGCTCACGTGTAGAACCATTTATTTACGATTATACACGCCTCAATTGAGTTACTGTGTAATTTTGCTCACGTAAGTTGCATTTGTAATTTTGTTTGTCTTGAAGGTTTTTTAGAAATTCATAAATCGATCGGGTTCTTTCGGGACTTGTTTGTATCAGCGTGAAAATCCGTTCAGCAGGTTTAGAGACAATCGATTACATATAGACAGATAGTTTGAGGACTTTCCTCTATAATATTACTAGCGATCCGCTCCGAAATCAGAGGCCAAATTTACACTAAAACTTTCTTCAGGAAACGCTCTGTCTTACCTGTGATTTTTTAAAGTTTTTTATGATTTCGAGAAAATATATCAAACACAGACCGATATCTTTTGGGGACTTCCTTTTAAATATAAGAAGATGTACATCATTAGATAGAGGGACAGTCGATAACCAACGGATACACCAGGAGTCGACCCCCTTCACTGATATTGGTGCGTTGTAGCTACATAGAAAAGAAATGGAAGTATAATTTCGTCATTCACGTCGTATGTCACAGTCGTCTGACTCGGATAACGCTCTGCAGGGTTGATTCTGATTCAGAGGTAAGAATTATAAAGAATTAGGGATGAATTCTATAATATTCAATCAATACTTTAAAAAAATTGCTTTTGGTAATATCGGTTCGGAGCTCAGTCGATATGGATTTTTTTATGTTTTCTACTACGGTCTTCCACAGGAATCTAACATGAAAAAAGTGGGCAATAGAGCGCAGTTTCATTTAATAACAAAACAACTTTCAAACAACTTTAACGGGAGTTTGGGGAGGTAAAATTTGGTTCCATTGCAAAGCACTATTTAAATATTTTATTAATAAAATATAAATCCATCGTACAGCGCTTTGGTGTCCACGCTCTCACTTGTATGTTGTACGTATTGCATTATTACGCACCCAAAGACCAGCTTTAATTTTATTGCCGAAGGCCCACAGGTCATGCAGCAGTGCGGTGCTACCAGTATTGGCGGACGTTCTGCCTGTCGATTTGGAGGTTCTTCGAGAGGGACGCGTGCAGAAGGAGTGCGTGGGGCTCAAGGACAAGGAGCGTAAGAAAAAGAAAAGCGCTATGCAGACGACGTTATCTCCACTTGGCAGTCACGCTGGGCTGCGTGTGCCGAAGAGAGGGAGCTGTACTGCTTCTTTCCAGAAGTTACAATGCGTCTGGCATATCAGTGGGTGGAACCTGAGTACGTTATTTCACAGATACTAACAGGGCTCGGCTGCTTTAGAGGTCGCCTCCACAGGATGGTGTTATGTGACCTGTCATCATGTCCCTGCGGTCATGAAGCTGAAACCAGAGACCATGTACTGTGGGAATGTGTCTTGTACAAAAACGAGCGAAACATCATGTTGGACGGCATCGTCTATCATCAGGATTGTTCTCAATGGATCAGAGCTTTAGTCAATTGAAGACATTCGCGCATACATGGCACGCGAAGAGGAAGGATAGGTAACGACATAGCTCCATCGAGATAATCAGGACTGACGAGGCCGATGACAACTTCTATCTTTGTGGTGTTTGACCCCAGAAAGGGGAGAATGAAATAACGAGAGGGTACTTAAATCTCAAGAAGAGTCAAGAATTGCACGTTGGGGAATAGGGCCGGTGAGCAAACCCCCTTGCATCTCCCATGATTTGTTCCGTATACCGAGAGGTGGGAGTATGGTTGGAGGAGGGTAAGTGTCCCTTTACCAAAATTTATCATACTCGCTTCAAGAGCTTGGCGTGAATCTAATATCGTGCAGCGGTTACAATATTGCATTAACGTAGCCGTCAGTCACATGAAAATATATTTATATATTAAATATCAGCTGAATTTAGATATTAAAAACTAATTACAATCTGTGAAGAAAAATGAATTCTCCATAAATCCCGTGCTTTAATTTAAGACGTAAAAGCTTTTTAGTTGATTAACTTTTCAAACACTGGAGCTGATCCAAGGCATAAATCATGAACACAATTACAGCTGATGTCTGATTAAAGAGCACCGGAGGAGGCCATTTGCGGATTTTCATAATTATTATATATTATATATAATATTGTTCTCGTCATATATTTTGAGAATTCATAATAATTGAAACTGTTTCAGAATATCAGGTTTTTAGAGAAGACGTATTTCATATTATTATAATTTTATTTACAAAGTTACACAAAATGTATGTGCGAAGGCTCTGTATGGCTTGGCCATTTTTCCACAATTTACTGTGTCGTATAGAAAGATAACTGTCTGGTATATTATTATTATTCCGTGAAATTACATGAACATTTCGCGATTTCAACAGTGAAAGTTTTTATTTTTTAGTACAATACATGACTTTTTCATATAAACTTTTAATATGAAATAGCCACGTATTTGCGGTTTATGACTCTATTTTACATACGTTCTATATCTCATTATTAATGAATACATTATTTAACTCACCAGTGATCCATCCCACTAGCAGGAAGCCGGTCACACGTCTCAACCAGACACTCGAGCCCATATTGATCTCGGCTAACTAACGATCTCGTGCATGGTCACGTATTACGGTTGTGTTCATGTCATCACTGAGTTGGGTCTCTTTTCACGTCACCTGCAACAATGGAGACCAATTTTTAACAAAAAAAAAAAAAGCTAAGGCCTCAAGAATAAAATGAAAAGTCCATCGCTATTTAAATTTTGTTTTTATCCTCGGTTTGATTCCGTCCCGTGAAAAATTTAGTCAGATGAAATTTGTGCTATATCTCTCTCTCTCTCTAAATTACCAAGGCGCAAAATTTATACTAAATTCGATAATTCTAGCAACTATATATAGTACATTCCACATAATCTAAGTTGTATTTACTACTTAGAATGTTAGGATTGTCTAACCTAACAACATCTTAACAGTCAAAATTTTCAGTTAAAAACGACGCACTACGTTGCAAAACTTTGAGACGCAAAAAAGGAACATGTAATCAGAACGTTTGAAAAAATCAGCGACATTCAGGGGCATAAAAAGTGTAAATCAAAGATCGTAAAAAACGAGCTGGTTCGCCTTAAATTATGGGAGCCGATGTGTTGACGCGCGACGAAAATGATTGATTATTCTCACATTGTGCTACCAGATAGATAACAAGTTTTTAATTTAAATTAATATGTAGTAAGAAATATTAATAATAACAATTTATTTATTCCACTCTGCAGTAGCTAATTCATGTTTGGCTTGCAGTTCGAATATCAAAAATGAGTTATTTACCCAAAAAATAAAGTGTGTGTATTTATGTGCCCGCGTTAGAAGTTACACTCCTTCTTCGGCGTAACAAGAATAATCTTTTTAAAAATTTGATCGGTTGGCTTGTTTGTAGAAAAACGACGACTAACAAAAGAAGAAAAAGATTTCATACATTGAAAGTTTTTTATAATAATGTAATAATAACCGTAATGTGTTACGGTAACTTTTTCTGAAATACTAAAATGTTAGCCATAGCTAACTTCAGCCGGTTTTTCGTAAAGCGTGCGCGCACATTGTAAAAATTTACCCTCATCATTTTTCCCTAACGTGCTAAAAAAGTGTAAGTACACAAATATAGTAAGTTCTTAATTAAGGTTCCATAGGTTGGCAACTGATGATATCTGTGGGTGACAATGGTCTTTTACAAGTAATAGAGCCGACTGCTCACTTGCCTTGTTTTATTTTATAGAATAGGGGGCAAACGGCTCGTTTGCCCCCTATTCTATAAACGCTTTTTACGACTACCAACGTCCGTGAACATCCACATACTCACTATGCCGATGCGTTATTGTCTGCTACTTCTGTACCGAACTGACAAAGTGCGCGGTATATGACAGCGTATTCATCACTGCACGCTGTCATCTGACACAACCGTGTACATATTACTAGAGATCAATGGGGGATAGATTACTTTAACAAACTGTACACTAAAGTCTTCCGTGGTAATCGTTTTACCCATTGATGAAAATCGTATAAAAATGAAAAATCCGTTCATTAAGAATATCGATCACATAGGGACAGATAGCTCTTAGTGACTCTGTTTTTTATAGTAAGAATAATATATAGTATTAGTTGAAATAGAAGGTAATTAAACAGGAACTAATCATGAGCATTTTAATACAGAAAATCTACAAAATTTATAAAATTACTGATAACAACAAACTAGCTAATATTGTAACTACACATAGGACAATAATACTCGGATTGAAATTCATTAATTGCTGACAACCGCGTAGCTCAAGCGGGTAGCGTCCGATTTGTATCCGACGTGAGACGTGATACGAATGGAGTACGGAGGGTACTTTGTGTGTTGACTACCCATGTTTATGGCTGCTTCACTGTTGACCTCCAGTGTTTTAAGTGACCGAAATAAGACTGTGCAACATTGATGTTTTAAGTTTATGGGAATGTTACCCACTACAATAAAACTACTTTTACAGTACTTGGTCCGCCCGTGTCCTTGGTTGCTGAAAAGCTTCTGAAACGTTGGGCCAGTTAAATAATTAAATAAACCGCGATAAAATCCGTGAAAGCAGTTTCATTGTAATAGTGTAACATTTCTAATATTTTCTTAATACATCGACTATATTTTGCTTTAGTTGTGGGTAAAGAATAATAAAAATTTGTGAGGACTCTAACTGCGTTAGTTTCCTAGTGATGTTTTTATCACCTAAGCGATTGTGAAGTTAACAAAAAATTGCACATGAACTAACTGTTATTGCCAGCTTTCATCATTTGAATGACCTTCACCTCATCCAACAAAAAAACAATAATAATACATACAATAAACACATACTAAAAGCCCTTATTGATTAAACTTATTTGAAACATTGACTAGATAATATTTTTGTTCGGATCAAGTTGGAAGTTTTATTGGACAGATTAAGAGCTGCTCTGATAGTAGAGCCTCTTGTCCGGACTCTTCTTAAGTTAAGATTGTTATCAATATAGCGTTTGTTTATGGGCTTATCCCACTCGACTTTCACGGATGATTCTCGGAGGGGAGTAAAGTTGCGAGCACTTTTTGAATCAATAATAATATGGATAAGGATGTTTACTCTCACTATTGTGTAGTTATGAATCTAGTATATATGCCACCAAATATATGCATGTTTCTAAATTCGAAACAAATTACGGTCAGGATTACTTCGAATTCTTTCCGTTGCTGTTTTTTGGATGGCCAGATGTTTCTCTGTTACAAACAGTGGAAGTCTCATTTTACCTTTCAATAGCCCGGTACATAAGCCTTTGACTATTAGTGAAAAGTTATTATTACCAAGTGTACGGAGGGTTTCAAAAATTGCATTTGGCTCCATACCTACCTTGTGTAATGCATTCACGCAAATTGTTCTCTTTCTCACCCCACTCCATTTTAATATCGCAAAATATTGTACAATATATAGACGCCAAAATGAGAAAGAACAATGAAGAATCGTACAAAAATGACAGACTCCAAATTTAAATGTATTAACTTTTTTAACTTTTAACTATAACAGTATTTATGGCCAGACATAACATATGAATTATTTTATCATGCTTGAGTAAGATACTAACCCGTTTTTAATCATAACCGTATAATATGTTGATGTTACCCTCCCATCCCCATTGATAAACCGTACACCGAAGTGCTATCGCATTATTATGTAAGTGTGAGGAAACTCCATGGTCGTGCCGGCTCAATTCGACTGCAATTCACTCTGATCCACCTGTTATTTAAAATTTAAATTATTAATTTAAAAAAAAAAAAACATAATATTGTCACTTCGTTTCGTTTTTTTATTTGTATTTTCTTAATGTGTAGTCGGATAACCTGCCAGTGTCGAGGCCCTTTTGGATATTGGTATTGATTTTTATTCGTCAAATATGATGGTTCTGAAAATCACAGGAAACATGACAAAATAAGTGCTGATTCATGCCGATGTTTCATGACCGAGAGATGTTTCTCCAGCCGAGCCGATCAAATTTTCTGCACGACAATGGAAGTTATAAATCTATTACGAACGTTCGTGTATCAATTTGTGTATAATTCAATGTAAACTAATGTATCGAATAAACGATTTAATAAGATTTACTGTTACTTTTATATTATTTTGAAATTGTATAATCTTCAGTTATTGGTGTTATATAGTTCCAATTCTGGGACATTATCTTCAAAGTCACATCTTTTTCAGCCTTAAATAGCATGAATTAAATTTTCATATATTTAAATATATCAACATTTTCAGTTTCAAAGTTTCCAATAAGAGTTTGCTTATCATTTCGGAATAGCAGTTACTTGCATTCAGTTGTCAGTGTATTGCGATATCTTATTATTTTCGTTTTGTAAATTTACAAAATAAATAACAACTAAAACTTTGTTCATAAATAATAATTTAAATTTATTTTTAAACAACTTGTCTTTGCGTTATATAGCGACGTAGGACAGTTAAAAATCGATAAAGATTACAATGTAAGCATTTAGTTGAAACTTAGCGGTAATGGTGAAACTTGCCCCTAATCACGCAGACATAGGTAAGTATAAAAACGCAAACGTTTCTTCAGGTGAAAAGTGTATCTGTGTCGCATACGTCCGCATCGCCGGAGGGTCAGCAGCTGCGATGCAGTGCACTATTAGTCGTTATGTCAATACATAACGACTAATAGTGAGAAACACCGTCCACGAACCAATACAGTAACGCTAGTATGGATTTTAACTTTACCTAACTGTCGTAACTTATACGTGAAACATTCAAATATACCTTTAAGGTGGTAAGCGGCCCTTAAAATTCAACTTAAATTTTACTGTAAGATTTCATTTTTGAGATAGTACACATACAAATAGCTGCATAGGTATACATATATAATATATAATAATCATTATGATTATTTTATATAATTGAAACATGTATAATGATTATATTAGTCGTATAAAGCGTCACTTTGAATAAATTCCTACTCACCTAAGTATTTTAAGCTGTTAGGTCTCCACATTCTATAAAATTAGCGTTTTAATGAATCCCTCAAATATTCATTCCATTCTCTTCACAAGATGAAAAAGTTAAAATCTAGCGCTATTTTTGAATAAAAAAAAAAATAAAGCTCCACCTACGCTGCAGAAACTGCTGGAAAAGGAAGGACGGTACACTTTCGGTTCCAACGTTTTCATTCTGGGAATTTTCACATATATAACCTAGGCCACGGTCGACCGAAGAATGCGCGAAAGATTGTTGACATTTTTTTTGTAGTGTACCGGAACACAACAGAAATCATCAAGATAGGCTGGCGGCACTTCCACAGATGGGGTTGCCCACATGACAGGAGAACCCCACCATTCTTGGGATAGTGTAATGGGGTGAGGTTCCCATCCTCGCCCCTTACCCCGTGCGCAAATGCCCCCTCGTTTGCCCCCTCCTATTGTAAGAGGGTACTAGCGAGCGCTTGGTGGTCTATTTCTGGTGTAATATACTGCAGAATTCCTAAAAATTGGCCAGATAATAGTTGCTGTAGTGAATTGTCAACAATTGGAAATCACGATGGAAAAGCTTATCATTAAATAACCGAGACTGGATATGGTACCCATATGTATTTCGATTAATCTAATTATCTTTCCGTTTCATTTTCTCCGTAATTTTACTGGTTTCATATGGAAGGACATAATTAAGCCTATCAAAGAAATGAAATTTCGCGCGCTAATAAAATAGTTGCACATTTAAATTATCTAATGCAGAATATATTAATAAGTAGGTACTAAACTATGAATTTCAACATTCCATGATACCAAATGTTTCCAAATTATGGTGCATAATGATAAATACACCAAACATTCAAGTTATTTATATACAAACTAATTACACGAGGGTCGTGATAAAGATTTTAATTGAATTGGGCCACATTGCATTACACTTCATTATTATTATTTGATAAGGAGAACTTTGGTGCTCTGGGGGCTTATATGAGTATAATTTTCAGCCCGATCCCGTAATCATGGACCACTGGACTCTTAGAGTCATTCAAAATATTTTGAAACGTTCTAGAGAACGAGGCTGCTATTTCGAGACAACAGGCTTAACTTGTAACGCCACGTGAAGTATTGTGTATTTTTTTTTTCTTTCAATGCGTTAACTTTTTCCTACACACAAGTAAGTTAATGACTTCTTTCTAAGAAATTACCACCACTGAATTGCGACGGAGTCGAGTTCTTTGCATACATTTACCATGAAGTGGTGGGTCCTATCGCAGCGTTGTAAGCGGTGAGTCAATATGCATAGAGGCACTGTATTAGTGAATAATGATTCCGTGTTCCATGTTAGTGGTTAGCAGATCCAATGTGCAAGACCACATTCTACTAAAGTGTTTTGTTACACAAAGCGGGCAATTCAACATCGAACAGTGTACATACTTCCGCTAATGAAGCAATTATTGGAGCAGTAACATATTGCTACAGAGCCCTCACAATATATTGCTACAGAGCCCTCACAATATATTGCTACAGAGCCCTCACAATATATTGCTACAGAGCCCTCACAATATATTGCTACGGAGCCCTCACAATATATTGCTACAGAGCCCTCACAATATATTGCTACAGAGCCCTCACAATGTATTGCTACAGCTCACAATATATTGCTACAGAGCCCTCACAATATATTGCTACAGAGCCCTCACAATGTATTGCTACAGAGCCCTCACAATATATTGCTACAGAGCCCTCACAATGTATTGCTACAGAGCCCTCACAATATATTGCTACAGAGCCCTCACAATATATTTTCAAACTAACGAACATATCACAACACACAGTGCAAACAGTGCTCAATAAATCTTCGAGGCAATTGAAGATATGATCCCGATACGTGGGTATGTCTAATATTGTATTGCGGGATTTTTTTTTAAAATAGATATGTATTTGCGAATGCGATTTTTCTCTAGAGCCCGTTCTGATCCTTTGAAGATGGCTTTATATTTATCATCAATAACTAATATATATATACCCATACTGTCAAAATAGTGTTTTTGAACTTTTTGCCAACTACCAACGCCCATAGACATCCGAACAATTGTGATGCAGTGCGATTGCCCTCTTTCTTCCTCCTGTCTAACGGTCCGCCGGCCTCTCATAAGCCTCATTATACGCGACACGTAGCTGTCACTTTATGGCAGTATAATATGACCAGACTCAGCTGCAATGTAGCATTGCACTACTTCTTACATATTTATATATACCTTTTTCGGTGAATGCATTACCGGCTAAGCCCCCGCCATTCTCATCTATTCCCGATCGAATCGACTACTTTACAGATATCATCTTGCCAACAGATCGATGGTGTCACAAAACTTTCCTAATTTTTTAGATAACATATGTATACGACATGCCATGATCACATATGTATACGACATGCCATGATCACATATGTATACGACATGCCATGATCACATATGTATACGACATGCCATGATCACATATGTAAACGATCACATTGATCGGATTCTGTCCGATGGTGGTATCAGGAGTCGTCGCAACCGGCGTGTCTGTATGAAGAGAGTAATGAATGAGGAGGAGGCAAGGCGCGTGTGTAAGGATCGTGATGTATGGCAGTCCGTTCGAAGCTGATGTAAAAATGTATTGCTGTTGTTATATATGCATGTAATTTGTTGATATACTAATTATATTTAAAGGTATGTAATATATTAACATTATTAACATTAAAGCGGTTTTATAAAATTTATCTGTGTGTATCTCGAACAGATATTGTCAAAATCACAGGCAGCATATATCGGACAATGCGTCATTTACACTGTAATGTGCTGATAAGCGACGTTCGGTGAACGTAGTATGGTAATGTTATGACGTAAGGATGTAACGCTCATAGCGAATGGTCGAGCAGGTTCGTAGGAACGATAATATATTTTTTTGGGAGACTTTACATACGTATTTGCATAGTAAAAATAACATTTATTTATAGATATGGGCTAGTATTAGGTAGTGTCATGCTCTTAGTAAGAAGGAGTGTCGTGTCAATGCGAAATTTGGCCAGCAAGACCGGGGAAGTACCACTTGTATGATACACGCGTAAAGCTTCTATTGCGTTTCGTGCGGTTTGTGAGTAGCCGGTTACCCATTAGAGGAGGAGGTAAGAAGGACAACGCATTTGGCTGACATGCGGATGAGTATGGGCATCAGTAGTTATCAAAATGCTCTGACTGTTCGATACACTCCCTATAATATAAAATAATATGCCAGCCCACCGACGGTAAACTATTAAACCTCACTTGGAGTAAATTACTGTTATTATCTTTAGGTGGGCGCAAACCTATTCCAGTTTATTCCATTCTGCTGCAATAAAAATTGCGCGACTGGAATTATTTCTATCCAGCTCGATTCCCTTGCCTTAACAGTAAACTATGATAATAATCATAATAGAAACATATATCAGACCCTTTCCATATGAAATATAAAGATTTCTTTTGCTGTCCAAAACGCTTCATTTATTTCACAATACATAAATATAGGTCCATAAGAAGAATAAACCTACCAAATTGATATGTTTGGGGTCCTTCCTTTGTTTATTGTTGTGTGATAAACTTTGGCCAGTACCAATCAAATATTCAAGGCAAAATTACCGGTAATATTTTTTGTGTTATATTCCGTTCTCAGATCAGAAGAGAACAGCGAATCTTCACATAGTTTAGTCGTGTAGATATAATAAGATATCTATGTTTTTAATTCTATGCAGGCATAACAAAGAGTTGTTATGCTGATAGTTTTCCTGTAGTTCATTGTTCCACATAACTTTAACACCTTGCAGTTGTGCATTGAGCTATTTTTTGCGAATAAGAGTCGCAGCAAAATAATCACTCAAAATCACACCGATATGACAAGAAATATTCGCGGAATATTGTTAACATATTTTAAGTAGCGTAAAACTTAATACACAACATGTAACTTCAAATATTATAACGATAAATAGCGGTTGAACAGCGAGAGACAAGAGTCAAGAAGATCTTTACGGCACCGTGTCTTATAGGTAAAACGAAACGTAAAATGGACGGAATAATGGCTGTTCCGTACACTCGTTTTATGCGTGGCTTAAACATCACCAGTAGACAGTCAATAGCTAGTTTGAATCTCCAAGCATAGCATGTTCCACAGCATGAACATGACTCTGGACGATTTTGTACCAAAACCAGGCGACACCGAAAGTGAAGTTGGGCGGTTATTAATGAATGCTTATATGCCTATGAATCCATATTGTAGATGTCACTCCTAGTAGCTTAAGGTAAATCCATAAATAACCCTGGGTGAACCGATGGAGTTGCTTTTTTTTTCTTATAAAAAAGGGGACCAAAGATAGAGGAGGAGGGGTTTGGTGCACAGGACAATAGGCAAATATAAGAATGTTGCAATTCAGACGATACCTAGGATACGAGCGGAAATGCAAAAATCCGTTAAGTAAATTTAGAGAAAATTTAATTTATCATTATCAGCCCTTACCGATCCACTGCTGGACATAAGCCTCTTTCAATGAACGCCAAGACGACCGATCTCCTGCTACTCGCGTCCATCTCAGACCGGCTACTACACGGAGATCATCTTCCCACCTGGTGAACGGTTGACCAACACTTCGTTTTCCTGAACGCGGCTTCTTGAACTTTTCTGGCCCATCTGCCATCGGTTCTTCTGAATGTGTGACCAGCCCAATGTCACTTCAGCCGGCTTATTCTTAGTAATATCGGATATTTTAGCTCTCTGCCTTATGACTTCGTTACAAATTCTGTCGGACAGATAAACACCCAACATAGCACGTTCAACAGCCCGTGAAGCTACCGAAAACTTGCGGACCAGTCCTAAATTAAGAGGCCACGTTTCGGCCCCGCACATCGTTACAATAATAATGTGTACATTATTACTATTTGTGCACGCGCGTACTTTTGGAAAATATTTCAAATGCGTAGCGTTTGGAGAAATTGTCTTATAGTATGTAAGCATATGATACAGGCATGGGAATAGGAAAAACTTATCATAATACAGCCTCACATAGCCAATGATGACGCTTCATCCATCCATCGGATCCATCGAAAAAAACCGGTAAAACTCTGATTAGTCCAACAAGAATCCGTCCACTTAGTAAACGATATCGTATTACCACATTTAGCCCCTGATTCACAGTAAATAAACTCAGTAAACATAATAATATATTAAACCTGTATTCCGGTGACCTCAATCGTGAGCACGTAGCTCTGGTTATTACATAATTTAGCCTCCAGTATTGGGAAAACATCGTTAAGTTGTGCTCGATAAAAGGGTTTCAAAACATGCCACGGGATCTGGGCTTATTGAATATGTAATTTTTTGGTAATGTGTGTTTTATACTTTTATCTAAAAATATGGAAAATTGTGTTATTTTTTTTTGTATTTTAACCTTTATGGTCTGAAAAATGGTAAGAGAGCGCAACACTATTTCGATTTTATTCATAATTTTGTGATCAATTAAACATAGCTACTCGCGATAGGTAGTTAAATTATGAACATTGTGAGTTTTTGTTCATCAATGTAAAAGTCTTTCTTGAGAAAGTCATCAAATAATAAATACATGTATTTATCATTCATTTTAGAGATTTTTACCAAATTGTTAACAATTTTATTGGACTGCCTTAAAATAGTCTCATTTTAGGGCTCATTCTCATTTAAGTTCCATTTTAGTGACAATTCTGTAATAGGCCAAATAATTATAATGAATTTAGTAATAAAGATTTTATTATAGCCTGGCTTTGAGACCATTTTTCATTTTTTAATACTGCTCGTTAATATTTATAATTAACACATTCAGATCAGAATTGTGTCAGTTTTGCTTTGTACTTAGAATTTGGGATTTTGTTTATAAGTGACAATTGTATTTTTCTATACAAGCTTTTATTCAAATAACGCCAAACCTAGAGACAGACTTTAGATAAATATAATTTCCCTTTACAAGACGTATGAAAAAACCGAAACGCGACGAGACGACGATATTTTATTACAGAGTTTCCGTGGCTACCTTCAATCTTCATCAGTACATGAACTCAACGTAACAATAATTTTTCATTCTAATCCGATTTACACAATTACATATGCGTGCAAAATTTTAGCTCCATCTCAATCAGTAACCGGTAAGTGTGATTTTAATTTGCAGGATTTGATTACAGACAAACATTGATACAAGAAGTTAACTTAAATAAAAGCTTTTAAAATATCTACTATGTAAAGTAAATACTGCCTACATATTAAAGTACAATTTGATTTGTATTTACTTCAGATTACGTCGGCTATATCCACCAACCGCGATGTTTTGGAATGGATGAGTACTATAAGGCTTCCTTCTGCAAGACAGTCATCTCCCAGAAAAATGAAGATCGGGTAAGAGAGGAGGCTGCAGACGAGGCCTCCCCCCACGGAGGATGAGTGGGGGTGCGAAGGAGGCGATACATGTATAGTAGCGCCCATGTGCTTGTATCGGGCCGGGATGTCAACCCGAATCCGCCAGAAAGGTACGACGTCCTAGTGCATAGTCAAAGGTAGACAGACAGACGCCAAAGAGGAGAAGTTTGGACGGGCTCCAATCGTGTATACAAAAAGCGAACGTACCAACATTAGGGTGCTATACAGGATTGGGAGAGGATTGTGGATGCGTAGCGACTTCATACTACGAGTGTCCTACCAGTCCTGTAGAGCAACAGTTTGGTAATTAGTCCATTAAAATGCTCTATTTCTTGCGATAAGCGTGAGTTTATCAAAGGGAGGCAGCACTTTAAGGATTAGAAAGGATGGTACGATCATTTTTGCTTTAATAATAAATTATCCTATGCATTTTTGTAAGAGATAAGGCCAGATTGCATTGCAGCAAAATTGGGCCGGCACGACCTCTCGCTTACATGACACTGCCGTAAAATAACAGCAAGTTCCACATGGTCTACGTGTAGCCAGTGACCTATTAGAGGGGAGGAGGAAAGACGGACAACGCATCTGCCCCCCCCCCTCAACTTGACCGCAATAATGCGGATGTCTATGGAGAGCAATAGTCATCAAAAGTTCGAATTATTAGTTTGCCGTCCTAAAGTTGTCTACAGGCCAAGTACCTATTATTACTATAGTTTGTAAACTTTTGTTAATATTATTTTATCAGATTTGGGTAGATAATATTGTGTGGTGAAATAAAGTCCATGAAAACGTGGTACACAATTTTCAAAACATTGACTACTCGCTTGTCGTAAAGGCAGTAAAAGACAGACGAACTTATACCTTAAAGTATAAGTATATATGTGAATTATTGAAATAGTCTGTTGTTTTTCTATTACAAATCATTATCATCAGCAGCACTTATCGGTCCACTGTTGGATATAAACCTCTTTTAATGAACCTCCAGAACAAAAACCTTGGCTGTACTTATTAGCATTAACTATTTCGTAAATCAAAGAATAATTAAGATATGAAATAAAATATTTATCGTGATTAAAATGGAGTAGGACAAAAATAAATACAGCTCCCTTCATATGCGGCAGTCCTAGAGATGGTCCATTAAAGCTTTTTCCTTGCGATATCGGAATAATTGCAGAACTCGTATAGTAATGTAAAATAGTAGTGACATGTAAAATAAATCTAAGAGAAAGACTATTTTATAATACAAATTTTGTTAAAAAATATATTATTACACTGCACTTTAATTTTGTGACTAACGCCAATTTAGAAGTAGTTTTATGATTTAAAAGCTCGTAGATACTAATTTTTTTAATAAATTATCTTTAAAAAAATCAACCGATTTTACGCAGTACTAAACAAAGCTTACACAAAACTAAAAAGTTGAGACTAATCTGACTTAGATATTTGATTCATAAAGACAATTTAAACAAATGATATTCCTAAAGTCGGTGCCTACAATAAACGTATGATATGTTAGGTTAGATTACCCAGTACCGATGCCTAATGATGAAACTAGCTCTTGGAGCCATTGTTAAATTCTGATAATTGTATGTAATGACGTCACATAGATTAATATAGGCCCTATTAGGATACACCGTATTTTTTCACCCGCGTACTTTACCCTCAATAACGCGCCCTGCCCCTTAGGGTAGCTGAGGTGAAGACATCCACTAATGACGAATTTTGTGAAACTGTATTCTTTTACGAAAAAACCGTTGTGGGCGGATGTCTGCACCCTAGAGGTGTTTTAGTTCCTGAGATTTTGCGATTTGTCACAGAGTGGTATTTCGCTTATATAGTTAAATGGTACATCATTATAAAACACTAACGTCCAAATAAAATAGCTAACTTACTTATTTGTTACTTACAATGGTAATATTAATAATTAGTTCCTTCGGAGGACAATTAACGGGGATCTTCTAAATTTTTATATAAATATATTGTAACCGACTGGTGATTTTCTTCCCAAACTTTCTTTGTTTTAGTGAATTTACTGTCTTTTTGTTGACAAGGAAAAAAACATATAAATGAGAACACACATAAATGAGAAAAATATTTTTTTCCAATTGTAAGCAAATATTGTTTAATCTGGATTTTTTGAGATATATTTTTATAATGTTATTTATCATTAATTAAATGAAAACCACTTAAAACTATTCTTAACTATATTAAATATTATATTCGTAATTTAATAAAAAGTGACTAGTTGCGTCTATTATTAAAACCGACACAGCATTGCTAAATTAAATATAAAACTAATTTATACAGAAGCTTCTCTGAGATGAAAACTTAACCCTATTGGTGATTTGGTCCCCTGATTGAGCCGTGAGAGGCCCCGACCTGGGGGGTCGTTAATAGCGTCCAGCAGCACTTTAATAATTTGTTAGCTAAACATAATAGTTTTATTACGTGAACGTGGTTTGGAAATTAACGATATATTTATACGAGATGTGAAAATTCAGTTTTTAGCAAATTGGCCGAGCGCCAATGCGGTTAAGTCTCAGGTAAGCCCAGAAATTCTATATAATACTTACAATTCAGGACCACTTGGGCAAATCAAATCAAACATCAAAATATCATTCAAATTATGTTATTCAACAAGTTTGCGTATGAAAGGAACATTCATCCACCTAAACAGATGACCCTATAATTATTGTTAAATATTTATCAAACTTTTACCCTCTTTTACTACGGAAGAAAAAGTAGGAAAAGCGAGTAATGGAAGATTTATGACGACTCAATAGTCGTCATAAGCCAAACCAGTTAGCTATTAGTGCACACTTATCATTTATCGCATTATTATTTCCATGCAGATGCGTTGCCCTCCATCGTGTCCTCCAACGGGCCACTACTATTGCCACAATTTCTAAGCGCCCGTGATGTCTTATGCTACATGTTAATCTCACTTTATCTAATAGTAACCGCCTGCCCAGACTGGGCATTCGCTCACTCGATATGTATATATATATATATATATATATATATATATATATATATATATATATGTGTATATGTATATATATGTATATGTAGACACACCTACTTGCATTCATTATTGGTCAAGTCTTGATAATGTTTATAACCATTATTTACTAGGTAGCCAGCACTAGCTTGTTCAGCTGTCTAAAGATAATATAATTTGTATGTCGTTTACCAAATCGGTTTTTTCTGTACAGGTGACCATGAAGGACAAATCACATAGAATAATCAAGCATGCAATAAACATACATTTAAATTAACATTCAAGAAATTATTGAGTGAATCCAAGAGCATTTAATATTCGAATCAAATGCGACATTAAATTAATATCGCACACGGAAATCACAGCGCAGAAAAACCAATCATTTCAGGTTCAAAACCCTGCCCGGTTCAATCAAAAATTCAGCCGGACGCGATACAACCGGGATTCTTTACACTCCATTACGTTTTATCATCTGATCAGAGTTAAGCTGATTACTATATCATGGAGTCACATGGCGAACGTTGCGAAATACATCATCGTCTCTAAAACACTTGTACAAGTGTCATGTACTTAATGGAATATGTTCTAGCTACACAAAAAGGAAAATGAATGCATAATAGTTCAGATCAAACAAAAAACGTCACTTAATTAAACTCGCTCTTAATTTGCCTCTTTTGTTCTTCATCATCATTATTATCAGCCGTTATCAGTCTACTGCTGGACATGGGCCTCTTTCGAAGAAGACCGATCTCCTGCTACTCGCATCCATCCCAGATCGGCAAAGGCACGGAGCTCGTCTTCCCTCTTTTCTTCTTTCTTGTTCTTTAGTTCTTAGATATTTAATATTTTTATATGGAGAAAAAATGTAATGATATCTATACAAATACCTTACTAGATATTAAATAAACAGCAAAACGATCTAACTCATTAAAAGAAAAATTGTGCGTTTAACGTTTTCCCGAAAAGCAGGCTCTATATGGCTCAAAGTTTCCTATTAATTATTTTAAAAACTTGTTAGGGAACCCTTAGTGAAAATAATAACGAAATTGGTACGATTCAATAATTCGCACGTTTCAACTGCAATAAACTTTAATCAAATAAATTAATAACACTCAATAAACAAGTTTATAATAATAATCAATAGACCGGTTTCTGGCATTGTATACATATGCATTATAAATGGTTTATCATTACAAAAAATGTGGTAATAGCATATTGAGGATAAAGTGTATGTAACATCTTCAAATTTTATTTACTTATCTGAGAAAAATTTTTATCCTTATTTCTCTAAAATTTATAAACTTTGAAATAATATTTTCATGACAAAACTTCTCTTTCAAAATATTTCCATTGCAATCCACGTCTGTGACTACTAACTGGCTCAACCATAGCTCTTTTCCACCATCCTCACAACGAGTAATCGAAAGCTCATAAAACGCACAAAAGTTGACAGGGCACCTGTGACTTCAAAGAGATAATAATAATAAATAAATATCTCTTTATTGCACACCAAAATTATGCATTAAAAACACTGAAAAATAAATGAAAATAAAATGTACAAGTTATTATTATGTAAGCGAAAGTTTCATTCCTTATAAACCATTTCGGTCATACCGGCTCAATTAGGATGAAATGCAGCAACTTTTTATGCACCCGTAGCAAAAATGTAAGAAAACCAATGTGAACGACACCACACTCAGAATAAAAGATTGCAGATTTTTTTCTATGGTCTTATTATTTGAAATAGGCCTTAGAGTGGAAGCCTTGTTTTATTTAGTAAGCCTTTAATCTATCTTTATCTTAATAAGTAATTTGATACTGAACTCTACATAGATAAGAGCTAACTCGAATGTGTCGTTAATTCTGATGACAAAGCAACAGTCAAGAAGAGAAGAAACCACATCTGACACACATGATCCAGTCGTCTATCTTAAATAAAATAATTAAGACCATAAAATTACTATACACAGAAGAAGGTTTAGTTTAATTGTTAATTTTTCTTAAGAATAATTATTATATTTTACTTGAGTTTAGAATTTACTGCGTACAAATAGAAACAAAAAGTTGATCGAGAACGGTAACGAAAATAAGTCCTTATGTGTACAATTGCAGAAATGAGAGGAAACTAACTGTCCGGACATACCTTGTTCTGACATAAATTGAATTGTTGTCATAGTAACGTGTAATGTTTACGAGACCAAATATAAATTTTATAACTTTCGCTACATTTTGCAAAATATACGAGCGAAACCGGGATGGACTACTAGTATAATATATCTATAGAATTAACAAATTAACAATGACTACGAAACAGTCTTCGTGTGGAGAGGAGCCTTACAAGTATATCAAATTATTTTCAAAATGTTAAACGTTTGAATTGTATTAATTGTTTTCAAAGCCGTATACTTCATTTAAAATCCATCACCGGCGGTCAGACTGATTTACCATTCCGATTTGGTTGCGGTCACCGCCATTTCAGATTTATGAAATGATTAAGAGTTATTTCACATTTCACAAAGATAAAATACATTATTGTTTATTCCATTAACTCAGTTCATACACGTAGCGAAGTGTTTCGCTATTGCAGCACGTACTATTTTCGTAAGTGTGCCAGTAATTTGCTAAGTATAAGTAACAATACCGCTGCCACACAAGGAAAGACGGGTGTAAAGTGATGGCGATGATCTCGCGTTTTATATGGTTTAAAAGAGTCCAGATGACACATCGGGCTTTCCGTTGGACCAACAGGAGGGAATCCGTTTTAGCATCCGAATTTTCTTCAGTTGTCTGGATGCTTTCCATCAGTGTTCTGACTTTTTCTTCCTTTACAACTTTAAAACTACATCAACACTTATTGATGTCTTAGGTTTACACGAATGTTAGTCATTACAATAGAAATACTTTCAAGGATTTTGTCGCGGTTTATTTAATTATTTTTCTTTACAGCAACCATGGTCACGGGTACACTTGTGACAATGGTTGCTGTAAAGCTTCTGAAATGTCGGGGCTAGATAAATAATTAAATAAACCGCGATAAAATCCGTAAAAGTAGTTTTATTGTAATATATCAACACTTGTAAACAAAATGACCGGAACAAACAATTTTATTAGGAAAGTAAAAGAAAATTACCATTCACACCCACACACCTAATATACGTTAACGTTGTAGAGTGGAGTGTGAAAACGTTGATACGTGAACATATGGACCGGCGCGGTAATAAGTTTTTGATTACGTCTCCGTATCCTGCGGGATCACCCGCACTCCCTATTATATGTCACTGCTGCATGTAAAGGAAATAGAAGTACTAACGTCGTATAAGTATTGCAAGCGTTGAAATAAGTAGTCAGTCAAAAGTGCACGCCTCATAATACTCATTTCGACACTCCTTAAAAGATTAAATAAAACCACTGAGATTATATGTATAGAGAAGGGATGCCATACGTAGTTATACGACGATTCCACCAGGGGGCAAACCTTGTCGTGGCAGCGGGGCTCGGCACCCTGAGTTGAACCCAGACACCTTGGGCGAAGCCAATTGAACCGAGGACGCGGGTGCTTTTTGTATCCGTCTTATAACAATAGGGGACTAAGGAGAAGGAGGAGGATCCGCTCTTTGTAGCCCTCTTAAAAGGAGAGGGTACAAAAGAGGAAAAGGAGGCGGCGCTTTTGCGCACAGGGCAAGCGGTGAGAATGGGAAACATCCCATTTTGGAAAAATTATCAAAAAACACAGATAGTGAAAAACACTTACTATCACTTTCGACTTGGACGGTTATTTATATTACTGTGTCCGTGGGAAATAACCAGTCGCACTGATCATGTTACAATATGGTGTGCAGTACTACTCAAAAGAGAAATTAAGTATTTATAAAACTACTTTGTAAGTAATTCATGTACTTCTCGACTTTCTAATATCCGTATATTATCCTTAAGAGTTCTAATCATCGCAGCCGTAAGCGGCTGTAACACGCGACATGAAAACTGATGGTAGTAGTGAAATTGCTTATAAATTATGTAAAGGCACATGCGGGGGTGGTGTGTACATGGCCGTGGGAATACCCCGAGCATCAGTTAGTAACAGGTAACTTTTACAAAACAATGCAAATTCGGAAACACTATATTATATAAAACCTTACTAGACAAGAAAAAAAAATATCGAAAATAAAATTAATTTTAAACTTGAATATATTTATAATAGTCTTTCTGCATCGTTAAATTCCTTATATGCCATTGTCTTTACACATTTTAACACTCTCCTGATGATACACATTACGTTTTCTTATAGCGCCATGTTAGTGAAAATAATGTCTTCATTATTACTTATTTAAGCTATTTCTTTATGTTAGTCCTTCAAATTTAAATGGTACTTCTTGCATCCTGTGTTGCACTTTATTTAACTAATAAGAATAAGTAAGTGCATATCAATTAAACATTGTAACTTTAATTCTAAATAATAAAATTAAGTGATGCTGATACTGAACTGATAGGAGGAGACAGTGCCATGCTGCAGAGGAGGTGGTAGTACCATGCATAATGTATGACACTACATCCTCGTATGCAACGGAATTGGGCCGGCACGACCGGGGAGTTACCTCTCAGTCGCATAATACCGCCGTAAAGTAACATCTTCAGTTTAGCGATTCATGCGATTTGTGAGTTTCCGGTGGCCCATTGGGGGAAGAGGAAAGGATGGCAAAGCATCGGCATAGTAATTATGTGGATGTTCCTGGGTGTCGGTAGTCGTAAAAAGTCTCTGATTTCTCGTTTGCCCCCCCTATTCTATAAAAAAGAACAGTCGTAAAGAAGTAAAATGTCATAATAAGTAGTGTCTAGGATTTAACAGAGTGGAACAAGTCAAAGACACAATCTATGAAGTGAACAAAGGCTCGTATAGTTCAATTCCGCCACGCCATTGTATCTGCAGCCATTGTCCCGAGACTGCTCTGAGTTAGTGTCGCGGGCACATCGCTACAGACAGACGACGAGCTTTATTATCACTTAACAGAGTCTTTAAAAGTTGTAATTACATTAGTGCACACATCAACAGGCGTGTTTTTACAGAAGAGGTAAATGAAACCTTAAAGAAATATATTATTGTAAGTAACGTCAAATCACTCCCAAACTCTATCTGTCTACTTGATATTTAGGAAGATGTTGCTGGCAGAAACGGGGAGTTACTTCTCGCTCACCTGGCACCGTCGTAAAGTGACCGCTACGCAGTCGCGTTTCATGACAACAATTATTAGGATATTCATGCGCGTCGAAAATTGTCAAAAAGTTCATATTAATCGATAGCCTACTCTATGCGGAATCTGTCTCTACTTATGTTACAAAGCTGAAGAATTTATTTGTTTCGTCGAACGTACCCGCAGGAAGTAATAGTCCGATATGAAAAATTAATTTGGCGTTAGAAAGCCCATTTTAAAGGGCACATAAAAAAGTACATAGATTTTTTTTGGTACGTTATTTTACCAGTGTGGACCAGTATCTGATGCTTACTCATTTATAACAAATTTATAAACAATAAATTAAATAGATGGATATTATAAAAAGAACGTATTTCAAAGGTATAATCAACATATTGTGCTTCTACTTTTAATTTTTTCTTACACTAAAATGTTTTAACAATTGCGGGGAAAGTTCAGAATAAGATCACATGATTCGAACCTTACTCGGATAACTCAAAATAAGTCACATGAAATTCATTCCATTACAGAAAAACAGTTACTAATTCAAAGGGGTATAATTAATTATATTCATTTCTGCTTACTAAAAAGAACTCAATTAGGAAGCTTATGTAAACAAAATTTTTTTATCTGGGTATTTAGAGTTGAGAAGAAAAGATGTGTTTGTCTCTAAAATTTTCTTTCAACCTTGTTTTATTGTTTCACAGTGACAGCCCTGCTGCCGGACAGCTGAGCTCAATTGTTCAAGGGACGAAGGATTCATGAAGTAAAGGACGGATTATGTGAACGAGGAATGTATGACCCTCTTCTCCATTAAATAAATTAAAACCCAAATTAATTCGAACCACTTTTGTAAGTGTTTATATTTTTAAAATTCTCATTTCGTTAAATTATGTATAAATATTGTCTTCATCTTTTACATAAAAAAATGTAAGAGCTACTCTTCTGATAAAACTATTTTAAGGAATCATATCGCGCTTCGATTATGTACTTTACAAATAGAACAGTACAGATTAGACTTTGGTAAGAGCAATGTGTGATACTACATTGCCACAGAATTCGGCCGGCAGGTCCGGAGAGGTACATCTCGCTCACATGATACCGCCTTAAAGTGACAGCTATGCTTGTTGCGTTTCATGTGGTTTATGGCCCATTGGTGGGGTGGAGGAACTGATATATTCAACAAAAAACAAATGGTCATTGGGTCGGATAATTACTGTAAAGAAAATACACTTTCTGGTAACTAAAATAAACTTCATTATTTAGTTTACAAATGAAGCTAACCTACTTTCACCTGTGAGAATTACACCTTTTGTATATTCTCTGAAGTTTAAAGACAACAGTTAAGTAGCTAAAGTGAGTAAACGAAGATATCTTTACAGAGTTCAAACTTTAGTAGAATAGAAAAAAGTTTTTTAAAGGATTTGTATCTACTCTTTGTTACGGAGAAAAAGGTCCTTTGAAATTTTCTTTGGTTAAAAGTTTCAAAGTCCAATAATTAATGTTTTATTCTGATCTAGACATAATTAACACCATCTTTTTTTACTACTTATTACTTTTTTAGTCTTATTGACTCATAATTTAACTGTTGGTATGGAAAATGAGGAGAGTTTGACAGCTAGTAAGTGTATCTATCCTTAAACGTAAATTAAAAACAGAAACATTTCTTTATTACAGTTTTATACATTTTGCTTCATGATGTAAATGTTCTAAAGACAATAAAATGAAATATTGCAGTACAAATGTATTTAAATCAATTACAATCCTATTCAAGTCTGAAGTTAATAGCTGATTATTCGTATACACACATACGCGCATAACAAACATTAGCAGTGACAGAAATCGGAAATAATCATTTGTAAACAATAAATAAATTTAAGAAGAAAAAATTGTGAATGTCGTTAAAATTGTGTTAAAAAAGAAACAATTATTAAACCAATGACATTAAAATGATTAAAAGCATTATTTTTCATAGTGCTGAACTAAATAAACCCAAATATACAGTGAATGGACTTAACCCTAAGCTCTACGGAATCATATCAAGTTGGTTAAATTATAGTCACTATAGCTACAAATTTCGGTAACCTAAAAGTACAAAAATTCAAGTTATCGTCAATATACATTTGAAAACCCGAAAGAGCTATGTAGCGAATAGAAAAGAACTAAGCAATAAATCACATAGCAGGATCCACTTAAATCAATAATAACACATTATAGCAAGAGATTTTACTATCCACCAAAAGATGTCACTTTTTAAACAAGATGAATAAGGCAGTTCAATATTAGGCGAAATATTAGAGGGCACTACCTGTACGTACATTCATCATCATCATCATTGTCTATTTCATTAATAAAAGATGGAAGAAATTTTAAAAGTGCTTAAAACCACACATAAGGAATTGGACGATCAGATAATGGAAATTCGGGAAATGGGAAATAACGTCACTGAGAAAGTTACAAAAAATATAACCAAAATAAATGAAGAAAATTTTTCCTCTGGAAAAAAAACACCTTTGAACCTTGAATGACCTCCAATAAAAAAATACCAGAACAGCAAAAAATTGAAAAAAAAATATGTAAAAACACAAAAAAGTATGACACGCGCGCTGTCATATTCTACTATCAAAAATATTTGAGTCATTAATATGGAAGAGTGTAGTAGTGAGGAAGACGTCAGTGATGTCGATTTGTTTAATGATAGCTCATGGGAGCGCGAAGTGATGCAGGCGAATATTTCATGGTCTGCTAAAATATGTGGAGGTGAAAAAGCGAAATGCGGAGAAGAGAAAAGCAACGGAACAGGAGAATAGTGTAGAAGATGACTTTATTACTGTTAACAGAATTAAGCCTAAAAGAGTAATTCGAAGCGAATCTTTTGAGTAACAAAACGATTCGGAGGGTAGATCAAAATAAAAACCCAAATCAGCACAAAAAGGATTCAACAACATATGAAATATGTATAACCTCCATGGAAAGTTTACCTTAGCAAATGGCTTTGGCCAAACATTAAGAGGTAAAGATATCAAAGGAATCACTAGAATTAAATTCAAAAGTTCGTTTTCAAAGTTTTCTGTATCCACAATAATACGCACACGATAACCCCAACGACCCCGGGATAGTGCAATGGGGCAAGCTCCCATCCTCTCCCCCCGCCCCGTGCGCAAATGCGCCGCCAATTTTTCTCTTTAGTCCCCTCTTCTTATAAGAGGGGTACAAAGAACGGCACCTCCTCCTGCCCTCTAGTCCCCTATTCCTACAGGAGGGCCACTAAGCTTCGCCCAAGCTGTCTCGAATCACCCCAGGCTACTGATAAGCAAGAAATTTAAACCAATGTAATTATGACTTTTTTAACCAGAGTAATAGCGCGGCGGACAAGTGCATCCAATATATTAAATGTTGTTATAAGCCCTCTAGTAAATTCAAACCTAAAGATTATTGGAATCTAGAAATTTCTAGTATAATTGCACAGCGCAGGTTAGCCTTCCCAGCCAGGTCTATCTTTCGATGCAACCCTACCCCAGGAAACTTAAATAGGCTAGAAGAAAAAATAATAGAATCCCATAAAATAATAAGTAAGACAAAATTTCTGAAATAGCAGAAATTCTGTGATTACATTAATCATACAATTACAGTCTATAAAATGTGGCGTCGCCTGAGTTGGATTGAAGGTTTCAGAGAACAAAAGAAATTACTTCTCTCGATTACACCTGATTACGTTTTAAATTCTATGCTCACTTTCAAAAACTTAAAAAAAAATGAGATTATGGAGCAGAATTTTACAGTACTGCTTTAAAAAAAGACTCTACACCAGGCGAGGATGGGATTTCCTACTCCTCTTTAATATACAATTTACCAAATGAGGCTAAATTATGCTTACTTAATACAAATAATCAAGTTTGCAATTTGGGTATCGTTCCTGTTCAATGGAAAATTATAAAATTTAAGTGCTTGGAGCAATTTAAGATACTGGGAAACCAAAAGAAGACCTTTACTTATTAAAACTTATAACGACGTGAACAGATATAACATCATTTAATTTCTAATTTTAAATATGTTCAATTCAGACATTTGGGTTACGGGTATCGAAATTAAAAAAAACATATCGATATAAATCTGGATAGTGTTCAATGTTCTAAGACTAGTTGTATTCCGAATTTATTAGTAAATAATGTTGTTGAGGAGTTAAATGAGAAATATGATGATTGCCATCGAATTTTTGCAGACGGGTCCAAAGGTAACGTTGGACTTGGTGCCGAATTTTATGACCAAACCCTACAGCATAGTGCCAAATTTAAAATCAATTGTGAGGCTACCATAATATCTTTGGAACTCATTGCAATACATCGGGCTTTATCTTACAGTATTTATCACAATTTCAATATAATAGTTATATTTTCCGACAGTAAGAGTGCCTTGCAACATGTGGCTCGATGTGCCTCTGGATGCAGAGGTGCATTAAACGGGGTACAAATCTTAAATTGCAATAGGTTTCATTATATAGTGGTCTAAAATGAGGAAGCTGACCGTGTAGCAAGGCAGGCAACTATAGAAATTTAATACCTATTTATCAGATCAGTTATGTTTTAATGACTGGAGATCTCAATTCGAAAACAATTCTAAGGAAAAAGATATATGGTACAAATCCATACAGGGTGAGCTTCGTCGCTTGCCATGGTTTGAAAACTATAAGGTGAGTAGAAATTATATTAAATTAGCTTGCAGACTTAGATCCGGACATTATCCGTCGGCAAAGTTTGCATATCTTTATCAGATAGAAAAAGCAGATTCTCCTAACTGTCTGACGTATAATAAACCTGAAGATGCACAACATTTGCTGATGGAATGTGTTAGGACTAAAGGTGAACGGGAATCACTGCTCAACGAATTAAATTAAATCTCTGTGATGTAGGGATGATCCAAAATATACTTTCAAAACCAACATCAAATGCAGCCTAAAAATTATGTGAATTGATTTTAGTCTTCCAGTAGTATTTTTTGTTCTTAGATAATATAATAAAACATACTGTTAATGTTGAGTTGTCACATGTCGTTGTAATAAGGTACGACGGGGTTGTTATTTCCTTGTTGGATAAAAACCCTATTAAAAAATAGAGATTAAAAAAAAGAAGAAAAAAAAGCTTTAGGCCCTTGTCCTCATACACAAGACTACTAGAACGAAAAGAATCAATAAAAGACATTAAATTCTACATAATAGGATTATCTGAAAAGAGACGACTAGGTACCCACATAGAAGAATATGATATCTTTATATTTTGTAGCGTTGGCCACACTCACGGTCAATACGGGGTAGGCTTTGTTGTAAATAAAGAACAGCACAAAATGTTCTCTACTATCATAGACTCAAGAATAAGCCCTGCAATCGATGCTAAACAACCTGTAGAACAAGCGGGTCTCAGGAGCATGTTCTCAACTGTAGATCATATACATACCCTAGAATTAATTATAGAAAAGTATAGAAAACAACAAAGACCGCTCTACATACTATTCATAGACTACGGAAAGGCCTTTGATATGATATCACAGGACAGCGTTTGGCAAAGTCTGGAAGAACTGGAAGTTAACCCATTGTACGTAAATGTAATTAAAACATATATAGCAACAACACGGGGAGAATAAAACTAGAAACACTGGGCCCAACTTTCCCCATTAAAAGAGATGTGAGACAGGGCGATCCTCTAGCGCCAAAATTATTTATAGCCGTACCAGAGAATAATAAACAAACTTAATTGGAACAAACAGGGAATCTATTTACAAGGGTCCTTTACGATTAAGTCATTTGCGACATTGGTAACTACAGGCCAATAAGTTTACTATCTTCATCAAATTATTCTCAGCAATAGTATTAAATAGAATAGCACCAGTAAACGATAGACAACAACCAATTGAGCAAACAGGCTTTAGAACAGGTAATAGAAAAATTCAATGAGTACAAAATACCGCAATATATTGCCTTCGTAGACTATTCTAAAGCATTCAATAGTTTAACACGTAATTCCATATAGAGAGCCCCTTAAGATAATGGGGTGGAAGAGAAATACATGAAGGTTATAAAGAATATATACTCCTATAGTGTCCGAAAAATCAAGCTAGACAGGTAATAATTCCCTATTAAAGAGGTGTCAGACAGGGAGACCCACTCTCACCAGACAGGGAAACTTTTCATAATAGTGCTTGAGAATACATTCAAGAACTGAAATGGAATAATAATGTTCTAAGTAAAGCAAAGAAAAGACTCACTCATCTGCGATTTGCAGATGAAATAGGACTTTTTAGCGAGTCTGCCACAGAACAGGAGAAAATGTTACATCGCCTAAACCTAGAAAGCAAAGAAATTGGATTAGAGATGAATCCTACAAAAATAAAAATAATGACAAATCACCGGCAGATACTAATTAAAATTGAAGAGAAAATAGTAGATTACACAGGAGAATATATCTATCCAGGAAAATTGGTTTCCTGCAATCCGGACAGGAATTAAAAAGAGATTGACCGAAGGGTTAGCTTGACTTGGAAAAAATATTGGTCCCAAAAAAAATCCTAAGAGGAAAATACAACATGAAAATGAAAAAGATTATAATGGATCTCTTGTATCCTACTAACTCTAATATACGCAAGCCAAACTTGGGTTTACACAAGCAAAATAATAATATCTAGTCATGTCAGCGTGCTATGTAGAGTAGCACTTTGTGCCTGAGACGAGTAGATAAGATAAAAAGCAGGAAAATTCGCAACAAGACCAAATGTATAGATGCCTTACAGCAGGATTTAAAACTAAAATGGAGCTGGGTAGGTCACACAGCAAGGCGAGGCAAACGTTGGACCAAGACGTTAACTGAGTGATGAGGCCCCCCCAGGCCAGCGCAAAGTCGGAAAGCCAAAGAAAAGATAGGCTGATGACATAGAGTGTGTAATGTAAAGCTTAAATAATAAAAATGACAAGTATGAATTATTTTATTTTCATGCAATAAAAAGTAAATTTTGACATAATTAATAATAAGGCGTAAGCGTAAAAAATGGAAAAAAAAAACAAAAGAGAAAGCGGAGCGGAATGCCGGCAGTGGTGAGAGTCTGATATAACAGGTTTTTGGCGTCTAAACTCGCCGCCGCGGCTCGTTTGCGTGTGTTTTTAACAAAAGCCTCATCGAGCGAGGTCGTTACCACAACTGAGTCAAGTGCCCCCTACGTCACGTGCATAACGGGAATATTGTGTATATCGTCGTCAGCTTTTCAGTCCACTGCTCGTACTACAGGAAATGAGGCACGGATCTTCAGACTGGCTTTTTATAAAGGCTGACGCCCATGAATGTCCACATAATTGTGATGCAGATTACATCACCCCTCTTCTACTCCCCTCCAATGATTCCATCACCAAAGATTCGAAAACCACACGAAGCGCGACAGTGTCCTCATATGCGACGAAATTGGGTCGGCACGACCGGGGAGGTACTCTCGCTCATATAATACCGCTGTAAAGTGACATCTTCAGTGTTGCGTTTCCTGCGATTTGGGAGTTTCCGGTGGCCCATTGGGAGGAGAAAAAGGAGTGGAACGCATTAGGAGGAGAAAAAGTATAGTAATTATGTGGATGTTAATGGGCTTCGGAACTCCAAAAATGGCTCCCAATTCTCGTTTTCCCCCTATTCTATAAAAACAAAATTACGACTATATCAAGTGACCGAGAGGTATTTCTCTGGCCCAGTCGGCCGAATTTGGCTAAAATGCATCATCATGGCCTTGCATCCTACAATATCCGCACGCTCTATATTATGCAATTTTTATATTGTAGAGGATAAACGAGCAATCAGAGCATATAACCACTACCCACGCTCATGGACACCCTCATTACTGTCATGCAAATGGATTACCCTCCACTCCTTCTCTTAAAAGGCTAAAACTCAAATAATTATATCCTCCCTTAATATTACAAACTTTGAAAGTCACCCTGATATATTGTATTTTATTTTGTATTAATGTATATAGCAAACTTATAGAAAAAGAAATTATCATTCGTCACAGAAACTATAATAGTAAAGTTATGAAATTGACGTTTAAATTGCCTCAACAATCTTGTAAACTCAAAGCCATTATTATACTACATTGAATTCGTAGCTGCTACGCTTCCGTAGCACTAGCTACGAGTTTATTACGTCATTAGTGTTTTATAGCCATCTTTTTATTTTGTCCGGCACTTACACTGTGACTCTTTTGTGTGCACGTATCAAATGCTTTTGTAAATTATTATTTAATTAAAATATAGAATGCAATCAGTAGGTTTTATGGTACCTAGTCACAACTTAGCAAACTTTTATCAAAAAACAAAATGCACTTCGTTCTGACCGGTGCATCTGTCTTCCTCGGATACGACTTTTCTGCATTCATCAGGAAGCAAGCGTGGAACACACTCGATGGATTGAAGCAGAAGCCTAATAATTTATTTTATTGTATAGGAAATCAGAACCTTTTTACGACTACAGACGCCCATGACCATCCGCATAGTTACTGTGCTGATTCGTTACCTTCCTGTCCTCCTCCTCCCCCAATGGGCCATTGTATTAGAAAATAATAAAATAACATAGAAGGGAGATTCTCATTTACCATTGTTCTGTGGATAGGATCTTTAAATTTTGTTTGTCTTTTTCTCCGTTTGTGTTCATGTGTTCATCAAGATATTTCATTCGTAACAGAAGATGGACAGCCAATGAATGATAGTGACGTAAATGCCACGAAATTGTATGATAAAAACACTGCCTAAATTCATTACTCCTCCAAGTCACCTGATGCCGCATCTCTTATAATACACCCACAGTAAAACCACATACTGATAAAACACATCACACGGGTTTCTTATCTGTTCTAAGACCCCACCCAATAACTAATATCAGCTGATGTATGATAAAAGTGTGTCCTATCTAGGATCTGGCGGCTATTGTCTCTGCCGCGGCATTAAGAGATGCTTGCTTCGTGGAATTATGGCGTGATAAGTTTTATTTGTTCTGTTTACCATTCGACCCTCTGTTAATAAGGTTTTATATATAAAAATGGCGTATACGCCATGTTTATTATTTTTCAGTGTCAGTGCAAAAACTTGCAATTTTTTTTGTCTATTTTTACTATTTTTACTAGAGGTAAGTGAATATATATATATATATATATATATATATATATATATATAAATCAAATATATATTTATTTATCCTTTTCCTCTATTGTTATATTAATCAGATCAACAATTCTATACCCGTGCTAAGCTTAGACAAATCGCAATCGCAATTAGTTGCACGTGGCGCTGCAGAAAGTTGGTTCTAAATATGCAACTAACGATTTGTCTAAGCTTAGCACTGGCAAAAAAATTATCGAATTCTGACCCCTCGAGACCCTGTTTGGAATATACATGTAAAAATCACAAGTAAACATGATGAAATCATTATCATTAAATCCTGGCTAGAGGATTTTCCTTATTTCCTCGAGTTTCTAGGAACATGGAGTTATTTATAAAAGTGACATCATTAAGCGTTTCAACATGTAGCGAAGTTTTGTGTTTGGACTGATAAACTGTTCCTAAAGAATTGTATAAAGAAAACGAGGGTCGGATTTTCCGTACATTTAGAGTTACATGCGACATGAAGTTGTAGAGAGAAAAAAGCCACCATTCTATTTACTTTACTAAAATTCTGGTGTTATATGCACATGGAAATATAATTAATGATAATAATGGACGGATGGACGGATGGATTGAAAACACACCGAAAGAGAATAGATTTTTTTCATAGTGTAGGAGGTTAAACGGCAAATCAGACCCTTTGAAAACTACCGAGGCTCATTGGCTTCCGCATTATTGTCATGCAGTTGCGTTATCTTCCTTTCTTCCTCACACCTACAATTGGCAACCGGCTCTACCAGCCAGCTAATCATAGACCGCACGAAACGCGTAGCCTGGCTGGCACTTTATGGCAGTGTAGTGCGAGCGAGAGGTACACCTCCCTGATCGTGCCAGCCCAATTCGGCTGCAATGCATCTTACCATACCATAGTACCTTATTGAATTTTGGAGTATTTGTACCCATCATCATAGAAGTTTTATCAACGCTGATACCACTGAAAAGATACGAAGGCGTCTCTAAACTGCATGAAGTTTGTGTCCGTAATTGGCATAAATAGTGTAAGACTGGGACATATAAGGATCTATTTTCGTACGACATGACTTAACATACTTAAAGACTTTTAAGTATGTAAAAAAGAGTAATTATACTTTAAAATATACAAATGAAACTAACGCCTTCCAGCTTCCCAATAAAGGTTTATTGCTTACACAGGCCAGGTGACACGGGATGATTAATTGAATATAACATGTTTGCCCCGGGAGGTTCGAAAATAAATCCATCAATCTTGGCCTCTATGAATTTAGCCCGTTTTGTTTTGCGTGTACAAAATTTCGTACACAAATGTTTGCACACCCAAATGCCTGGGGGACAATATTGACGGATCACTTTTAAGGAAACTTTGTCATCATTATCAGCTTATTTCACCTATCTTCGACTCCAGTTACACCATTAACTGTAGGTAGTAGGAGACTGACACGCTGCCTTGACACTAGGGCAGCACGACCGGGAGGTACCTGTCACTCCACTGCCGCCACGTGTAAGGTGCTTGCATATCAAGTTGCTTGTGAGTTTCTGATGTTCCAATTCCGGTAACACATCTGCATAACTTTTATGCGGATTACCGACATCCGCACAAAAGTCAACTTCTGCGAGCTTGCCTAATATAATAAAAAAAACATGATACTGGCGGGAGGTGACATCTCCGGTGTCACGTTTCGTGCAAGTTGTGAGTAGCCAGTGGCCCACTGGGGGAAGGGCAGGAGCAAAAGAGGGCAATGCATCGGCATAATAATTACAAGGATGTTAGAGGGCGTTGGTAGTCGTTGAAAGGTTCCGATTGGTCGTTTGCCCCCATATTATAAAAAAGTACATTGGCCAATATAAATGAACTCTCGTAAACGCATTTGCGGATAAAAAAAATTGACTGAACTCGCAGTCTGCGCCCCCAATGTAATATTCAATGGTAGAGATCATAACGTTATTACATCAGCTTATACGGAAATCTACTATACACCACATTTTTAGTGCTTGCAATTCAAAATCGTAGCGTCTTGGATGTTCAGTTTTTATAACCATAAAATGAATTACTAATTATGAATATTGTTTTCAATAAATATTTATGGATAAATAAATTAGGTCTGCCCGTGACCGGTCGGACGGTGCATAAAACATTTTCCGTATGTAAAAAGCTTTAGGCAATTAGAATTATAACTAGAAAATAAGGAAGTGAGCTCACGCGATGGCGGGTGCCACGTGTCTGTACAATGAATTTGAGCCCCGGTGATGATCTTTAAGCAAGCCGGTCGCATATGCCAAAAGTTAGTATCAAATGGTATACACCGTACTATACAAGCCATATAGTACGGTGTATACGGCGTTTCAATATACCTTGCAGAGGTTCTTTTTATAGTATAAGGGGACAAACTAGCAATCGGAGCCGTCTGGTGACCACCGGCGCCCATGGATATTCATATGATTGTTACACAGATGCGTTGCCCTCCTATCATAAATGGGCCGACGGCTACTCACAAATAGCATGAAACGCGACAGCGACGCTGTAACTTTACGGCGGTATCAGGTGAGAGAGATATATCTCTCCGGTCGTGCCGGCCCAATTCCGTTGCATAGGAAGATGTGTCATGCACTACGCATGGGACTACCTCCTCCTAAGCAGCATGGTATAGGAGAAGGTAGAGCGGTAAATGAAATAATGAGGATGTATATAATATGGAAAAGCGCTGTCTTATCTCCTTACTTACGCATTGAAAGATGCTTATAATTGTTAGTGAACAAAGAAAGTTTGGTAATGATAGGAAGATATGATAATGTAAACATTAACGATGCTTATTATAAATCAAGTTTTATTTTTGTTTTCGGGTTTACTGACGTCACTTACAATCAATTAATTATTTGATACACTCTTGCATATTGGTCATGAAAGCGAATAAACGAATTAAGAATGGTCTTGCAAAGTATAAATATTTGAAAAATGAGTGATTTTTCGCATATTAATATCTAGTAAGGTCCAGTGCCCTTGCAGCCAAATTGGGCGGACCGGGTAGGTACCCCTCGGACACATGACAGCTATGCTATGAATTTCGTTAACCGGTGTTCCATTGGAGGGAAGAAGGGAAAGAGGGCAACACATGAGCATACATTTTATGTAGTATGTCACTGATAGTAGGCGCCACTGATGGCATCACTCATGCCCATTGACATCTATCTATATACAAGTCCTCGTGAAAAGATTAAAATGTGTAGTCGTAAAAAGCCTCTTGTTCTTTTTTAGCCCCCTACACCATAAAAATATTAGTACAAGCACAAGCGGTTTTGTTGACTGTTTGGATGAAAATATTAGATCTGCATTTCTTCTATTGATACAGATGTATGTAGCGTTTTATAGTAATCTGTTAACTTACCAACCCAATGTTACGTTGAAATGCAATTTAACAATTAAAGTTGTCTATAATCGTTCAGGAAATTTGTCAAAACTATAGTAGGAACTCTATTTGTATGCAGCATATTTAAATACAGCTAATTAATTATAAAGAATAAGCTTACGGCATTGTCGATATAGGCTATTATGTCACGTTTTAAAAAAATAGGGACTAAAATTCATTATTAATTTGAAAAGAAAAACGTTAAAAATCTATCATCGCGTGCACTGTTGATACTATTGGTCATAAAGCAAAAAGTGTTGTTCAGTTATAGAATGTATCAGTAACTATTTACTTATTTATTTATTTTGGTAGCATGGGAAACTTGCAGCTAAGTAAATCAAATAAAAAACATAGAGTATGACAAGCTGACAGCCATTTACAAGGCTTTAAATCACTTTATAATACAAATAATGAACATCTACACATGTCATAAACAGGTCAACACATCAATATATTGAGCATATGAATACTTATTTAAAATAGGTAATGCTTAAGCACATATAAAATAAAATGTTAAAATAATAAACTATAAAAAATATAATATAAAAATTATATAAAACACTTCCGATACTGAGTGACTGATTGATGCTTGGCAGAAAAGTTATAGCGGAAACTAATGAACTCAAGAAGCTGAAATTTGAATAAGTTCCTTTGGGAGTGTGTAGTGTTGGGGTACCCCGACACATCGCAGGCGGTGATAAGGATGAAAGCTTTCGTAAAGTTCTACACCGTTGAATTATTTTAGGCGAGTGAAATCTTGGAGCGCTGCTTATTATTTCGTAAAGCTGAAGAATTTACGGGTTCCTTTGAAGGCGCTATTCTCAGGAGCTATAGTTCAGATTTTTAAGAGACAGAAACAATCCTTCTCTGTTAAACATACCATTTATCAAGGAAGTTTATATGATATATACCACTACGCTACGACAAATGTAGTGAGTTTACACAGGTGAAGCTGCACGGTGTTACTAGCCAAATGTGATAGTAATATTATTTGGTATATTATAATGAACATGATTACCAATCGATATGAAAATTAATTAGTCTTCTCTAAAATGACCAAAATGACTTTAAACATATACATTTTAAATTTGGGCTTAGTGAGGATTTAACTTTAGATTCCTAGAAGATTAGAATATAAAATAGCACTGAGTAAAATAAATAAAAATATACCAATAATTGTGAGTAATATAAAAATGTTGAGACAAATGAAATGCTTTTCTTTATTATTCATCCGATATTGTTAAATTTCTAATGGATAATGTTCTGTAGTACACAAGAGGATATACAAGTACAAGCCTTTAAATAGAGATGTTGAAGCTCATAGGTGTCCTACCTTATAGAAATTCTCAGTATTGACCACTACTCTGTGCTTGCCACGACTCTTCCAACTAGTTATTGTTTTGTTAGTAGTAGACGATGATAGATGTATCATAACTGACTGAAGCTTATCAAAAGATCTGGCGAAGCATGTCAGTGCACACGTACGACCAGACAAATATTTTTGTGATTGGTGATATGCTTTGCCAAAAGGGGCAGTAATTAACATAATTATGATGCATGCAGCAAAATTGAAAGCGTGTATGTAACATTTACTGATTTTGATAAGTTATTTCTGGCCGTTTTGAATAAAAAGGAATTTTGATATTTTGTAAATAGTCCAATCGCAAATCTTTAGAACCACTATCTTCTTACTTAAGATTATGGCTATCAGATGCATACCTTAAATAAAAACAGAAGAAATAACAAGAATGTGCATATAAAATGTGAATGTTACCCGCGAGTTCTCCAAGATCCCATTATCAGATTCCCCATATCAGTCCGTTCATACCATATAGAAATTCTGAAAATCGTTCTACAATTGACGGTGTAATCACGTAACACACATACAAAATAAGGAAGAGGTGGTGCCATGGCATTCTCCTACGCAACGGAATTGGGTCGGCACGACCGGGGAAGTACTTCTCGCTCAGTTGATACATGCATAAAGTGACAACTTCACTCTTGCGTTTCGTGGGGTTAGTGAGAAGCCGGTGGTCCATTGGGAGGTATGGAGGTCAACGCATCGGCATAGTGTTTATGTGGATGTTCATGGGCGTCGGTAGTTGTAAAGAGGCTCCGATTGCTGATTTGCCTCTTATTCTATAAAAATAATACATTCAAGTCAAATTGTTAGCCTCCTCCTTTTTTTGAATCGGTTAATAATTGGCAACTGCTAAACTAATTCTAAAGTCTAATTTTATCTCCATTGCTCAAATCTTAACATCTTTTTCTTAAATCACGGTACGCCTAAAGATATAGGTTCATAAAATTTCTGGCAGTGCTTAAAGCAGAAATGTATATGAGAGGTTAGCTTAGTATTTTAACTTGCTAATAATTAATAATAACTCCAATTAATAAAGTTGATAATTAATATTATTTACGTTGCCACGAGGACGATTCCTTTACTACATTTAATACTACATCAAAAAAAAAAAACACTTACACTGGACTTATCATCAGGTCCTTGCAAAAATGTGCCTATAATTTACTGACAACGTAACAGAAAAAAGAGCAACATTAAATACAGCGCACATCTTAGAATTCTAATCTAATCTGTAGTAAAAGAAAATTGCTATGAAATTAAAAACAATGAAACATATTAAAGTATAACTAATTCTATATCTACGATCTATTATTTACATCCTTACCAGATCACACAGACACTTGTAACACAAAGCACACTACACTGAACACCAAAAGAACCGCCACAGTTACGTACGAGAATCTCGTATTTCGCGTAGGAGGAACACGTCGATCCCGTGCATTGGAGGCCAGAACACTGAGCTTGTCGTAAGGTTCAGATGGCACGGCGCGCGCATCTACGTACCGCTAATTTACACATTTATCAAGCTAATTCTATAAAATGAACTAAATAACGACGTTACCCCACCACTGTTCGTGATATACAATATCTCTGATTAAGTTTATATCGATATTTATAGTTATAAAGTTGTTAAATTTTAATGGATATATAATGTTATCGCACGGAGATCGTCTTAAATGTGGCAGGGTTTTTGTTTTGTTTTCTTTCTTCTGCAATAGCTGGTCCGGGATGGATGCGAGTAGCAGGAGTTCAGTTCTCTTGGCGTTCCTTGAGAGACGCCTGTGTCCCGCAGTGGACCGATAAGGGCTGGTATTGATGATGATGAAGGTGATGATATATATTACCATAGGTTTTTGAAAAATACTATGTTATGTACATCTCAGAAAGAAGGAGAATCAAAACTGGGTTTTACTGAAACGAAAGCTTACTTGATTTTAATATAAAAATGACCGGGTACCTATTGGAGTCCTGATACAAATATATTAGAAATTTAGTATGGATGTCTTAATTTTTCGTGAATGTTACTAATTACAAGAAAACTGTCTTTACGAATTCTATCGCGGTTTATTTAATTATTTAACTAGCCCGACGTATCAGAAGCTTTACAGCAACCATGTTCACGGGTGGGCAGAGACGACAGATGTTCTGATATTCAAATTATTAAAAGTACCCGAAGAATTGTAATTATTTACTTGTTCCGATTGGAGAAAGCAGTACTCATTATAACTTGCTGTCTTAAGGTGTTGTGTTTAGTTTTGGATTGAATTATATTTATCACATGGTCCCTAGGTCCCTAGCAAAGGGAAGAACACAGCCATCTTCTCTATTCGAATGTAAATGTTTTTTCTTTTTATTTTCAATAGCTAGGATCATCCTTGGAAGGAATCGGCGTTGTCTATTGAGGATTCACACTTTACTAAATGTAATGTAATGGCAGGTGTCAACTTCACGAACATCACAGACCGCAGACTGTTAACACGTAGGCGTTGCATGTCATCTATATGTTCTTCAACGTGAGATTTTATAAATGTTTTACTTTGCTCTATATAAGGAAGTCCACAGTCAAAATCTAGCTTGTATACATCGCACCGTGGTGGTTATATTACAGGTAAGCACTCGACGGTGGCGGTAGTTAAAACTTAAGTTGCGGCTGGCTAGTTGATGCTATCACGTTAACTACTGAAAACGGCTTCGAGTATATATTTTTATTCGATTATTATGCATAATTGGTTCAAATGATATAACTGGTGGTTAGTACAAGACTAAATGGATAGGTATCCCCCTATCGCTGATAAATCCGGGACACTCCACCATGGCGGCCGATGCACTTCGAGAGATTTTCAGTTGAAAGTGTTAAGACCCCAGGTTGCGAAAACAAAAACAGATTAAATGTATGGTAGTTGGTCGTTACCTAGTACGGCAGCTAGTTACGTAATAAATGTTATGGTGAGTAAAATTTTTCTCAATTCTGTTCACCTAAACCAATAGTACATGTTAATCAACAGCTTTGTTAGTATATTATATTTGTATAGGACGGTAAACGTACAATTGGATCTTTGTAATGACATGACATATAACAACATGGTAATACCTCTTACTAAAAACCATTAAGAAGGTAACAAAATATTAATGAAAATTTATTTCCTATACATTTTAATTTATTGTTAAAAGTCAGAAGATTGTACAAGGTTAGACGTAAGCGTCATTCATTATAATGCTATGCCAGGGAAACTGAAGTAAACCGCAGCACTGATAAGTCATGCCAGCTACGCCGAGGAAATGCGGTATGGCTCGGGCTATATGGGAGGCAAGGTGAACGGGGTGGTAGTGGAAAATTTAGGGACCACACTCTATAAAGTATTGTAGATTTATTAAGGCAAAGATGGCATAGAACTATCAAGTAACTTAAGCAACGGACACGGAGTTCACTCATAATAGTAGGTCCTTGGAACACAACGAGTGCTCGCGTGGAGAAAGGCGTGGACTGACCACTGAAGTGCACGCCAGGAGTGACCACGTGGGCGATTGCTCTGCAGGAACTAATAGCCACGTGACGCAGTACTCATTTCCAATCAAATTCGCTAATTTATTTCTTCACTCGCGTAAAATCAATTCCAAAATAACGTTCATTTTTCGAGATAGTTACAGAGTAATTTTCATGTCATCCTAAATTATAATTAGTCTAATATGACAACACCTCTCGTAATATGTCTATATAACTGATAGATTAAATTATAACCATTATATAGATGATCAAATAAAATGTATCACCTACGTGTATAGGTCTATAAATGTAATGTTACAGTGAAACTATGATACAATTTAAACATAAATCACCAATTTGGTTTAACGTTCTAGCTAGGAATAATATTTAAAAAAAAATCACAAAAATATTATTATTTACGTGAGGAATTTTTATGACGTTTATTTTGTTTGGTGTTTAAAACCGTACGTTTACTTCGTTATAGTTTCTGTCAACTTTCATTTCTGCATTACCGGTGGATCGGGGTGGCGCCAGCGGCATTTATGTATTGATTATTGCTTCTTCGTTGATGCGATGCGGTCCACTGCGACCCAAAATAACGAGTGCTTACGTTAAACATATCGTGTAACGTCGAGGTGACAAAGTAACATCTTTTGAATTTTATACGGTCTATAAGAATTGAAAGTGTTACTATATTTTAGGAAGAGGTAATGCCATGCACAGTGCATTACACTATATCCTTCTACGTAACGGCATTAGGCCGGTACAATCGGGGCGGTACCCCTCGCTCACATAATAACGCCGTAAGTTATATCTACAGTGTCGCGTTTCGTGCCGTTTGTGAGTAGCCGTTGGTCCATGGGGTGCTGGATAAAGGGCAATGTATTGGCCTAGTAATTATGTGGATGTCCATGTGCATCGGTCGTCGTAAAAAGCCTCTGAATTCTTGTTTTGCCCCCTATTCAATAAAATAAAAAACATCCTATTCTCCTGCTACTTCGATGATATCTAATTATCAAGTGAAGTTCTGCTCAATACCTACCTCATTTTTCAGTAAACAAAAGATCAATTTCACTGCAAGACAACAATACTACGAGGTCCGATATTTTAGTTTAAATTCCGCACAATAGATCATTGTTCCGATGTTAAGGTCTCGCCATTGTCAATAATAACGTTTCTGGTAGAAATGTTTTATTATATCTTGTAGCGGAAAATTAACGCTACTACAGAACTACATAGAGCGAGTGGAGTCATCTCATGCCCCCGCAAGGGGGTAGAGGAAGCCGTTTCAGGAATGTGGTCCTCTTCCGACGGCAGCGGGGTCTCACTCCATCAATATGGAGCGGTCGTTGGGGAGACCTGTGCAGGTCTCGTTAAGGGGGCGGTTGCCAGTGGGGCCAGCGCGCTCGTCCTCACGGCGGGGTCGTCCTGGGCGGTCTGCCCCCACCGGGTGAGATCGCCGGTAGTCCCGGCGAAGGCCCAGCGAGTAGCAGCCAGCGACCAAGGACGGGATGCCCGCAGATTAGGCGCGCGCGCGAGCCCCACGGCTTTCTAAAAGAAGGGTAAAGGGGGAAGGAAACTATTCCCGTACCGTATTTACTGATAGGAACCCCACTATGGGGATACAAGGGAGCAAAAGGGTATAGGATTCAGTAAGGGAAACAGGATGCGTGGCATTTGAAGCAAGGACAGTGAAAGCAAGATTGGGTTAGAAGAATGGAAGCATGAGTGGTGAGAGCGTGAAGAGTTAATACGCCTGTGAGCTTGGTGGCGTGATGATGAATTCGTAAAGGGGAAGCAATGATTGATGTATGAGAAGCAATGTGAGAAGTGGCATAAATGAAGTGTAAGAAGCAAGGTGAGAGATAAATTGAAACTAGAAACTAGAACTAAAAACTAAGAGTGACCGCGGCGTCCCTATTCCTGTGGGTGCACGCGTTGTTCCATCGCCCAGCACGTCAGGGGGGCTGCGCGGAGTCGCGCGTGTACGCCCTGCGGTCGGGAGGTCGCCTGTGGTAGGCGGCGAGATGACGGAGCGTGATCTGGGTAGAGGCGTCCGCCTTGGCGAACAGGCGGGAGGCCAGGCCGGCTATGTGCCTGTCGAGGTCCTCCACTGGAAGGCCCCGGGATATGGTGGAGTTCCTGACGAAGCGGGGGGCGTCGACAATGCGACGCAGGGCCCTGGATTGGAGCACGCATATATTAGAAGTTTTACCTTCAGCGGGAGGAACCTCGACAGCGCCGTCTGCAGCTGTCTAAGCGCTGCGGTGGCCTGAGCTGCAGAGGCGCAGGTGTGGGGACCCATTGTTAGGCCGACGTCCAGGCAGACGCCCAGGTATTTTGCTTGGTAGGCCCAAGGGATGGGCTCGCCACCGAGCGTCAGGGGTTGTGGGAGGCTCCGACAGCGGGGAAATCACCGCCTGTGACTTGGCGGTGTTGACGCTCAGTCGCCATTGCGTCAGCCAGTCGGGGAGCTTGTCCAGGATTCTCTGGATCTTGGCGGCTGCGTGCTGGTGGTTAAGTGACTTGGCTAGGTACGCCGTGTCGTCGGCGTACAGGGCAGCCATGACTCCCTCGCTACTGGGGATGTCATCGACGTATCGATTGAACAGAGCAGGGGAAAGGTAGCTGCCCTGGGGCACTCCGGCTCCGATGGGGCACGTGAGCGAGCGAGCATCCTCCACTCTGACGTAGAAGGTGCGGTGTTTGAGGAACGACCGCACTATGGTGACAAGGGGACGGGGAACCTGTGACGCGATTAGCTTGTAGAGAAGACCCTCGTGCCAGACGCGGTCGAACGCCTTCTCCATGTCCAGGAAGAGCGCCGCGACTGATTCCCTCTTGTTGACGGCGTTGGTGATGTAATGTATGGCGCGGATGAGTTGGTGGGTGGCCGAGTGCTCGGTCCTGAAGCCGAACTGATCGGCCCGAGTCGGCAGGTAAGGGGTGAGGCGTTCGAGGAGGAATCGCTCGACAACCTTAGAGAGCGCGGGCAGCAACGTGATGGGCCTGTAGTCGGCGGGAGACCGGAGGCTCTTCCCCTTCTTGGGGATCAAGATTACCTCCCCCGTCTTCCATAGAGTTGGAAAATGGCCCGTGCGGAATATTCCGTTGAATAGCCGGGTAATGGCGGCTGCTGTCATGGGAGAGGCAAGTCGGAGAGCCGAGTTGGGGATCTGGTCAGCGCCTGGGGCTTTCCTGGGATTAACCCTGAGGAGGGCGCGACGGTCCTGGCTCGGCGACACGAAGAAGGAGGGTGCTGCGGCGGTGGCGGTCTCCTGGGCTGGTAGAGAAGGGGAACCCTCGAGGGCGAAGTACTCCCTTACCTGAGCGACCACTTCATCCTCGCTGTCAGTCGCGGCGGTGGCCAGTGGTGTAAAGACCTGCGTGAGGTACCTGGCATGGATATCGGCTCTGTCTTTTGCACGGTAACGTAGGTCCCCGTCTTCGTGTATTAGCGGACGGATGGGCTCCTTGCTGCCGGCGAGTTGTCGGCAGAGGCGGTGCACCGACGGCAAGTCCTCGGCGGCCTGGGAGAGGCGGTGTTCCCAAGTCGTCGCGTAATGTGCGGCGAACTCGAGCTTGACCACCGCGGCAGCTCTGTTGAAAGCGGCCCGGATAGTGGGGCATCTCGTGCTTTGCCATAGACGGCGGCGTTTGCGCTTCTGTTTTATTAAATGGTCCAATCGGCGGGTGAGGTCCGGCCGGGAGACGGGGATTGGGCCCGGGGGTTTGGTGGCCGCGGTCAGCGCGGCAGTGAAAGCCGAGGTTAGGCCTTCCGCCAGGCGGTCCACGTCCGCCGCAGACGCCACTGGGAACGAGGGGGTGCGCGCGTCTATTTCGCGTGCGAAGGCCGCGCGGTCAATTTTTGGCCGCCGAGGAGTCGGTAGGGAACGAGCCGGGGCTATGGCGATCCTGATTAGGACCGGGCAGTGGTCCGATTGGAGGGCGTCGGAGAGGACCTCCTGTGTGACCAATCCCTCCACGCGGTCCATGACGGCGATGTCTAGTACGTCGGGTTGGTGGTCCGGGTTCTCCGGGAAGAATGTTGGCTGGTCAGGGGCCAGGTCAGTGTATCCGCGGGCCTCCGCGTCTGCGAGGAGTCGACGGCCGTCGCTGGTGCAGTACCGCGGGTACCAGGCCGTGTGTTTGGCGTTTAGGTCCCCGGCGATTGCAGTGGGCTCTTCTGATAAGAGCCCGTGAATCTCCGTGAGATCTAAGCGGAAGTTGGGGGGCTTATAGGCTGCGAACAACCGGGTGGGTCTGGCACCCAAGCACACCTCAACGCCAAGTGTGTAGAGCGAGGTAGTAAGCGTCGGCGGCAGCACCTGGTGGATTATTGTGCGCCTTAACAATACGGCCAAACCGCGGCACGGGCGGCCGTCCGGCGGTGGGATGTAGTCCAGCCGGTGTGTGTGGTACCTGGGCACTGCGAAATGTCGTCCCGGTGTGAGGTGGGTCTCGCATATAAGGGCAACGTCCACGTCACGCTCGCGGAGGAGGTGACGCAGAATGTTGTGCTTCCCGCGGAGGCCCCGGGCGTTCCAATTAAGGAGTGAGAGGGGTTGAGCAAGGTATTTATGCTCTGAATGATCGCCGGCATCAGCAACAATAGTTGTGATGCACAGCTGATGAGGGCTTCGGTGATGGAGCCGCCTGTGCGGATAGTTTGCATGAACCGGCTTGCCATGTCCATTAAGGCGGCCGGTAGTGAGAGGGGTGGCGACGTTACAACGCCGGTGCGGCGTTGAGCCGCCCTAGTGGGGATGCGAGCGGTCCCGGGTGTCATCTGGGAGGGTGCTTCCGGCTTCTTGTCGGTCATGGTTGGCGCTGGTCGCTGTTGGTTGGTGGCAACAGGCTGTTGACAGCATAGATGTCGGGGATCGTAGTCACCGTCCTTTTAATATATGCCAGGTGGATACACCCCGGTCTCCCCTGGCGGGCACGTATTGGTCGGACATACTCGGGCTCAAAACCGATGTCGATGAGGGCGTCGGTTATCTCTTCCGGGTTGGTGTCCGCAGGAAGGCCTCTGATAGCGATTTTGACGCTCTTGTCCGCCGGGAGCGAGTAGGAAAACCAAGAGATTCCCTCGTCGCGTTCGCGATCGGAGAGGTATCTTTAGAGCCGGTCTCGGAGCGCTTGAAAATGGCGTGTCCAATTTGGTAGGCGCTCGACTATGAGCAGAGGGTACCTCGAAATATTTTTCGGCGGCATCGCCCCACTCGGGCCGGGCGCGCTGATTGGTTGCTGCTGTTGCTCTGACGTCGATGGTCGGGGTGTTGTCGCCGCCTCACTTGCGTACGTGTTGGATGACTTCTTCACCGGGGGCGAACGAGCATCAGTTCGTGCTGCCGGTGATGTAGAGCGTGCCCGCTTTTTCAATGCTTTTAGTCGCTTACCAGCGTCGGCGGTGAACTCGCCCTCTGCATCTATGATGCCGAGCGACTGCTGATAACCGACCATGGTACGTAGGAACTCTGGAGCGTGTAGGTATTTCCTGTTGTTATTAACAAAAGCAGCCCAATCCAATTCGCTGTGTGGCGTTTGCACGGACTCGGCCTCACGCCCGGGGGGCGCCGGAACGCGTACAGGCGAATGGACATCGGTGCATGGCGTGTGCGGTGCACTCACGGCGGGGCTGGTGCGGGGCTTACTCACCTACTGGCTGGTGTGCAGCTGGAGTTTAGCGGTGGAGGATGGGGTTCCGCTCTTGATCCTCGGGTCTCTCGGGAGCGAGCGGGCGGGGGGCCCGAGGTCGGTAGGCTGCGACATCTTACTGTAAGGAGCACTTACTCATACCGAGCCGGGTGTTGTCCTCCGCGATCCTTGTGGCGTACTGCTGAAGGCGAGGCGCCGCGACGTCACGGCGACTGACTTCAACAATAGAGAGCTCCGGCACGCTTGGCGTTCACGTCCTGAAAAGGACGCTATCCTGAAAAGGACAGCTATAGCGTGCTGGAACGGATCCGTGCGGTTGTGCGAGTGAGATGAAAACTGAGGGCACTTGGTATCACTGTTTTCCTTGTTCTTCTTCTTCACTCACTGAACTGGCCAATCCTAACTACATAGAGTACGTTCTATGGAGTTAAGAACTCCATAAAATGTTAACATAAATTTTGTAATTGTTGTAAATTTAATTTTTATTTTAAGATCATTATTTAGGAGCACCTATCGAATGCACGTGGCTTATTCGAGGGTGGATCTAAAAGTTCTAAGCCCGACCAAGAAAATGAAAGAAAAGTGGATCTAAATTTATTTTTGTTTTTCGACATAGTCTCCATCTAGTTCTACACACTTCTTCCACCTGACCTGCAACTTGTTTATACCCTCGAAAAAAAAAAAGTTTCCGGAAGGTCGGCGAAATAATCGTTTACTGCGACTATTACCTCATTTTTGGTCGAAAATTTCTAGCCACCCAAATGTTTTTTTTAAATTCGGAAATAACTGATAATCCAAAGGGGGCTCGGCAATCCGGCGAATAAGGTGGGTGGAGCAGCAATTCGTAGCCACAATCATGGATTACAGACATTTATTCAACCGAAGCGTGAACACGTGCATTGTCTTGATGAAACAAAACTTTCTTACGCAACATTCCCAGCCTTTTTTCTTTTATTCCCGGAATCTTCGTAAAAGGTTACAATAATAACTAGAATTTATAGTTTGACCTTTCGGTAAATAATCTACAAAAATAATGCCCTTCGCATCACAAAAGACAGAAGCCATGACTTTGTTAGTCGACAAAACGACCTTAGCCTTTTTCGGTGTAGAAGTCTGATCTTTTCCCCGTTTGGATTGTTGCTTTGATTCAGGAGTATGGTGGTGAACCCAGCTTTCATCCATGGTAACAAATCTAGACAAAAAGCGTCAGATTGCTTCAAACAAATAATCACAGAAAATTTATATTGTGCAGTATCGGAATGAAACTGCGCACAATAAATCAATATAACATATATTAACAAATGACGGTAGATTTAAAAAGATGTCATAGCTCCATGTAGGTTAGGCCACGAACTTTTAGATCCATCCTCGTATAACGTCGTGGTTTTCTCGTATATAAAGAAATAAATTTGCCTGTTTCAACTGAAGTAATAGAGATCCTGATAAACGGATTTAATGCGGTTTGAAATATTGAGAAGTTTTCACGAAATCGATCACATACAGACATACAGTATTGGAGAGCTCTGTTTTATATATAAGAAGACATATCAATTATAATAACATGTTAGTTTCTATTAAGATCGCCTATATATTAATGTTATGCAATTGGGACTTTGTTTCGCAATAAGTGTGGATTAAAGATATGTATCCACATCGTTATAATTAGCTAGAAGTCTGTAAACGATACATAACTTTACTCTGATTACTCATCTAAGAACTACTTTATATTACTGTTTAAGGTTTATTACTATTAGGAACTCTCACAAAATAGAGTTGAAACACAACTGGTCATCAACACGCATCCAGATCGCATAACACAACCGCGACAACAGAACATTGCAGATACCTCTTCGCCTTTGAACTTACATGAAAATCGAAATCAAAATATGACTTTATAAATCTTCTTTGGAACGTCGTTACTTTACAACTACCGGTTCAACACTGACCCTGACCAAAGAAAAAGTGGCGAAACATACTTAACGGGACTGATTATTCAGTATAATTGTTACGGCCATTTAATACCTCATAACACGCGACAACTATTTAATCACTTGTTTATGTAGTATTTTTTTTGATACCATGAGCCTCTAAAATAAAGGTTCAGATATAATAGAAGGAACAATAATTTGTCGATTAATCCTCTTGAAACATATTCACACATTAACAAATTCTTGAAACAATTACCTAAATGCTGATATATCGTAATTGCGTTAACTAAATCGGTTTAATACGCGTCACGATTTGATCAGGGCGAATCAATCGACACGACAAACACATTAGGTAAGCACGTTCGCGTATGTAAACTTCGCAAGTAAAACTCGCGGAGCAGGTGTACCGTAACATCATCATCAGCAGGCATCAATATATGTTCTGAACAGATAATGGCAACTCTAGCACTTAACACGCCTGTTGAGGCGTGACTTAGAAGCTGCTATCACCATGTACTTTGAATGATTAAATTTTAAGGCCTGTCTAAGATGAATTCGTCTATTTCGAAATTGTTTTTTCATGTAAGATACAAAAATTTCATATTCAATATCTATGTAAATAACGAGCTCCCAGTATCTAAGTGGCGCTGTATATTTAAATGTACACTAATTTTCGAAGCGATAATTTTAAGTTTTTGAATTGAACCACAAACCGATTTACGTTTTTCTTTAAATAAAGGCTAATAAGCGTATTCAATGTAAAGTTGTAAAATTTGCTCCAAATAAATACAAGAATATTAGTTCCAAGCTCTTACAGCCGTTTCGAAGTATCTGGACCGCTTGGAGTATTTGAGTTTCGTTAAAAATCAACATCGTTAAAAGCTACAACTGAAAACTAAATTAATGAGAGCATTTTGTGCGTTATACAATAGAAGAAAAGCACGCCCTTTCTCGTCCTCTCTAGTTTTACTTTGAGTAATATGTATCTTATTATTATTTTTCCATTCTATTCTATCTCTTTTCTATTCCGCCTCTTATGTTATTCAGGTCATTTATTTGACTTTACTAAAGACATACATAATTGTGCTTTTTTCATAACGAAAGTGTTCTGCCAAATATAAAAGAAAAAATTGATCACTTGAGACATGTATCGTGGTCGTATTGTACTAATCGTCCTTCTATTGCGGGTAGTCATTTTAAAAAACAAGGCTGCTTTGTTTTGTGGCGGGTCAACGGTTTTTAATTAATTAAATTTTTATTTCATAGTAAACAATCACATTACAGCACACATTCAATGCATAGGTAATATAATGCACAAGATACTGTTACATTATTACACGTTTATTCTTTAAGGTATACAATAAGCTTCTACCACAAGTTCTACTCGTAATCTGTATTCGACGCCGATTGTTTTTTATATTAAGATCGAAGTACCATCTGTGGGGGATGACTATTTTTGTTAAAAATTTCATATTAAGTTCATGACTTATCAAATCACTTTAATATAGCCGTGTCGATAAACTATTACAATTAGACATTAATTCTCCAGTTCCATACGAGGCAAACCACCGAATGTCACAAGGCCATAAATCTTAACACAAACATTAATTTAACTCTATCGTCACAAAAAATAATACGCTATTTTGACCGTGGCCTATGATGCTCTATGGGGGAGACCCATCTCCAGCAGTGGACGTCGTCCGGCTGATGATGATAGCGATGATGACGCCATGAGTATATGAATTTAAACTCTGAATGTAATGAATGTATCTGGGTAATTACAATTTGTGGGAGCATGTCTTTTAATTGCGTCCCAAACATTACCGAGCCCACGTCTTCCCATTTATGATGTAAACCGCACCATATGATGAAATTTTATAGGTACAATTATGAATAAAACTCTTTCTTTGAGATTTTTACGTAATGTTTTTAAATTGTGTACAACAAAGACAAGGCTTTCTTTCTACAACAGCTCATTTTAGTGGGACGAGACAGTAGGATGTACAATGGGATTGCAAATACGCTTTTCTAGAGTGTACGGAATCGATACTACCAATCACCGGTAGACGACATAGTAAATCTAAGGTTTTCTAAGATCGGTCTATTATGTCTCACCGCTATTCCCACGATAAGTGGTCCTTATGGCAGGTTAATGCCTTATGCCACGTGCCGGGTTCATTAACCGTGACAAACAGACACTTGAAACGCTACTTTTCTCCAGGTCCCTTTAGTCTCAAGTAGGCTTTGGTGCAGGTCTAGTAATTTTAAGTCAATTGAAATGAAGCTAATTAAAGCTTATGGAACATTCACTTATCAAAATATAAAGTATATTAAAAACTTTAAGTTCGCTAAAAAGTGCTTTTTAGCTAACAAAAACCATTTCAGCCGTTTATGAACAGTGCACGATTGATCGATCTCAATATTTCCGATTGTCGCATACTTGTGTGTACGTATGAGTACTTTTTCTAAGCACATTACATTTAACTCTTTAAACATTCTCGAAAAACTGTTTTCCCTTCAAAACTATAGAACAGTCATAAAGTCAGATCAAAAAAAATCTAGAAAAATCGTGTGATCAATTTTCTCAAAATCTGCTGAACGGATTTTCATGCGGTTCTCACGGATATATCAACCACCGCGGAAGAAAACATATTTTTATTTTTTTACAGCAGCGGGCAAATGATCAATCGGATCCCCATATATAGAAGCGATAAGCTTCTTCACCCCATCCCTCAAACGGGCCCACCGACCCCCACTTTTGATACCATTCCGATCATTCCGGCCCACCTCACCTGCTATGTGAGATGCCACTACATCGTAAAAAGCATCTATCTTTTGCAAGCAGTTTTTTGTTATTGTGGTACTTCTGTATCTTAAAATTTTATCTCCCATATTCTTCATGCATCATTGGTTTTACATAATTTGTCTTATATCATTAATATAGTCTTTTAACAAAAAAAACTTTATATTATGATGATGATAATTCTTACTTCGTTGCTTTTTAGTTAATTCAACTATTGGAAGTAAAATTTGTGACCAACATAAGTCGGTATCGACTTTGAAATACAGTCCGAGTTTAAGGTTATCTACATAACATCCTCAGGAACAGAGCTTCAACAGATCCTTTACTCTACTTCGCAAAATACCTATTTTTTGCGAGTGCTATCAGTGCCGCCCTTGGTGAGGTGCCCCGGAAAAACAAATCATCAGGGAGAACACCACCAACTTGGGGACTGTGCAATGGGGTGAGGTTCCCATCGTCGCCCCTTGCCCCGTGCGCGTAAGTGCCCCATCTGGTTTCTCTTTTGTCCCCCTCTTCTTAAAAGAGGGGTACAAAGAATGATCTTCCTCCTGCTCTTTAGCCGCCTCTTGTTATAAAATGGGTGCAAAGAACATTCCCACCAGTTCAAGTTCAGTTCGTTTCACCTGGGTTTACCCCAGGCTACTGAGCCCCACCGCTACAAAAACTTCGCAAAATACCTTTTACTGTTCACCGAGACTCGAGTCGAGTACAGTCAATGTTACGCCGTTATTATGTTAGCGAAAGGCTGTCTCTTACAATAAATGTATTGATGGTTTAGTTAGCGAAAGGCTATCTCTTACAATAAATGTATTGATGGTTTAGTTATTCTTAGAACGTCTAAAAACTAGATCTTTTATGGTATTTACGAGTACCTACGCCCACTAAACTCCGCACTATTATTTTACAGACTCGATACCTTTATTATCTCCTCCCCTCCAATGGGCCACTGGCTTCTCACAAACCGCATGAAACGCTATACCGAAGATGTCACTTTAAGGCGGTATCATGTGAGCGAGAGGTACCTCCCAGATCGAGCCGGCCTAATTCAGCATGCCACTGTGTAGTGTTATGCAGCATGCTACTACTTTTTACAAGAAACACTTCTAGATAAAGAAACTCAATCAGAAATAGTTATATGAAAATCATATATATGAATATATATTCCAGTTGCGTACTAGGAATGAACACCCGCTCATACATGATGGTTGTTTATGGCCCTAAATAAATATAGCTTCTTGATATTGTACTCGGTGTCCGGTGTAACAATATTGACGGAAAAGTCAAAGAATAATCTTTACTGAGACTAATATTAATAAGGCGTTTCAAGTAACTCTGACATGACTGAAAATAATAGCAGGAACCACCCTCTTACCAATGCAAATGCAAAAAAAAAATGACTTAGGTGCTTTAGTCTTGTAGAATCCGCTGCTAATATTTTTTTAGAGTAGGGAGCAAACGAGCAATCGAAGCCTTTTCACGACGACCGACGCCCATAAACATCCAAATAATTATGATGCCTGTGCGTTGTCCTCCTCCCTTCCCCCAATAGGCCTTTCCCAGTTTATTGCTACTCCCAGACTCCATTCTAGCAAACTATCATAATGTTAACACCGCAAGTCCAGCTAAGTGATATTGATATTATAATAGTTTGTGGCCTGGACGAGACTAAACACGCAGACAGTTTGGTGAGTAGCCGGTATCTCATTGAAGTGGACAAAAGGTGGACAGATTTATGCGATCATCAGTAGTCGTCGAAACGGTCCGATTTCTCGATTGACCCTTATATTTAAAAAAAAAAGTCAATAATTTGTACTGCAGGAAAACTACAAGCATAAATCGACACGTAGATATAGGTTTGTGCTCGTACAATGTCTACACACCCCAAATTATTTTGATATGTATTTGTGAAGTTATCAAATGCATATTGGAATATTTCATTGTTTACATCACTAAACAAATAATATACTCGGAGTAGATGTTTGTTTTACATCCATTTTTGTTCAGACCTTTACTTCCTATCGCTTGAACAAACACCACTGTTTACATCATCGAATCGAATTTGAAATTTACGTCATGTTTGTCATGGCAGCCACAGGTCATTGAACGTAGATCCAATTCCATAAATATGAAATTTTGCAGTATTCCAGAAATGATATTTACCTCGCTGTGATTTAAATTACAACATCTTACAAACTATTGTCGGCTAAGCTTAGGCCACAATATACACGAGTTGTGTAAAACCGTATAGATGACTTATAATATAATTGCAAGTGGTTAAAGCCAAAAGTTGGTGGGTATACTGATGAAGGTCTTACAGCCATCGGAGCGTGTTACGGCAGTTGATTCGCAAGGTGGCGATCTCATCTCTTAAAAGCTTTCGTCGATCGACTCTCTTTATTTACCGGGTATTGTCGACGATATCACACCACCTAGATATACTAAATAATTTCATTTCACACTTTTGATAGCGCCTAGCCTAAACAGCGTGATTTACAGTTAAATCGTTAAAAAACAAAGCGAGCTTCATTTTAATAGCATAGTCTGTCATATATTTTGATTTTTGATTGCAGACAGTATTTGATAATGGATACCTCCTACTGCCACACGCAGCTCACTTTCGGTGCGTGAATGTATTTCTTCTAATTGACCGTTTTTTCGTCATTTATTACTTGTATTTATTATAGTATACTCTGAGAACTAAAATTACGAGTTTTCCTTTTTTTTTTGCGGGAATGTTCAAGATTTTGATTGAGAGACTGACATTAGTGTATAAATAATGAATTGCAGCTTCAAATAATTTAATTCTCTAGACTTTAGAAATGTTATGGCCATTGTTTTACTTTTAGAGTCCATTTTTCGGGTTTGTTTGTGTACTTTTTTCAATTGTAAGAAATTTAAACGCTAGGTATTTATTATAGAATATCGTTTAAAAATATATAAGCAAGCATCTGACAGATTTAATCATTACTTAGTTTGTACCACAAAATGAAGTCATTAAAATTAAGGGTAAAGTAAGAAAAATGTAACGTTGTTGTATATGATTAATTAATAAATAAATTAGAAAAAAAACAAACACCTTTACAAGGGTGAATGACGATATCGTTTGGATTCATAAACACTATATCTGGGTGGCTAATCTTCTCAACAATTGTGGATACATCTAAATTATAATACATCAATGTCGTGATCGGTATTTCTTTCTCACCGCAGCGTATTTGCCGCATACATAGATTTTTTACCGTCCTATCGATTTTTACGATATACATTACCTATACATACTAGTACTGACATTATTTATTTTTATATTTCATATCAAAGATAATGTTAAAGCGAAATAATCATATAGTATAATGGTTTTATCTAACAATGATACAAGTGTAACTTTTATGTTATTAAACTTGAATGCACATAATAAATATACAGATTATAAATCCCGCGAATGACAAGCACAGCTATTTTGTCATATCTAGCTGTCGAGTGTAATGTGATATGCTTCACACACACCGATATGTATCGTTAGATTCGTGTCGTTAAAAAACACTTTTGATTTGAAACACCTTAGATATATCAACGTAGCAGTGCTATGATGTTACCCTACGTGAGTCCTGCAAAAATACGTGCGATAGACAGAGATAAAAAACTTCTATAAGTAATTTCATCTTGTTATATTTTCATCTCACAGAGTTGATCATGTAAGCAACGAAATAACAGTTTCCACATACATCACATCCATGCGTAGTTATGTATATAGGTATTTGAGGATTTAAAGTATAATGTGTGGCAATAACATGTACCATATGAATTGATTAAAAAAAAAACTAAAGAAAATCCGTCAGCGGCCTCTATGATTCCATCTCCAAACCGTCTGCTGTAAAACATATTAGACGTTAGTATAAAGTTTGAAAATGCGTTTTATGTTAGAAAATTATCAAAAATTAGCAGCGCGTCCCGGCTTTGCACGGATATTTCACGAAATATGGTAAAAATTCGTAGATATACAAACAAATATTTATGAACTTTTATTTTGTTACAATGAAAACAAATTAAATTTATGACAGACAATGTATACATTATATAGCCTATATTCATCACGGATAATGTAGGATTGTAATGGTATAAAAAAAGCAATTCAAAAAAGGTCAACTTGTTCCAAGCCTATTTAATGCATATAAACAAATAATCAAACATTTTCCCTTTATAACATTACTATATATACGACCACAGTTTAGGAGGTAACTAAAAATGTGTAAAGTAATTGTTTATGCTGTTTGCCCGTTTCAGAATAATTTTGGGTGTCTAATGTGCTAGGAGGCATGCGATACATAGTTGACGGCTGCGTAATGTAATCGGTGAAAGCCTATGGTGCTGTTCTCGAAGTCATAGACGAATGCGTCTACCTCGGGCAAATATTGTGATTAGGTAGGCGTAACTATTTTTACAGCAACCATGGTCACGGGTTAAACGTCGGGTTAGTCAAATAATTAAATAAATCGCGACAAAATCCGTAAAATTAGCTTTATTGTAATGGGTATTATTACAATCATCGTCATAATCATTATCAGCCCTTATCGGTCCACTGCTGGAAATATACCTCTCTCAATGAACCCCAAGACGACCGATCTCCTGTTAGTGGCTTCTATCCCAGACTGACTACTGCACGGAGATCGTCTTCCCACCAGGTGAACGGTCGACCAACACTTCGTTTTCTTAAACGCGGCCTCCACTCCAGAACCTTAGTGGGCCATCTGCCATCTGATCTTCTAAGTGTGTGGCCCGCCCATTGCCACTTGCCACAATTAGGGAATTAATTATATTGTTAGAAGGACTACATTCTTGCGACGAGTAAAATCTTCAGCTGATTTGATGCAATTTTCAGCTGCTGATATTGATAAAATTTTTGTTATGTAGGATAGGGCTGTTCGTGCAATATATAATATGAGTCCAATGAAGTCGCTCATGGATAAATTTAAAACTGCAAAAATTATGACATTTCATGGCCTATATATATTTGAAAATCTTATGTATATCCATAAAACATAGAAAATTTCAAGAAGAAGTGTGATATAATATCAATACTAGAAATAAGAATTTACACCCTGCGCCCTCCTCCAGGTAATTGTATAGGTTTTTATAATAACATTCCCAGTGATATAAAAGCTTTGTCGATTACTAAATTCAAAGCTGTCGTTAAAGTTAAATTCATATAAAAATCCAATTGTAAGGTAAAGGTTTTTATAAATGACAAAAATATAATGGAATGAATTACTCTAAATTTAAGTGTGTAACCTTTGTGAATGGTCATAAACAAAAGAAAGAGGGTTTTACTGTATCATCTCTGACATGGGGCGTTGCGAACCCTCAATTTAAACTTAGCCGCTAAGACGGGCATATTGATCATTATACAAATCCAATATGTGAAAATAAACAATAAACATTCATATTACATCATTAATTTAAGTATGCCAAATTTTGCTAGTTAGCGCTAAAATTATTACAACATTGGTTATTGGTTCATCTTTCAAATTTTGGTTATGGCTATCATGTTGTTTACTAATTAATTATAAATATACTTTTTATTTACTCAGTAATTCATTAGTAATTTGTTTAGACTTAATCCTACTGTAAAAGGATTAAGTCTAAACAACAGCTGCCTTCTGAGCTTAAATTGTGAATGCAATTATTTCAATAAGGATTAACATTATGTGGAATACTGAACTTGTAGTAGCATTGTGTGAGTCTGTTGGCTAACTTGTAAGTGTTCACCAGAAACATGTTTCTTAATTAGTAGCAAAGGAACACACTGTTAAGGATGTTCATTAAGTTTCAATTAATTCTCACTCACAAAGTCACGCGCCTACTTTCACATGTCAATATGAAAAACGTTTTGAATTATTTGAAATTCTTGCGATTTGCGATATCATGAAGTGGAAAAAGAAACACCTGATACCTGTTTGACGTATTTTTTTCACACCATGAATGATAAAATATGTAAAAGATTGTAAAAACTACAACGTTTTTACAATCTTTTCTTTAGGGCACGGAAGATAGTGGAATTTTTTTCATGGTCCTCCCCCTCTCGAATCGCCCTATTTTCGTGTAATGGACAATAATAATAACAATAATATCATCTGGAAATCTAGCATGAACCTCTGTTAAGTAGTATACTACACGAGTTAAAAACGTAGAGTCACTGTTTATGGTTTTACCGGTGTCGCTTAGCTGCTCCTTCATTCTCCTTGGTGATGCGATCCTTGATAACTCTTAAGTCTAATATGTAACTATTGCGCTGATTAATAAATGAGTGCTTACTACTAATGCTTTATTAATAAACCTAACAAGTTCATAGTATTTCTCTTACGCTGCTTGCTGAGTTCTTATGTAACGCGTATCTACAAAACAAAACAAGCATGATTAATATATTATTATAATTTTCCGTAGAATGTGCATTTCATAAAGTTTGGTGGGTTTACTGATACTCCAACAAATTTTATGTATTATATGTTCCGGAATAGGTATTGACATAGCCATCACTTCATGCCGTTTTCATGTGACACGCGAATTTCTTATCTCTTTATCTGTGTTGACTAGATTCAACTTCCGTTAGTTGGTTTTAGAAAGAAGTAGAGGCATGCTGCACAGGGGAGGCAGTGCCATGCATGGCGCATGACACTACATCCTCCTATGCAACGTCATTGGGCCGTCACGTCCGTGGAAGTACCTCTTGCTCACTTGATACTGACGTAAAGTGACAGCGTCGCTGTCGCATTTCGTGCAGTTTGACAGTAGCCCATTGGGGGAGGGGTGATAGGTCAGCAACGTATCTACGTAACAATCATGCGAATGTCCATGGACGTCGGCGGCTCGTTTGCCCCCTTATGATATAAAAAAATAATAGTCCTCATTTTACGTCAGTATTAGTTATGTATTTATATAATATACTTTTTTAAATAAAATATTAAATATATTTCCTTTATCTGGTAACTGTAACACAAATCTTTACGATACTGGGCACAGGGCTGACGTGGTGTGATAGGTCCACAGATATTATTATTCTGTGTGTATGTGTGTTACTTGTTTGTTGAATTTGTGTTCAATGTTCTGCAATGTTGTGAAATTTAGTTGAATATCTATACTAATGTTATAAAGCTAAATTTTTATTTTATTTCTTCAATAAAACGCGTTATTTTCCGTGATTGCTAGTCTGCTATATATTAGGTCCTTACGTATTAATTCTGCGTTTTGTTTGAGAGGAACAAAAAGTGGAATATTCTTTTATACAATATATTTAATTAATCAAAGTACGAATCATTGTTTTCTATGGTCTTTTGCCATCTTATACCTTATACCTTTACCTTTAATAAAAAGCATTTGGACGGGAATCAATAAAATCTTTGGAGGCAATTTAAACTGTCCTAGCAGAGTTCAATTTTTTTCCCTTGTAAGAAGTTAACAAAATCTCGAGAAAAAAATAGTAATCTGTTGGAGCTAGATCCAGGGAGTACGGAAGATATTTTAGACTTTCCAATTGAAGCCCTCCTAGTTTGGTAGCCACCTGTTGCGCAGTGCGTGGTCTAGGGTTGTCGTGAAGCTGCAGTGGCGTAGAGCGATTGCTAGCAATAGATACCAGTAGTAATAGTGCGGCCAGTTTAGAGTACAAAACAGTAATGAAAAATACCGGTACTAGTCCACCATTGATATAGATTTGGCTACCGGTCAGGATCCAGCCATTGCGCTGAGCGCTTCTGATTATCGTAATCAATCCACTTTTTATGACAGGCAACGATTTAGTTTGAAATACCCTCATTATTTTGCCGGTAAAGTAAGGCAACGCAGCAGTCGACGCGCGTTTGCCGGTTTACTTCGGCCAATTCGTGAGGTAATCAAATTTAAAGCTCTTCAATTTTCCCAATTTGCTTCAAGTAAATTAAAATAATTTTATCACAGACATCGCAGCCCACAGCTAACTCGGACGTGTTTTTCGATAGATCCACTTCTATAATAGCCATGAACTCTTCATTAAAAACTTCGGTCTCAAGCCGCCTACGGGACTTTATACTGCAGGTCGAAATTTCCAGAACGAAAACGCTGGAACTAAAAATGAAATGTTTTCTTTAGCAAAACAACCGCCATACACATCATTCACTCTTCAAATCTTTCCGCAGCATTATTGCCATGGTGGAACTAACTACTCGTAAATAAGGCATTATGTTAAGTTTTCCATTTTGCAAAATGAGTGACGCGAACAGAAAAAAAACAGAAGAAAAAAATTAATGAATGACAGTCATCAAAGCACAAATACATGAGTAAATATTTGTACAAATTTTAATTAGAAACTACTCACTTAAGCGATAAATTCGTGGTTAAAGTGGCCAGTACGAAAAACGCCAATTGCACATTATAATATAATAATGGCCCCAATATAATAATAATACTATCTTAACCGACTTTCAACTACACCGGACAACATTCCTATTCCGATGAGAAAGCAATCCGAAACTACCAAAGAGAAATCAGACGCGGGACCGAAGGCTCTCCGAGGCTTGTGCCTAGGAAACATTGTGGTTATTTCTGCTGTGACATCATGACGCTAAAACATGAATAAAGCCACGGGGCGCAGGTACACCGAATGAAATTTTGTGTGCAATAGCTATGAAATTAACATTATGCTAACCACCAAATAGGTGTCTATTAATCACAATTTTTTTTTAATCAAGCCTTTACAGGAGAGAGACTAAGAGTATAGGCCAAAATAAAAAGGCTCACAAGAGCCACGCCACCCAGAATATAGGACTCAGTTTTAAAAGGACATTAATACTACTCACTTAGTATTAAAAGATTAAGATAATGGTGACACCTTGGACAGTTAACAAAATGCTATACGAGGATCCATAATAGAAACATTGGAGTAATATGATTATGATATGAATACAAATAACGCGTTAAGAAGAGTACACCCGCGATGATATGTTTTCCTTCCCCACCAATGTATATTATTAAAGACCTTGTAGCGCTTCACGCAACAATTCATACTTTAGTCTCTTACTAGTAAATACGTTACTTTTGTTAATATTATAAGAATTTTATTAAATTCATATTATAATCAAATTCTAATTGTAAAACTTTATAAATATATATTTCTAATACAAACATCGTTTCAAGAATTTTGACTCAATTATGCAAAATCAATATTAATATTTCCTTACACTCAATCTTCTGAAGTGCTGGAAAAGAAAATATCATATGATGTCGTTAAGGCCCATCTGTGTAACGATAGATCAACTGTTTCTCCAAGAAGATTGTAAGAGGCAACAATTTCCTCCAGTTGAACGAGTAAGCTGCAATTTGATTAATAATGTCATCAGACACATCACACAATCGGAACCTAATGACCGGCTAATTCGCAAATAAACTGATTACCGCTTATGCGGAATTATGGCTAATATTATTGCATAATTTCCTCAATCTCCAGATCGAATCGCTGCATACCAATTTAACATAATGACTACACTTGTGCAGCCGGTCAGTACGGAATCCATCTTGGAAGTTAATGTATATCCAGATCACGCAATAACGCACGCTAACTCCGGGCAGTTGTTCGAATTTGAAAAAACCAAATAGCACTTTTTGCACCCGGGACCCTAATATCTGTGGCTGAACATGCTTACGACTAGCTCACAAGGCGAATACATGATATGTGTATCACAGACAAGATCATAGATTCCTTTTGTAACAAATATTGACTTCTACGAATTGCATTAGGACGGAATTGTTATAGTATATAAACATTGAATTTCAAAAATACCTGATAAATCCGCCCGTATAAAATATGTGAGCATGTCAAATTATATACTTAATAAAATAAGCTTATTCTCATGGGCGCAAGATTGACGTTGCAAAAAAAGCATATTTAAAATATGCTTTTTATAAACCTGCTTTTTATAAACAACTTAAAATCATGCGCGTAAGTTTGACTTTGCAAAAAGTGTATCTTTATGGAAAATTATAGATGCTGTAGAATGACAGTCCAGTATGGAATCATATAACTTCTATTTTTGTTAATCAATTGTATATGAAATAAAGTTTTTTTTTCGTATACATTGTTGTTGCACATACCAGGAAGTCTCATATAATCCCAAGCAGAATAAAAGAACACAATTATATATTTTGTTACGAGAAAATTAAAGAAAATATGGCTTATTATTATTAAACCAGATGGTACTGGTAGAGACATGCAGCGTTGTAGCTGAATCGGGCCAACACTACTGGGATGGTGTTCTCACATGGAACTACGGCAAAATGACATGCATGAGGAGGATGAGAAGATAATTGTTTGCATAACAATTATATTGTACGTCGTGGACACGGTCATCAGAATATTTCAACTATTCATTTGATCCTTTATACTATAAATAAATCTCCAATTACTTACAACGAGCTCAACGTTAGTCAGCACCCGTGACAAGACATCAGAATTGTAAAATCTTTTTTTTAACTATTGACTCAATAACAAAAAATTACATAAATAACATATCTTCAATGACATAAATAACAATTTGAAACACTTAGCACTTGAAGTATATACTTCATAGATAAATAGATATAGATGCTCAATAATGTAGGATTTTACGAAATTTAACCCAAAGCTTGTTTTTGTGATTGGTAGCTTGTATAGAACATCGTTACTACAAATGCTACTCAAGTTTGCACAGGGTTTCTAAATCGAACGTCACTTACATCACGAAGACGAGATTTTGTCTTTTTTTTTGGTATTATAATATAAGTAATATTTTTGATACCCGATTTTGATGATTGAAGCGAGCATGGGCTAGTGAGTAAAACAAGTTATTTTTTCATTATATTATGTTGGTGTGTCCTCTACGCTTTTTTTATTAATTTCAACATAGCCGAATTCCTTTCTTTTTTCCGATACATCTTTGTCCTATGACGTCTTCAAAAGTCTTACAATCCACACAAAATGCCGTTGCATTACAACTACAGTCGCTACATATGCTACATTGATAATCAATATTGCTAGCTCTTATAAAACGTACACGCAGATCTATAAATATGTTTAGGTTTCCTTTACAGCCGGTAGCAAAGGCATCAATTAGTAAGCTGTTTACACAGCACCCCTCCCCGCATACAAACAGTGTGCGAGGATGATAAGTGCGGTGTACTTCTTTATTAATAGGCATAACAATATTTACTTTCACCGAGCGACGACTAGGGGAGGGAGCAATATGAGGTTACTAAAATACCTTATTCAGAAAATGCTTAATTATTATACAAACTTAGCAATAATCTTAGAACCCATATGATTATTGCACATAACGAATACGAAATATGTAAATTTCATTATCATTATTTTATTTTCATACTTATATAGAAAATCATTATAATATAATAATTACTACAATATAAAATTTACAAATATTTTCATAAAAATGATAATATTAAGATGTTCACACTCACCGCACTGACTAAACCACTAAAACTTCGTGGGTTCCATAGACAAGACTGAGCTGCTCCGGATATTTTGTCCGCAACTGGGCACCTCGGCGACTGGCCAGCCCCTCAGCAGAGACCCAAGACAAGTCAGAGAGGCTGCTCCAAAGAAGGACCTAATACGATATACCTAGGCTAAGTCCTCCCATGTCGGGACTGTACCACGGAGCCTGGTTTAGTTCTCCAAATTATATCAGGGGTCATCGAAGAGTAACGCTTATTAATTAATCAAAATATTCAAGTGACCACTTGAGAAGTTTAACCAATTTATTACTTTACTTGGAATTATTTATTTTACGATTATTTTAGTGCTACAAATAATAATATAAAATATTTAAATTTTAATTGCCCAATATTATTCCGGATTGTCGGCAATAGAACGTTTTCTTTTAGTGTATTTCTTTGGAGGCGTTTTTCTACTTAGTAATAGATTTTTTAAGAATAAGGGCAAACGAGAAATCGGAGCCTTTTTCACGACTACCGATGCCCATGAACATCCATATAATTACTATGAAGATGCGTTGCTCTCCTTCACCCCCACCCATAGAGCCACCAGCCGGTGGTTCTGTGGGTGGTGGTTTGGAGTAGCCACTCACAAGCAGCACGAAAGACACGGAAGATGACTCCTCCTAAGCAGCATGGCACTACCTCTTCCTAAAATCTAGTAGTTTAATATAAATGTACACTTGTTTATTTTAAACCATAAATGCATATTTATTAACGATCCAAACACCAAAGCACTTTTACCAGTTAATATAGTAAAAAAATCTTTACTTCTATATAACGTGGAATGCATTTTATTCGGCTGCGCCGCTATAAAATATATTTAAATCATAGTTTTACCGACTCTAGTTCCGGAATAGTAAATAGATCAACTTTTCCATTTACGGTAGGAACGATATACGAATGTAAAAGGATTTTCTAAAATTCAAAAACCAATACTTGTGTGGATACCAATATGTTGGCGAATAGAATATTTTAATAACTATCACTATGCGATATTGGTCTATAGCCATCATCGTAATATGCAAACACACAAAAATAAAAAAAATAAAAAATATAAGGGGACAAACGAGAGGTTAGGGCCTCGTGCTAATTACCTACGTCCATAAACATCCACACAGTTATTATGAAAATACGTTGTCATTTTTTTCTAATGTACGTTATACAAGTCCCTAAAATGTAAATAAAGTGAAGAAGGATATCACGTTTACTTAACCTTTTGTGTAGATATTTATGGGCGTCGTTAGTCGATTGCCAACGACTGCGACTACCACTTGCTTGGCCCCAAAAGTAGTACAACATTGTATAATACAGTGAAGCCGCACCATTTAATAAAAGTAAAAACCTCGAGGTGCGTGCGATTTAAAAAACAAAACGAATTCTCCACAAATAAAGACAACTGCTGTTATAATATCTCTGCACCTCCACTCTAATGACAAAATTCCTTCAACCGGTTACAGCTCGGTACCAAAGTGGATGTTATGTGTATTTGGATACTAGTTTAATATTTGTATTATTAATTAATTCAATTCTGATAAATAGTAGCCATTCATCAAAGAGACGATAGATGATCGTCGGTTTTATAAATGGTGTCATCGCTCAGTCTGAACCTTCCGTCACATAGATTATTATCTATAATACTATTGTATTCGGAGGTTGATATAATATCTTTACGTATTAGTATTTATTAGGTAACAATATATTTTAACGTTATAACAACTATAAAGACAGCAAGCACCACTCTCTCGAGTCGACAGACGTTCCTCTTCTTATCTCAACTATAATATTTCTAACTTTAATGTATATCCATATCAAATAAAATTACTGTAATTTTCATACGTCTGCTGTCAAAAAACTAAAAGTCAAGACGAGATGACATGGGAACAGTAAAAATTTTCAATCGTGTCAATGTCGTCTTTTCCACTTTTTCATTTTTTTCATAAGAACCTGGCAAATACAACCAAAAATTAGGAAGGCCATGAGCTGGTCACACACTCAGAATAAATGATGACAGATGGGCCAGTATGGTTCTGGAGTGGAGGCCGCGGTAAGAAAAACGAAGTGTTGGTCGACCATTCACCAGGTGGGAAGATGATCTCCGTTCAGTAGCCGATCCAGGATGGTTGTGAGTAGCAACAGATCGGTTATCTTGGCGTTCGTTGAGAAGGGCCTATGTCCAGCAATGGACCGATATGGGCTGATAATGATAAAGATGATTTTACATTCTATTTCATTTTTGCAGTAAACTAAACTAACTAGTACATAAAATAAACCAGATAATGTACAGTTAACAAATTCAAAATTTGGCATTGTTAATGAAGACTGCATGTTTATGTTTTAGAAATTCAATTAAATGTTACACAAAAGCCTATATTTTACACACATTGTTTACGTGGAACCTTCTGCACCGTCTATAGGGAATGTACAATAAAGAAACAGAACAGAACAGTAGCCGGTTTTGGCGCGCACTAGTGTTGATTCGGCATTAAAGGTATTAAACGCTGACAAAATAATGACAATGATTTAAGCCACCGAATATGTAATTGAATATTTCTAGTTTGTGGACAACACTTCCACAGTCAAACGATAGTAAAATATGAAATTTATCCGGTAAATTAGTTTTTCGATTCTTACGGGATTTTATGTACATTATTCAATGCAACATGATCACTCCTGGTAAATAAAAGTAAACTTTAATGAAATATATTAAAATGATTTAATATTTACTCTTACACGTCAAACGAAAATATGCTACTTTTTTAACCGGGAATGGCCAGCGGCCACCACTTGTGACTCTTTGATGTGATCGCAGGGTACCTGAGAGATTTTAAGAAACTGCCTTGGAATCCGCTACGAATTTAATCAAAAGAAAGTAAGAGGAGTAGAAATTGTTTCCAGTTTCTGAAAATATACTAGTATTTAGTAAATATTTTAAACGCTAATTAGTGTGGTAGTATTGAAAATCGTCCCCCTATTGTGTCTTCAAACGCATTAGTTTACCCATTTAAGGAACAAAAATGGTTTAGATAATTTAACAATAATTAATTATTAACACGCCCCAACATCTGTACCTTGTTGCATAAACGATTTTGCAAGCCACTGCGGACGTGCCCCAGGCTAACGCCCGAAATTCTTGGCAGGACTTTTTGGTAATCGAAATTATTTAAATTATTATTCGAAAATCACTAATATATTACTATAAAGCTACCATTACGGATTTGATCGTGATTTACTTAATTATTTATCCAGTCCGAAGTTTCAGAAGTTTTACAACAACCATGATCACGGGCGGACTGAAATGACAGACATCCAGATGTCACAAGTTATAAAATAACACACAACATATAAAAGTACCTGAAGAATATAATAATTTAGTCATTCCGATTAACTCACATAGTAGGTAATGTGTGCGCAACTAATTATATATTGCCGCGTTGAGGTGTTATGTTTAGTTTTTAATTTGATTATGTTTATCACCGGGTCCCAAGCAGAGGAAAGAACGCAGTCTTCTTCTCTATAGAAATTTTGATGTATATTTTCAATAGAGAAAATAGTTGGATTCTTTATGGTATTGGTAACTTATATCCAGTTATGTCGTATTACTGCCCGTTTGAAATTGAATAAGCGAAAAGGGAGTGAATTTTTGTCTGCACTCACACTTATTCACTATTTTATACCTATGGAGACTAGTCAACTATGCCCGAACTTACAACACCACTGAGCTAGTTGATTCTCACTTTAAATATTCTATTTATGTAGTTACAAAGTCATTAAATATAGCGCGTATCCGTTCTAATGCCTACATATTTTTTATAAATATTTTTATGACGGCGTAGCAGTTTGTAACTTATGCCGCACATTTAGAAGCGGCCTAAGCCGCCGGGAGCTCCGCGTGGAATTTCCCGCACTCTGTTCCCTCACTCGGGACGTGCTGCGATGGTACAACAGGTAATGGAAATTGGTTTACCACTTCCAGTGGAACCTTTGGTGTTAGTCAATATGGCTATGATAACGCGCCATATTATTATTATAGCTTGGTTAAGTTTGTTGAGATGGGAGTGCGGCGAAGGCGCTATGCACAGCTTATGCCGCCTCTTTAAGTGGGGCCTGACCCCATTGCACGTCCCCACAGTGGAGGGAGACGATATAGGTTATCGGATCGGTCCCTCTACTGTGCTGGAGCCCGGTCCCTTATGAGGGACTAGCCAGTAACCGGAGTGCCGTACTCTGTTTTTCCAGTATAAGGCGTATCCTATGTGCTCGGATCGTGGTATGTTGTTATTCGATAGGTCGCTCTTTTAGAGGCGGATCTTCGTGTGAAAGAATTTTCCTGGTGTGGTGTCGGGTTGCAGAGATATTCGTATTTTTGTTCTTGTACTAGGAAAATCAGTAAGTCGTCAATATAGATTTGTATTGGTGGTATATTCGCGTTGTCGTTTTTACGTTGTTCTGTTTCGTGGTTGTTTTTGTTTTCTGTGTTGTTTTCATTTCCGCAATTTGTTTACATAAAATTTTAATTTGGTGATACTTCTGCGGGAATAATTTTCGTTGTTTTCGTTTTTTTTCTTGTTGTTGTTGTCTTGTATTCATTTTTTGTTACGAAAACATGTCGGGGTGGATGGGTTTCGGGAAGGCGGGACAGGTTCTTCCAGGGGAACGGGCGGGCGTTGCTCTAGGGGGAATTCGGAGGACGTTGATATATTGGAGGACCTTTCTTCACTGGCGTCCTTAACGGAGGCAGAACTAGGGCGCAAGCGCTGTTTACGGGGGGGGGGG
>JAFELO010000420.1:387279-415465 GCA_017140195.1 Eumaeus atala | reverse complement strand
TCTGTTGGCATTGAAAACAATAAATCGACAAAAATTATATTACCTGAGAGATACGAGTAGATCGTGATATTCTAATGAAGTGAGACTTCTTTTGGCGTGTCAGGTAAAAGTAAATCTGAGTAATTTTTTTTGGACGCGCGTACTCCGTCACGAAAAACCGACACCCTGAACTTAGATACAGTCAACATGTTAGTTCTACAAAAAAAAGTTATTTTTTAATGTTCTTCTTCTTCTCAGTCGTACACTCTTGACATAGTGGTCGTGGTTTTATGATGTATCGTATTTCCTGGACAATCCAACCCTCGCAATGCGTCTCCACTCATTGCGATCTTCAGCATATCGCAAACATTGGACAATGAACGTTTGTATTGCAGTCTTTATGAAGTCAGTCCAACGCTTAGGAGCTCGACCACGTGGCCGTTTGCCTTCAACTTGCCCTTGCACAAAAAGACGTTCCATGGAGTGTTGGTTCCGAAATATGTGTCCAAAGTAATTTGAGCATTCTTATTCGTAAAGTGGCTGATGATCTCTCCTTAACATCGAGCACATCCAAGGGATCCGCAACAGTCGTCGCCAGCGCCACATTTCAAGTGCATCAATTTTCCGTTGGTCTTTCCATTGAACCGTCAGCGCCACATAAAAATATAGGAAAGACTAAGCTTCTCATGAAACGAACTTTCGTGGTCTTAGTGATATTTTTGGTTGTCTGGCATCATTAACTCTCATGGGAATAAATAATATAGTAGTATCCCGTTGCTTTCTACATCGTAGTACTACGAACTCAGTGTCCGCAGAATTCTGGCTGTGAACCGGTCCGGACTTAACCACCTTAGGCTTCACAACAGTACTGATGGCTACCGCTGCCCTTCATCAGGGTTCAGATACAAGGCCTCCATGGCTCGCCTCTTCCGCTGCATTGACCGTACAGAAATATATTGTCTCCGCTCAATTTATCGATGAGGTCTTCACCCGTAACCCTGCGTAAGGGTTTTGTGTTATACCCCGCAGTATCAGCTCCCTGCTGAAATTCTTGGTGGGTATCTTACGCTCCAATATATCCGAGTACAAGATGCCCACCCCTGCGACATGGACGCGCAGGACAGGACAGGTGCCCAAGTAGAGAAAGCAACTCTACTCTTCCAAGGTCCGGGTTAATAGACGTGTATGTCTCCACACGCCAAGATTTTTTAATGTTAGTGTCGCGTTTTCTACAGACGTAGAATAGGCGAAAAATATTTCTTCTCAAAAGATAATTACCCGATTACAACAAAAAGGAATATAACTTCTAACGCGTGTACATAAGTCCACACACAGTTGTTGTTTTTTTTTTTTCAAATATCCTGTTCTATAGCTATTAAACTACTAGAAGAAGTAGACATTGTGTAGGTAAAGGTACCGTATAAAATGTATCGTCATTTATGAGAAAAAATTCATTTCCACTTTGAGCATGATTAAAACATGTAGCAAGATAAAATATTTGTGTTGCAAGTTCTCGCAATTTTCCCTTAAATGAAAAACTGTATACGAGATACTCGGAGATCGCTTTGCAAATTGGTTGTCAGTATTTAGAAACACTTAACAAGTTTGTACGAATATACTCACTAAATATTCATCATTCATTTTATTCGTATATGCTGTAAATATATTTAGAAACACTTAACAAGTCTGTACGAATGTACTCACTAAATATTCATCATTCATTTTATTCGTATATGCTGTAAATGTATTTAGAAACACTTAACAAGTCTGTACGAATGTACTCACTAAATATTCATCATTCATTTTATTCGTATATGCTGTAAATGTATTTAGAAACACTTAACAAGTCTGTACGAATGTACTCACTAAATATTCATCATTCATTTTATTCGTATATGCTGTAAATGTATTTAGAAACACGTGATGTGATCCTGACGATTAAGCTATCAAATAAACATTTCTTTTAATAGTATAGGAGGACAAACGAGCAATCGGAGCCTTTCAAGGACTATCTTGCCCCCCTATTCTATTAGCCTCCTCCCCAATGGGCCACCGGCTACTCACAAATCGCATGAATCACAGCCCCGTAGGTGTCACTTTACAGCGTATCAAGTGAGCGAGAGGCAATTTCGTTGTAAAGAAGGATGTAGTGCCATGCACCATGCATGGCACTAACTCCTCCTATGCAGCATGGCCCTGCCTCTTACAATTTTACACTTTCTAAGAGACAAATAAGCCGCCGGGTCATAGATAACCTGAAAGCATATGGTTGTGCCAGCCAATTTGTTTGCAAACGCTACCTTTAGCATGCTGATGTTAAATTAATGTTAAATTAATAATAAAATTTGAATTAAGTATGCATGATGTTGAAAAGTATACCAATACATATAGTAGTAGCCACATGGACTTACATTGGTAACAGAATAAAGTGTGACATTTAATAAGAACTTATGTGAATTTTTGATTAACCTTAAAATATAATTTATTCATAAAAAAGGTAAAAAAAACCTATCATTGAGACTAGCTTTAAACACTGAGCCAATATTTTATTTGAGTTTTCTTGCATACATACAAATTCTTATATTAAAATAATTGACTGTCTTATATTGTTAGAAATTTCGCTTCTACATATCCTTTCCTATTTTAGTTTCAAATCGTATCACAATAGTAAAATACGCTTCCATACTAACAAGGGGAAAAACAACTGCAAATGAATAACTATTTTTAGTTAATGGTAGTACCATGTTGCATTGCAGTCGAATCAGGCCGGTGCAGACAGGGAGGTCTCTCGTTCACATGACACCGCCATAACGTGACATCTATGCTGTTGCGTTTCGTCCGGTGTGAGTAGCTAGTGATCTCCTTTCCTCCTTCTCTGCAACAGCAGAGTGGCAATGTATCTGCGTAATACGTATGTCAATTAGGGACGTTAGTCGATTGTTGTTTCCCCCTATAGCATAAAATATTACATATTTTGTTGTGCTTAAACTAAACCTTCACTTACGAAACGCAGTTATGGATTATAGCTAAATAAAAGAAATCAGGCTCCATTCTGCTACAAATCGAGTCAATAACACCCTACGCTCCATCCGACGCAGCCCGCAAAAAAGTCAAACATTAAAAAAGTTTCGGTGTTAATAGAACATCACTTTCAAGGATGGCGATAATCTTGAAAATGGAACACCTTATTAAAATTATAATAATCGCATAAAGAATCTTCAGTAGATAGTGACGTAAGCTCACTTTAAAATTAATGAGCGTTCGTTATTTTCGGTAAATGTTACAAAATTACCCTCGTTAGCCATATAATGGGCGCGGTGCGAAATATTTTTATTGGAAATTGTAAAAACTAAGAGATATTTCGCCGTTGACCTCGATCCAGTGATCTTATTGTACCACCGATGTCGATTACGTTAATAAGGTTTAATCCAAATTATACCAATATTATTTTCAGTATTGAGGATATTTTTTTGTTCCATTGGAATTTGGTCTGCTCATAATTTTATAAATATATAATTTAATGAATAATCAGTTTATCGATATGGTTTTTAATTTAAATGTTCAAAATAAAAAGCATCAAAATGATATCAATATTCATAATGGTTAAATAGTTCCATTTTCGTCAGATTTCAAGAACTCATTTACGACCGTGAATGCGACTTATGTAACGTTACACACCAACACATATTTCATTTTCAGAACAAATTTGACTCTTATAATAAACCCTCGAAGTGTTACGTAGTTGACAAGCTTTCCAATTTTTGAAGAGCTTGTTAATTCCATAACACTCCATTTCAATTGTGATATATTTACGTATCGACAAAGGTCTTTGCTCTGTGCGTAATGTATTAGATTTTTTAATCTTATTCGAAATCCTTTCAGCGATCGAGTTCACATTAAAGTTTGTGTATTTGTAAACACCTTTTAGATTGAGCATTATTTCGTACATACCAAATTATTTATTAATAACAAAGAGAAGGAATATTATCCTTGTATAATTAGTTTGATCTAAATTTAATATGTAATAATACTAATAAAATCTTTATTTTTTATTTACAAAGTAATTTACAAGGAAATAATAAATAATAGGCTCCGAAAGCACAGAATAGTTCTTAAAACACATTTTACCATTAGAATATTGTGGATAACAACTATTGCCAATTCTCTCAAAATAGCATAATGGGAGTTATTTTTAACATGGTGGATATGTTGACTGAGTTGATTATAGTGTTACGTTACACAAGGGATCATTTTTTGACTACAAAGCATTATATTCCTTAAGCAAACGGTAATTACTGTAGATGCGTCCTCTATCATATTTACACCATCTTCCCTCAATGTGTTATACGAACTTCCATAGATGCCCACTAAACGTGACAGCACTATATATTCATTACTTAAGAAAGTATGATGACTGACTTTTTATCATCCGATTCGTTCGGATATGCGGAGAAAATATTATTTGCATTCAGTTTTACCAACAATGCAGTCAGTGTATGTTTTGTTGTGGCTTCAAAAAAGTTTAATATAATTATCACTGCGGTTTAATACAATTATACATACATTACGAGTCGTCATCGAAAGCACGACGTCTTGTAAACAAATTCTAACAAGGTTGAGAGTTCACTCAGCGGTAACTGTGAGCTTGAATAAGGTTTTACCAACATTTTCTAGAAATGTGGTGAAAGGAAAAGAAATAATAATAATAAACTAGGTAAAAGTTTGATAAGTTTGGCTAATGGTGCACGAAGACGTTTGCACAAAGTGGAGACCCACAAAACTGTTGTCCTCCTTAGCAGCGAAACAGATGAAATCTTTACAGGCTGCACAAAGCGCTAGTTCTAACTGTGATAGTTATAGATTTATAACGCGCTTTAAATGTGTAATACAGTAATAATTAAAAAAAACTTAGTAGTTACTTAAATATACACCATTTTATTTCTTTACATAATATGAGGGAAAGAAACCAATTGGTTCTCGGAAAGGCAAGGGATCTCCGATGCCCACAGACAGATGCATCTGGTAACGCAGTTATGATGCTACTTTTCTTGAATATTTCTAAGTCCGTTAATTTAAATACAGCTAAGAAATAGAGTATTTACCCCACATGTACCTCTACAAGTACCTACACAGATATATCACAGAATAAGATTATCTAATGTGTATGTATAAATTACCATACATACCCACATACAGTCCACTGTTCAGTTCCTTTTTTTTGGTGACGAAGGGGAATGTATTTACGCATCTGAGGACCCGGGTAGGCATCCAGACCTATGTTGAACTCGGCAATTGGGCAGCAATACCAACTAAACCTCTACGGGAGCTTTGAGCCGCTATTAATGGTCCCGGACCTGCAGGCAAAAGGATCCCTCCGGCGACTGGCTGGCCTCAGCGAAAAGATCAGACTTCACCTCCTCTGGGAATGTCCGGCTACGCTGTGACCAGTCCCCACGACGCCGTGTCTTGATGATGTTGTGGACCGGGTTCCCATCCCAGCCGACACGGAACACAGGGGCACTACTGAAGGCGCTGCAGATAGCGCCTCCTTCGTTCCCCTATTCGTCGTCAACGGGAAGAGGCCGCGTCGGCAACCTCCTCTCTCACCCACTCGTCAGCTTCCTTCTGGGACATGACCGTCTCGCAGAAGGAAGCCATCGCCTGGCAGGACTCCTCGCTGCCGAGCATCGCTACGATGATTGTCTTATTTGACAAGTGCCCTCCCACAACTGATTTCAGATCCTAACGCAGCGCCGCCCATCTCGGGCACACCTCGAGGGTGTGCTAGGCCGAGTCCATCGCTGTGTCACAATCGTGACAGCAAATCGTCGGCACCCTGTGGGCCAACCGACACAAATACCACCGAAAACAACACAAATAGACACCGAAGCAACCGCGCTCGGTGAGTACACCTGCGTCAGACGGAAGGTGATGGATTTGCGCCTACGGCGCATCCACCCCTCAAGGACCGGGCGCAAGGCGGCCGTTATATCTGTGCCGTACGGCTACCGCGCCAGGTCTTCCCCCCACCTCTTTATTACTATTACTGTTTGGTACCTGCGTATCGATGCGTAGTCAGATGCAGCATCCCAATAAACTTACATATATATCGATAATTATAAGGTTCTGAACTTTTTACATAGAAAATATATCAGGTGTACGTAGCATAAGGCTTGCAAAATACATGCAAAATACTTCGTCTTTCTACTACTCTACGTATCTTACTGAATTTTCATACACTACTGTATCCCTAGTATTTAATGGCAGCAATAAACGTTTAATCGCCATTGTGAACATTCGATACAACTGAACCTATTGTTACGAAGACGGTTCAAAACAATATTGAAACCTGCATTTCCCATCCATTAAAACGCGCCAATGCGAATTTTTTTATATGAAAGCAATTTTTCTTGTCGGTAAAATAGTGGTTCATATGCAGATTGCTTTGTTTTTCGCGTCCAAACAACGAAAAACCAACGAGTAAATTCGGACTCAAAGCATTTTGCATCACAACAAGTATCCAGGACCGTGCACAAAGCCTTTGTTAATAATTTGAATAAACGACACCGCCGCGTTAAAATTTTCCTGGATTTACACTATACCTAGTTTGTTTTTGAATAAATATGTATTACCGTGTGTAGCGGACTTCATTATGTGGGAGTGCATTCCGCGTTTAAGAACCTTTTTTTGAAATATTTCCTAACCTTCAAGATATTTAACATTAAACTCTAAGCTATGTAATATTCATACAAATTCATATACATTACTGAAAACTATTTATTTTGAAATTGGCGTAAATTAAACAAGGATTCAACCCCCTTAAAAACGACTGATACAGCAAAAAATATTATTTCCGGTTGATAAACGAAAATGGCAATATATTATTTATTTTCGTAATGTCTTCTGTACATAATAATAAGAGTAAGAAAGCAAATAACTATGATGATTATAGGCATTGGAAGCCTCAGAAGCTTCTATGTGGTTTGTGAGTGATGGTGATCCGTTAGGGTGAAGGTAGGCAATGCACCTCGCTCACTTGATACTGCCATAAAGTGACACCTATGGTCGACACCATAGGTGTCACTTTATGGCATTTCACGCGGTTTGTGAGTAGCCGGTGACCCATTGGGGGGAGGTGAAAAGAAGGGCAACGGACCGGTACCTTTATGATGATGATGATGGGCGTCAGTAGTCGTTGAAAGGCTCCGATTTCTCGTTTGTCCCCCTATGCTAAAGTAAGAAACCATATGTATAGGTTTCTCATTTTAATGGTTAATGGGCGCCATTTTGCTAAAAAAATCATAATCTACATGATTTAAGGTTTACATCTCACATGTTCTTACTATCTAACTAAATTTATATTATACTGTTCCTATTATTTAGACCTATGGAAATACGATATAACAATGATAAAGTGGCAAACAGCTTGAGTAACATAAATCTCGCGTAAGTCCTGCAGAAACGCATGTGGTCACTTAATATATGTTAAGTCGACATCTTGTATGCAGATATTCTTGAATCGCTATCCAACACTGTTCAACAAAGGTTTAACAACCAAAGTCATATATTATGCAGTGAAGCAGCATCTACTACTAAATTTAGGTAACCTTTGCTTTTTTCTTATACATTCTTTGTAATTGTAGAGTGAGTAGTTAAAGCAAAACTTATTTCAAATCGTTAACATTAATTCCGTTTTTCTTAATTTACTCTTCTAAAATACTGTTTCCAAAGCAAAAATTTTAATTATAAAAATAATAATTAAGTTTAGACATTTTCAGCCATCATTTAAATTCTTCCTAAACCTACGTTATTTGCACCACTAAATACACATTTTGCCGATACAATGCAAAATCTCCTTTATTATGTTAGTAGCTGGTGTCACATCTTCGTGCATGGCAGGGCTCAGGCTTTATTGTTATATTACGTGCATTCGAGCTGTTTGAAGCCACATGCCGAAATATAGGTAGAGTGAGCGCTTCCAGCTGCTATAGCCAGCTCTTAACTAGAACTAAGAGCGGTTGGGCCAATGCACAAGCAAATCGCTGCAGACCTTAAAATGATAATCTAATATATCAAATGCAAAAATATATATTTATGTATGTTATTCTTTCTTCAGGTCGAATATGTCACGAACGTGTTGTGTTGATACGTCATAGCGGATGCCCTCTCATCAAAAGCCTAAGCGTCATTTATTGTATTATTACATTTTGGTTAAAAACGTACTTATTTTATTGTATAATTTGGATGAGAACGTTTAATGAATATCCTACTGCTGTGATGAAAATTACTAAAATCAGCCTGCATACACATACATATTTTGGCATGTATTCCCGAACTTATCATGTTTCAAAACACGCGAGTGAAACCACAGTGCGAAGCATGTAAACGCTCTCGCTTATATCATCCAGTGTATATCGCATTATATTACTGGGTCTACAATGTACCCTTCAATAGAATTTACTAGCGTTAAGAGTTTGTTTTAAAGTAAAATTAATATCATTAATAACTTCTACGTTTTGGTTCAACGTTGACGCACCTACGTTGTCATCTACCTCGGCAACTAACATGATCACGAGTCATGAATTAGTGGTTTATTTCTAAGTTTGGTGTACTTTAATCTCTTTTAATGATACTTCTTCATAAATATGTGACTGGAATTACAAAAAAAGGAAATAATTATAACCGTTTGATTATCTACTAGGATACTTTTCTGAAGGTTTGTCTCTAAAGTATGTATGGTAAGTAAGTGATAATGTTTTCCAAAAGCATGTATGAAAAAATATGTTTATTGCAAATAATATTTATTACCTTTATGTTGTGCTAGTTCAATACAAAACAATTAAAAATATAAAAAGCTTATTCGAAGTGGTCTCCATCTGATACCTCAGTCTCAAAAATATGGCTCAGTCACTGCTGCATAGCTAACTCCCCACAAAACCATCACTGAAGTCGGATAATGCCCACGTTGTACTCTATCAACTAATTGGGCAGCTAGCTTAGAGCTTTGAGTATTGGTAATTTTGTTTGTTAAAATTTTGCTCAATTTTAATAGAAAATCTCATACGTAAACAGAATTCTTCTGTGACTTCTGTTCCGCAAAAAATCTTTTGCTTTCGGACAGGATTCTTTCTCGTATTTCTTTGACCACCTTTTTCGTACGAACACTACGTGGACGGGCAGATCCTTTCTATGTTGTGACATAGTAATAGAGGAAGTCACATTGTACCTATTAATAGCCCGGCACACAAACATTTCCCTAAAACCTAGGCAATAATGAGAGTTTTAAACATTACATTTGGCTCCATGCCTACTTTGTGCAATGCAATAACAGCAATTCTGTTCTCTTTATCACCCCACTACATTTTAATGTCGCAAAATATTGTACACTTTATCTGCGCCAAAGTGAGAATACAAATGTGCAATCGTATAAAAATGGCAGTTACAATTCAAATGTAATATATCTTTTATTTGTAATTGACCTGTGTACACATTGCCGAATGGATTAAAGGAGACAGTTTGTTACGCTCTCTCACAGGCTTCACACATTTGGAATATTACTATACACGAAAGTTACTATGACGTCATATCCTGTTTGTGTCAAATTCCGATTTACAAGATGTTTATAGACTTTAAATAAAGATTAAACTAAATAGTTAAATTAATTAGTTATACATTATAAGATTAAGTCAGCCTTACATCTACTGAAAAAAATGATTATAAACCTAACTCCCAAACCCTTATACACAACGGGATGGATAACAAAACTTTAGAATCTGTTATCCATTCGTTATATATAACAAGATGTCATAAAATCTATTTCAGTACGAATTTCATTTGCCTGTATGCCTTTTCGTAAAAAATTATTAAATTGAAATTGTTTTAGTTTGATACTTGTAATATAAAGTGTAACTTGCGCAAGTGCGCATTCCTTAATGTGTGTATCGATTTGTTTAACTGACATAATAATATCTAATGCATACTAAATTAACATATTAGCTTTCTACATATGTTTTCCTTAACTCAATTGTACCAAATTTCAAATTTCTCCACTCGCGATATTCTTTAGAAAAAAGGATAGTATTTATTTCTACTTCGCGTACTAGTATTTAGATGTTAAGGGAGGCAAATTAATTTTTTATGTTTATGCGTTGCCCTCCTTTTTTCCTTTCCTCCTAATGGGTCACAGGCTAATCATAACCGTAGATGACACTTTACGGCGGTATCAAGTGAGCATGAGGTACCTCCTCAGTTGTGCCGGTCCAATTCCGCTGCAATGTAGCATGGCACTACCTCTTACTAGACGTAGAACAAGGCATACTACTGTATGAATACTTTTCTCTTTGTCATTTTCTGTTGCCATACTTATCTCCATCATCATAAAAACGACACATTATCTACTAACTAAAGAAAACATAGATCATGTCAACTACGTTAAATATATATCAATGTTTCCAAAGTAATAAATAATAAAGATAATTTTATAATAAAGTGATGGCAAATCGTACAGATTTAATTAAAATTAATTTGTGAATACCATGGACGGCCATTGTCTTTTGTGCGGATCGTAAATAGGCAACTTTATGAAGTGTAATATAATTGTAATATAATACGAGAGGCAATAATTTAGATTTATTATAACAGAGATATTACTTCATAATGGAATATACAGTTACAAATAATGAGTAGCTTTAAGATTTATTTCAAAGTTTGGCCCTGTTCTCAAAATTAAAAAAAATATCCAGTATTATTTCTTGTAGCTTAATAATTAACACGAAGTTCCTTATCGCGCGTTGCGTAGGAGGCTAGACGGAAAAAAATGTTACGAAAAGTTGTCACGACACTCTTTGCTATAGTGTAGTAAGCAGCGCGGCGTGCGGATGTGCGCAAACGTACACATACAAAGCAAAACAGAATGACGAAATGAAAATAATTTTAAAGAGAGAGAGAGAGAGAAAGAAAGAGAGGGAGGAGGGAAAAAGAGAGAAAAAGAGAGAGTATTTGCGCACGCCGCTCCCAACTCAATCCATTTCTCATACAATAAAACCAATCTTACGGGTTCCATCGCGGTTTATTTAAATCTCCTGATGTTATAATTTTTTTAAAAGTACCCGAAGAATTATAATTTTACTTGTTTCGATTAACGCACTTATTATATATTGCTGCCTGGAGGTGTTATGTTTACTTTTTCATTTGATTATGTTCACCACTGGGTCCCCAGCAGAGGGAAGAACCAGCCATTCTCACTATGCAGGGGGCAACTGAAGTTGCCCCCTTGCATGCTCACAGGCCGCAGATTTCGTAACACGTCGGGGTTTCATATCGGCTATGTGTTATGTAACGCGAGTTTCTATAGATCCTTTAGTTTGCCCTATATAAGAGAAGACCACAGTCACAATCAAGCTTGTACACTCCTACATCTTGCAGGGGGATATGGCACTTCATTGATGGTAAGAACTGGCCTACCTTCTTAGGCAAATTTCAAATAAGTTTTTATTGAAGCTCGCTTGAGAATATAGCCAATTTTATCAGTGACCCCTTTTAAATATGGTGGTGTTGCAGGTAAGCGCTCGTCGGTGGCTAGTTTGACTCGGCTTCTGTGGAGCAGACGGAGAACCCGAAGGCTATTGTCACGCAAAACTTGCTTAACATGTTGAAGTTCGGTATCCAGGTGTTGCTTGTCACGGATATCTCGTGCTCTCTGTAACAAAGATATACTCACTGTAGACAACTATGTTGGATGGTGATGAGACCCCCGCAACCATGAATGTTGTAAAGCTTCCGAAACGTCGGGCTAGTTAAATAATTAAATAAACCGTGATAGAATCTGTAAAAGTAGTTTTATTGTAATGAGTAACATTCGCGTAAACTTAAGTCCATAAACTTCGTTCCATCCGTGTGCCCTTTGACACCTCTCAACTTTTTCTGTTATATTTATACATTGGAAGAATGTATGATTTCAGTATTGCTTTTAATAAATATTGTTAACTTAGGCAGAACTCGGTACCACTACTGAGGTCTAAGAGTTGTTTTGAATAGTCAGGAGCAACGGCCAATGTTGTCTTACACAATACTACGAGGGTTGATGGAAAAGTATTCGGCCTAACCAAGAAAGTAAGCATATACTATGTTTCGATTATATCAGTTATGTTTTCATTTTTCTACCAATCAAGTTCGATGCATTTTTCCATCTCCCACTTAAATCATCTATATCGTTGAAAAAAAAATGATTCTTCATTAGAGTCAAAATATGTGTCTATTGCAGTTTTGACCACATCGTTTGTCGAAAATCTTGGAACTCCCAAGTGCTTTTCCAATTTAGGGACTACAAAGAAGTCTAACGATGTCAGACCAGGTGAATGAGGAGGATGCGGTAATAGTTCAATGAGGAGGATGCGGTAATAGTTCAAAGCCACAATTGTGGATTTCAGCCATTGATTGCACAGACATCTGAACACGGGCGTTAACTTGATGAAACATGACTTTCTTCTGATCATTCCTAGATGCTTTTATTTCCCCTAGTAAACGACGTAGTAGGACAAAGTAGTGATCAGAATCTGTAGTCTGACCCCTATCAAGATAATCAATGATAATCGCACCCTACGAATCCCAGAATACTGACGCCATCAACATATTTGCCGACAAAACCATTTGAGCGTTTTTTGGGGGTCTTCCCCACCAGTTCTTCTCCACTATTTCGATTATTGTTTTATTCCTGGCGTACAGTAGTGAACCCAAGTTTCATTTATTGTCAAAAACCGATTCAAAAAAGAACTTCACACTGAGACGTGAAATATCGTGAAATATCAATCGCGTCCTTTTTTGTTCAACTGAAAGCAGCCGTAGAACCCACCTCGCAGACACCTTGTGGAACCCTAATTCGTTGATAATGATGTTTTGAGGTTATTCACGAGAGAAACCCATTATTAAAAATTTTTATCTACGGTCTCCCATAGTTAAATCAAGTACTTTTTAATATTTTCGTCAGTAGTGGACGTTAAAGGCCCTCCAGATCGGGGTTCATCTTTCACACTCTGTCTACCCATGCTTGAATTCTGCTATCCATTTTTGACGGATGAATGAAACAGAGCAGAATCTCCTAAAGTAGGAACCATATCATAATTGATGGCTTTCGGTAATAGCCCCTTCTTATGGAGGTACTTAATGACGGCACGCTGCTCGGTTTGCTCCGCTTCCAAAAACTATGTCTCATTGATTTGTCAAGAACATTATAAAATTACAACAAATTATTGTACACGTTTCGAACTTCAAACAATTAACTGAACTAAATAATGTGGGTAGATTTGATTTTTAGAATTGAATGAATCTGTCTTTAACAGAGTTATTTTAATCCACCTGGTACTATATTCATTATCTGACAAAGCAAAACGTTAAATATTAGTTACAGTCATGGAAATACTTAAAATAAATCCTCACATCAAATTTGAGATCTCTAGTTTGTCTGATTTGAACTAAATCGACCACTACACTGTTCCATCTTTTTGGCCATATTATAAACATATCCTCCATTTGTTTGAAATTCAGAAATTAATATTTGTGTCTTATCTAGCAGAAAATTCGTCATGATGGATGAGAATATTAATTTATTATTTATCTATAACAATTGATGGATAGCAAATTTGATTCACGGTTAATACGAATTTGAAGTGAAATACACTTTGCTATCGTAAATATTGTACTTAAGGTAGCTATTGGCAGGGAAATTTCGCAATTAACTTAAAATTACATTATATGTGAGCGGTATCTACATGGTTGCGACGACTCAATTCTGTTACATTTCGATATGGCACCACCACTTGATAGTTGCTAAAAAGAGTAAGGAGTTTTTTTTTTGTATTATGCGGGGACAAACGCAAAATCGGTGCCATTTAACGACTACGACTGCCTAAAACACCCGTATAATTATCAAGCTGATGCGTTCCCCTCTGTTTACTCTTAAACCGCACGAAACACGACACCAAAGTTCTTTGAGAGGGTGTCATGTGAGGGAGTTTCACCTCCCGGTCGTGCCGGCCCAATTCGGCTTGCAAAGCTGTTGCTTTTCGCAATACCTCTTACTAAGATCTTTCCTTTTTCTTGTCACAAATACTGGCAACACACCTGTGAAACATTTGCTGTTCCAAACCAGTTACCAGATCAGACCAGAGGTCACTGTGAGTGATCTGCTTGCTTGTGTGCTCCTCATAGCATAAACTATAATAGACAAAAAAATATTTCATAGCTCATACATCACATACTTACCTTCGGGAAAATAAGGAAATCTGTCACCTTTCGTATCCTTCAACTTAAAGACACAAAAGTATTCAACAGTCTGATGGACCATTACGACAAATATAATAGTAGTGTCATAAGTAGGCTGTTCCGAAATAAACTGATCATCAACATAATTATGTTACCTTTTTTTGACACGGTGAGTACATCATCAGCCCAGGGACGGTGTGTGGGGCACGTGGCACATTATAGTGCAGAATATCCACTAAAATCACCGCAAGTGCCATCATTGCTGGTTTTGGTGAGGTGCCGCGGAGGATTTTCAGGGCACCTTGACTGCTAGTCAGTCCGACACCACCTCCATAGTGGGGCTGTCAATTATCACAGGATAACCCCACCAACTTTGGAATATTAAAATGACCGCACTTCCCACCCTTACCCGTAACCCCATGCACAATAGCGCCTCCTCCTCCTGCCTTTTATTCCCCTCTTTTAATAAGAGTGGTATCATTTTTTTATTTTTTGATGCGTGGAAACGCATTTACGAACCTTCACTGGCCCTGGGTGGGGTCCAGTGATGTGTGGGACTCAGGGCACATGATAGTGCTAAATACCCACCAAAACCACCGTGAGTGCCATCAGTGCCGCCTTTGGTGTGGTGTACCGAAACAATAAATCATCTGGGCACCTCGACGGCGAGTCAGCCTCCTAAGGGCAACTCTACCTCCACAGAGGGGGTTGCCCCGCACTACAGGACAAACCCACTGACTTTAGGAAAGTAGAATGGTGTGAAGTTCCCATCCTCGCTTCTTGCCCCGTGAGCAAAAGCAACTCCTCCTGTTCGTCTTTGATCCCCTCGTCTTGTAAGAGGGGTACCGAGAGTGATTCCTCCTCCTGATCTTTAGCCCCCTCTTCCTATAATATGGGTGCAAGGATCCCCCTCGGTTGGCTATGCTTGGGTTCAGCCCAGGCTCGAATCGAACCATGTAGGCTCGAACCATGGTGGGGACAAGGTGGTACCTAGAGCGGCCCTCCCGATTCAGTTGACTTTGCTCAAGACCAACTTGCCCAAGACCAACGAAATACTCCTAGCAATAAAAGGAACTACATCGATGTTACTCACAGTTGAACCCGGCTACAGCTCTGAATCTGTGTTTGATGAGTAATACTAGGCATATTAACCAGGTAACAAAATTATCCTCTTCATGGTTCTAAAATCTTGACATGGCGGGCAGTCTCAGTAGACTGGAGTGAAACCCTGAAAACATAGATTCAGATCCGTGACCGGGTTCAACTGTGAGTAACATCGATGTTATTCCATTTATTGCTAGGAGTTTCTCGTATACATATCTTAGACCAGCACGCAAATACGCGGGAACTTAAAGATTAAGTCAGTAGATCTTTTATACCAGCACCTTTACTCCATTGACCCAGCCTGGATTATTATTACGGCATCGTATATCTTTATAGGCTATAAAATGTATCATCCTTTGATAGAGGTAATAATAAGGAGCAAAGCTTAAGTGAGTTTGCGGCTCGCAGTCATTAGCTACGAGTAAAAATGTTTAAGTGCTATTAAAGGAAAATATTATTGTTACCGTCTCATAAATGTCTACAATACCTAACAAAGAATAGAGTAATGAAACGAAAAAGTAGCGGCATTATAATGAACATAATAATCACATACTGCTACATGGACGTTAGTTACTGTACATGTTACAAGAATGTAAAGTGTTTTTGACCAGTTGAATCAAGACGATAACTTATGATGAATTGGAACAAATGCTCAAAAGAATAATATAACACTCCCACCCATACGTAAATGCTCATACCCGCATATACTTACATGCACGCACACAAAAACACACACACACACAAACACAACATATATATAAATTTTTTATCAGAAATAACATTTGTTATGTTAGATAGTTATATAAGTGAAATAGACATTGAAAAGTTTCCAAAGGGTCTCGGCTCTCGACAGATTGCTCGTTTCTTACTCAAGGGGGGCAACCCTATTACCGTTATTTATGTTTGACATTTCCACTATAATAATGTTAGCCATGACAGCAAGTATGACAGGACGACAAGTGTGGTGTCAGGTTTGTATATAAATGTAAATGTATACGAGTATGATCATCATCATGTTTCCACACCAGTTCCAATTTACTTGCTTTGAAAGTACGAAATTTTATTACAAATAAACAGTCCGTTAAATTCTGCGACAGTATTTAGTAACTCAGTTAAATTTTATTGCATTATAAGTTAAACTAAATTTTTTAGAACAAACAGATTTTTTCCTCACGCTTGGAATGTTTATTTTTTAACTTAAACGCCAGAGCCGTGCACTGCGAGGCGACAATTTAATTAAATAACTTAAAGAAAAATAATAACGGCAAATTTTTACACGCGCGAATTCACTAATGAAAGTTTAAAATGACCAACAAAAAAAATCACTTACTGTTAAGTAAGTATATGTTTCTCAATATTTGTAACAGTAAGGGAATGAGCAAGGCAGTCCCTACACAAGTAACCTCTTATCTAATGGTGAAGCATCATGATCATGTTGTAATAAGCATTTTATAGAAATAATATATACGTTGCCTATATCATTACTTCACTCTTAATATATTCCCTATCCCGACAATAGACACAATAGTTAAACAATAAAAAATAAATTCTGGTATTTGGTATAGGACCTTTGTTAACAAACCACCCAAGGTACCCTGGTTCTCGGAAACGAAAATCAGCAAGAGATTTAACGCTCTGCTTTCGCATTCATTCCAATCATATTCCAATGACTAATTTTCTTTTCCTATTGGATAAAATGACCAACTCTAACTGTACAACATGCAACCTACATGAAGACTTATATGACCTTCTTATAGAATGTAACAGAAACGAATATCTCTGACAAGAATTTATGATGGACACTAAATGTAATAAAGCTGAACTTTTCTGTTCTAGTTTTAAAGTGACAGATTCTTAAGTTTTGTTATCCATTCATTATACATAAGGGATTTAGAGTTAAGTTTATAATTATTTTTTCAGTAGATGTAAGGCCGACTTAATCTTGTGATGTCTTTAAGTATAGATAAGAAAAAAAACAAAAAAAAGGACAGATCCAACGGCTTCCTATAAATCGCCCGAAACCCGTCACTTTCTGTACAAATGTCTTATGAGCAAGATTCGTCGTTTTTCGATTTTATTGCTATATTGCAATAACGATACTTCCTACTAAACTTAACAAATCGCATTTTGAAGGAATTTGCATAACCTACTTTTAAGAGTAAGCAACTATATAAAATTTTTGGAAAGTCGTTGATACACAATCGAAAACAGTGCTCAAATTTAGTATAATTTTATATTTTAAAGCAAACTTTTATGTACCTGAGCTACATTATATAAAATACATTATTATCATATCTAAAAAAGAGAACAGCTAAGTTCAATTCAAAGATTAATTGTTAAAATCTGACGCTATTGTTCAACTTGTTGTCGACACTTGGACCCTTTATGAAATTCGCGGACCATTGTTTAGGCTAGGATTAAAAAAAGTTTTTAAAAAAGTTGTTAGAATAATGTCCGGTATTGCAATAAAAATATTCCTCACACAAAATTGAACCATATTGCTGTGACGTTTGAGATCCAAATATAACACGATACTAATCTACAGGGGCTTGCACTTTTAAATAACGAGGTCAGTGATTTTTTTTTTGTTGGTCATTTTAAACTTTCATTAGTGAATTCGCGCGTGTAAAAATTTGCCGTTATTATTTTTCTTTAAGTTATTTAATTAAATTGTCGCCTCGCAGTGCACGGCTCTGGCGTTGAAATTGTTTAAGTTAAAAAATAAACATTCCAAGCGTGAGGAAAAAATCTGTTTGTTCTAAAAAAATTAGTTTAACTTATGGTGCAATAAAATTTATCTGAGTTACTAAATACTGTCGCAGAATTTAACGGACTGTTTATTTGTAATAAAATTTCGTACTTTCAAAGCAAGTAAATTGGAACTGGTGTGGAAACATGATGATGATCATACTCGTATACATTTACATTTATATACAAACCTGACACCACACTTGTCGTCCTGTCATACTTGCTGTCATGGCTAACATTATTATAGTGGAAATGTCAAACATAAATAACGGTAATAGGGTTGCCCCCCTTGAGTAAGAAACGAGCAATCTGTCGAGAGCCGAGACCCTTTGGAAACTTTTCAATGTCTATTTCACTTATACGAGGGTGGATTGAAAATGCGTAACACAGATTCATTCCATTCTAAAAATCAAATCTACCAACATCATTTAGTTCAGAGTTCAGACTAGTTAACTGTGTGAAGTTCGAAATAAATTAGTTGTGATTTTATATTTTTGTATAAGAAAGCAATATCCGATTGCTTTTCTGCCAATAGAGCAAATCGAGGAGCGTGCCGTCATTAAGTACCTCCATAAGAAGGGGCTATCACCGAAAGCACTCCATGATGTTATGGTCAATACTTTATGAGATTCCACTCTGCCTTACTTGTCCATGAAAATGGATAGCAGAATTCATGCGTGGTAGAGAGGTTTTCGAAGACGAAACCCACTCTGGAGGGCCTTCAACGTCAACTACAGACGATAATATTAAAAACTACTCGATCTGATAATGGGAGACCGCAGATTATTGGCGAGATTGTTCTGACTGTGTTGAACAACCTTAAAATATCATAGTCAACAAATTAGGTTTCCACAAGGTGTCTGCGAGGTGGGTTCCGAGACTGCTTTCAGTTGAACTAAAAAGGACGCGATTGACTGTTTCGATTTATTTTAAGACGATACAGATTACATTTCAAGTCGGTTTGTCACAATGGACGAAACATGTGCTTATTACTGTACGCTAGAATCAAAAGAACAATCGAAACAGTGTAGAAGATCTGATTCACCACCCCCTAAAAAGACTAAGGTGATTTTTCCGGGAAATAAGGTAATGGCTTCAGTATTCTGATACTCGATGTGTGTGATTATGATTGATTATCTTGAAAAGAGACAGACTGTAAACTCTGACTACTCCTGTGTCTTACTACGTCGTTTAAGAGAGAAAATAGGAGGAAAATGTCCAGAAAAGCTTAGAAAATAAGTCCTGTTACATCAAGATAACGCCTATGTTCACACGCCTGCGCAATCAACGGCAGAAATCCACGATTGTGGTTTTGAGCTGCATCCGCCTTATTCCCTTGATCTGAAACGGTCAGACGCCTTTTCGTTCCCTAACCTAGAAAAACACTTGAAGAGCCCAAAGATTTTCGACGAGCGAAATAGAAGCATATATTCACTCTAAGGAAGAATCTTTTTTTTTCTACTTTGTATACAACATCTTTATAAACACCATCGACTTCAGTGCATTTTTGTCATCTCTCATGTACTTACTTTATATGAGAGATGACAAAAATGCATCGAAGTCGATGGTGATTATATAGAAAAATACAAGTATAACTAACAAGTATGTGTTTATTTTCTTAGTTTGGCCGTATGGTTTTCAATCCAGCCCGTATCATATAAACTTACAATCGAAATACTACAATAAAATCGATTTTTACAATAGGTAGCGCACACTGCATTGAATTTGTATGCAGCCGAATTGGGCCGGTGCGCCCGGTGTAGTACCTCTCCCTCACACGACTCCAACGTGAAGTGACGTTGGCTTCTCCTTTGGGCTCATTGGAACACTGCCTGATATCTCCGTATCAACATAATATCCGACATCGAGTAACCACATCGCGGGATAATACGTGGCGGAGTTCCCTGATCATCCAAGAAGGAGGTCGATGCTGAAAGAGAGCCCAGAAGTTCGGCTTTCTCCTTTTCGGCATGGACCAGCGATTCGTCACTCCGATGCAAAGAAGAGAGGGATGGCTTAGCGAAATTCCCTAAAACAGCTTAGGCGAGGGACTGGAATGCACGGGTTTCTGAAGGAAGGCGAACTAGTCTCTGACTCTGACTTTGATTTTGAAATAACTTTTTTGAAGGACCAAAGAGGCTGAATTATACTCCTTCCTTAGCACTCTGGCATTTGTGTCCTGTGAATGCTGCTGCTTCATTGTAACACTCCAGTTTATGGCGAAGTGCCAACTTACAGGAGCGTCCAAACCAAGGTGCCGCCAATCGGCACCGTAGATAACGAAATGAGAAGTTCCATTCCTCGAGTCGCCACATTAGCGTCATATTTCACAACGGCGTCAGGGTTATCTAGCGAGAAGCAAATCCTCCCCCACGGGTAGGATCCCAAGAATCCGCGTCCCATCCCAATTTGCTGGCCTGTAGTGCCAGACGCGACGACAGCCTACAAAACCCGGCCGTGATCGACATCTAATCGGCAATGTACTCCTTATCAGGCAGTGGTCCGACAAGCCCAAAGGAGAATTGACAGAAACCAGGTATCTTTCCGGATGGGAGGTCAACAGAAGGTCCAAAAGGGAGGGAGTATGGTCTTCTACGTTTGGGATTCGCGTGGGTGATGATACAATGTAAAGTCATGATAAGGTCTTCCCGCATGATCGGTAGTACGTGAGCAAAGTCAATTGTGATGGGCGTCAAAATTACGTTCTCAGCATTGAACCTTTTTCAGCACAGAATCTGAAGCCATCTATATGGACTCAAGGAGTCAGTCTATTTCGGTGTTTCCGTTAAGGGATCGGTATATGCATAGACGCGGGGGTGGTCATCGCTATCTACATGCTACCAAATGACGGGTAGATCCTTGTATTCAAGATCGAAGAGGCGACGATAGCATACATCTTCTCCGATGAAAACACATACTCCAGTTCGTGGTATAAATAATTGTTATAATTTATACCCTGGGTAGGTAAAGTACGATGAATCATACATACATACGTATGTATGATTCGAACAGGCTTCCTTTCTTATTCTCTTTATAATTAGGTACCTTCGTCACATGATGTGATTGTAGCATCGTAATAAATAAATATTTAATTTATATCACGTAATTTATATTACACTACTACAACTTAAACTCGTCTTAGCTAAAAAATATTCTACTTGTCACCGATATAAGAGAACCCAATATGTTTTTGATATCACCCACATCGAAGGCGTGGAAATCACATAATTGCAGCAATATTTGTCTACACTAAAACATGGTACTACAAGTCTTCTATAATCTCACACAAATCACAATTCGGGGACACAACCATGTCCATGAAGTGTCACTTCTTTTCGTGTTATCGTCCAATAAACAACGTAACAGAAAAATCCGCCCATTCTGTGACCTCATAAACTGAATACTAAAAAATGTAGTCCGTATTTCCATTAAAGTAGCTTAAGTTTGTGGGTGATTTCCTATACGTTACCTAATTTTCTAGCGCTGACCGATGCCCCGACCTACACTGATCCTCCAAACCCTAACTCTCTGGCGTTATTCCCACGGGATCTGCGAACATACACTTAAATATATTTTGATTATCTTTTTATAGCATAATCCGAGAAACGAGCAATAGGCCATTCGTTTTGCCCTCTTTAATCCTATTCTCTGCAATGAATCACCAGCTAACATAAAAGGCATGATACACGACAGCAAAGCAGTCACTTTAAGCCGGCTGTGCCGTGTGATCAACTGGTTCCTCCTCGGTAGAGCCGGCACAATTCGGCTGAAGAATAGTAACTATTTTTCTAATTTTTAGCTATTTTAAAAGTTTCGATTAAATATGTTACTAGGGTTTTAGTTTCGTTTCCAAGTTCTAAATGACATTTCCTTAAGGTACTTTGCACAGGGCTAGGCTAATATGATGTTGTGAGTTCACAGATCAATATAATGATTACTATAAGCCAGTTGGTGTGTATTAAATAAAAAAATCTCATTCAAATTAAAAAAATATCATAGTCGAAGCCCAGCCAGTAACTATTACTAGAAATATTCATATATCGCAAGGGGCAGATGCTGGTAAACCTCCTCGAGAAGGAGTGCCTCTTCCTAATGTATATTGTTATGCATTTGTGATAGTGAAATGCTTAACTAAATTTAAAACAATATAAAATTTAGATGCGTTTGTCAAGTACTTGTAACTCAAGTCCTTACAGTAGTTACCACAGGACTAGGCTAATGTGGTGTGATAATTCTACTGATATTACTAAGATTTGTATAACTTAGGACGATACCAAAGATAAATTGCATCGTGCATCGGTCAGGGGCTCAAAATGTATTCATCCTACATCCAAATTAAGTATTCGTGCCTCGGCGGCCGTTATAACAACTTGGCTTAATATTATACCTTTTTTTCAATTTAATATCATATCAATCAATTGAAAATGCGTCCTCGTGAGCTAGTTATTATGGACAAATAGTAAGAAACACCTTCTTAATTATAGTATGCAAAATTGTTAATCAATTAGACTCTTAAAAGTTATTATAATCTATTTCACAAGTAGGTAATTCATGCATGGAAACTGGCAGTAGTGTGACCGCTGCCTAAAATCTCAAATCCCACAGACCTTAAAGGTCTACGGCCTATAAACATACTACCATGCTTATCTAAGGTATTAGAGAAAGTACAAGTAACGAACTACCTAGAAAACACATGTTACCAGAGGTGTAGTCAGGTTGTAGGAGAGGTCGAGGGACTGTCACGGTATTACTTGATGTGACTAATAAAATCTTACACACACACACACACACACACACACACACACACACACACACACACACACACACGCACGCACACACACACACACGCACGCACACACACAAACGCACACGCGCACACGCTCACACACACACACACACACACACACACACACACACACACACAAGGAGAGTATACATGCCCTGGTCACAGGACCAGGGCATGTGTACTCTCCTTGTATTGCTGAACTTCTCACACGCTTTTGAGGACTTAAATATCAGCCGGCTCCTGTCCAAATTGAGCTATTACGGCTTTGACAGCGATGTCATAAAAATGTTTAACAGTTAGCTGAACGTCGCCAGTATATAAAAGTAACCAAGTATGATGGTTCTTCTCTCTTCTCGAATACAATTGCCATATCCAAAGGTTTCCCGCAGGACTATATACTGTATATTGGACTATATAGGGTCCTAAACTATTTTTATCACATGCAGCAGAAAAATCATATACTTCACTGTAAATAACATTTCTATGCAGATGACACCCAAGTCGATATCTCCTGTAGGCCATCTGAAATCAACACTCCAATAAATGAACCAAATGTTATCTCAATAGAATACTTTATAGTCCAAGAAAAATAAATAACTTGCTTTTGAATCCCCAAAATTCTACTTATATGATCTGTGGAACGAAATATCAAATGTCCAAATTAAATATTTTAAATGACGTTTTACTGATGTGTCAACCTACGGATAGGGTATGTGAAGCACGAAACCTTGGCTTGCAAATGGACAGTGATCTCCGATTTGACAACCATATAGTTAGCTTAGTTAGAGAGTGTTTCTACTGCCTTAAAATACTATATAATGCGAGTCAGCGCCTGGAGATAGGTTTAAGCATCCAACTCTCTGAAATCCTGATACTGTCGAAATTCTACTACACAGGCGTTGTACATGGACGTCCTTTAACTGACAAGACACAAAAACTAGTACAGAGAATCCAGAACGCTTGTACCCGTTTCTGCTTCGACATACCTTCCAGAGGATAAGTTACTCCCTAACTAAATGAGCACGAGATTGTAAAAATGAAGCACCGTCAGAAATTTCATGTAGCGTGTCTTCTTCTTGGTGTGTTGAAGCGCGAAGAGCCTTCATATATGTACAAAAACTGGACCGGATATCTAACCTAAGAATTTGTGAAACCCCATACAGTTGTAAATAAGTTGCTGTGCAAAAACACTAAACAGCCTTGTTTAGGGTTAGCTTCCTGTACGCAGCTTCTAGATGTTGGAACAACACACCCCCATCAATAAAGAACATGACAATTTTTATACCTTTAAAACAGAACTAAAAGTATTTATGACAAATAGACAAGAGCATGGAAATCTTGTCCATGACTTTAGTGTAACATAGATGAAATTGATAATAGATTTTTGTGTATGATATAATATATAAAATATGGTAAACCATATATTTGGATCCAACCGGCATTATATTTGCTTTTATTTTATTTGTAATTATAGTATTATTTAATTGTACATAACCCGCAAGTTAGGTAAAAGTTAGAATGACCGCATTGCAATTAACTTATTATTCCGCCTTCTTCTTCTGATCACTCTTCTATACCGTTATTTTGCCAATGACAAGTTAAATAAAAGAAGACCGGCGCTGACATGATGATGATACTATTGGCCATTTTTTGCAAGATCTACATAATATTAGAATTAAAACTTCTTCATTTGTTTGGAAACAATTTGCACATATTTTTTGCTTGCTCTAGTCATACATGGGGTGATTGATAAGAATCCGAGACGACAAAGCGATTCTCCAATGCCCTTACAACAGTTTGATAAAATGTTTTCTCTAACACCTCAAAATACTCGCCTACGGCGACAATGGCTTCATCATTTAATGAAAATCTTCGGCCACTTAACCATTCCTTGAGATTCGGTAATAGGTGGAAGTCGCACGGGGTCAGATCTGGGGAATTGGGGCGATGCGGTAACAATTCGACCCGCTATTCTTGGAGTTTGGCAACCGCAACGCTTGACGAGTGCACAACAGGTGCGTTGGAGTGGTAGAACAAAACCTTCTTATTGGCTAAATAAGGCCGTTTCTTGCGGATTTCTTCAAATTTTTTTTGTAGCAAGCTTGCATGATACTCCCCATTTATTGTTTTTCCTTTTTGCTAATAATCCACTAAAATAATCCCTCGAGCACCCAAAAAACAGTCACCATCACTTTGCCGGCCTACAAACCCGATTTTGCTTTCTTCGGCGTAGGTTTTCCGCTCTCATTCCACAGCTTAGATTATTCATAACGCTGCGAAAACTCGTTAGTATCATGCTTAAACAGCGCCAAACACTCCGACGAATTGTCCACTCAACATGGGTTTTGGTTAACAGTGAGCAAACGCGGCACCCATTGTGCTCAAAGCGTTTTCATTAGCAAATGTTGGTGTAAAATGTTTAAAGCGCAGGAAGTGCTTACCATCTCTTTTATCTGCCGCAACTTTAAGTGCCGCTGTTTCGAAACGATTTCTGAATGTTTTGAATCATGTCCGGATTCGTGACTTCATTCCCCAGATCTGTTGGCGTCCTCGCAGCTCTGTCTTCCACTTTTAAAATCTGTTACCCAAGTGTGAATTGTACTCGCTGCAAAAACAGTATTACCTAAAACACTGTCTGTTAAGCTTGACTTTATACTGTGTTGCTGTTTTCCTTTTTAAAATGTAATTTCATCATCGCACAAATTTCGTTTCTTTCCATCTTTACGGCAGAGAACGTTCTAATTTCCCTCACACAAATTCCATCGGTTCAAATATATTCAAATGTGGCGTTACATTTTCGAAAAGATGGTAGAGTATAATGTAAGAATAAAATTTTGTTTACGTAACTTTGTTTTAAGTTCTGGTAGGACTTTTTCATAAATAGTTATATTATAAATAATTCCAACAACCCACTTCGCATACTTTTACCAATAGTTTGATAAATAATAATAATATAATAATATAATATAATATCTGTGGACTTATCACACCACGTTAGCTCAGCCCTGTGTCAAGTACCGTAAGCGCTTGTGTTATAGGTACTAAACAACGGAAATATATTTAATATTTTCATAAATTTAAGAAATTGTATATACATAAGATTTTTATTATAGAAATACATATAATACCTAAATAAACATCCATGACCTAGGCGGGATTCGAACCCGCGACCACTGGCGTAATACGCGATCTAACCTTCACGTTACCAACTGAGTCGTCGAATAATGGAGCTTTTATGAACAAATTAGCTCACTATCTTACTGATTAGCTCAACATGTAGTAAATATTCATAACTATGTGGAAACACAAGAGTGTATACAGGGCAACATATAATTTTGTAGGAGAGATAAGATAACTACACCTATGTGAAAGTGAAACTACGATAAGTCTTGACCTACAATCTCTATACACCTGCTACCAGTTTTCGTATGCATATCCATTGTACCAAGAAAGCTAATAGAAAATGACTCACCATTGGAATAAACTGAGATGTATTTTGATGATATTTTTACAATTTCAACCAAAGATAAAATAACCATATTCTTCGACCATCTAAATAGTACAAACTTCAAAATTCAATTTACAATGTAGCTAGTGACTAATAATTATTTAGCTTTCTTAGGTTTTTAATCACTCGCAATCCAGCTAAAACGCATAACATCACACAGTGTATAGGATTGCATGCACCTTGTGCTTACGTTAACAGTAATTCTCGCCAGCATCTTATACAGATATCTACCGTGAGTAAATCTGAATTTCAGAGCACGAGTCATCTGTGATGAGCAACATCAAGGCGCCGAACTTCAGCATATCAAGGAAGTTCTGGGAGATAACAAGCTTCGAGTTCCCCGTCTGCATCACAGAGACCGAGTGAAATCAACCACCGTTGAGCATCTACCTGCAGTAATATCACACATAAAAGGGGTCTCTGACAAAATTGGCTACATCTTCAAGAAAGCTTCAATAAAATATGTAAAGCTGCCAAAGAAAATCATTAATTTTTTACCACCAGTGTAGTGACATATACCTCTACAAGATGCAGGAGTGTATAAGTTGTGACCTCGTTCTGATTTGATTTTTTACCATTGCAAGGAGTTATCCAAATTTTAGAAAAAATTGTAATGTATTGGAGCAAAGTCCGGGGGAGTACGAAGGATGTCTTAGACTTACCAATTGAAGCTCTTCTATTTTGGTAGCCGTCTGTTGCGCAGTCTGTGGTCTAGCGTTGTCGTGAAGCAGCAGTGGCGTGGAGCGATTTTGTAGCCTAGGTTTTTTGGCCGCTAGCTTTTCCATCGTGGTTTTCAATTGCTGACAATAAACATCAGTCGTAATAGTCTGGTAAAATTTGAGAATACTTTAATTAACTATACCGACACTAGTCCACCAAACGCTTACAAGTAACTTTTTTGGGGTTAAATATCGCTTAGGCCAGGATTTGGCTGGCTAGCCAGGATCAAACCATAGCGCTGAGCGCTTCCGATTATCGCCAAGAATCCGTTCTTCATCACGGGTAAAATGCCTTCATTATTGTGCCAGTTTAGTAATGTAACGTAGCAGTCGATGCACGTTTACCGGTTTGCTTCAGTCAATTCGCGAGGTCCCCACCTTTCTAGCTTTTTAACCTTCCCAATTTGACTCAAGTGAAATGAAACTTTTTTATCACTAATATCGCAGCTTGCAGCTAACTGCTAACTGGGACGTGGTTTGCGATGGATCCGCTTCCACAATAGCCGAAGGCAGGTCGAAATTTCTAGAACAAAAAGGTAGGAACCTTTACAAATTAATGACGGTCATCGAAGCACAAATACATGATACAAATAGCTGCACAAATTTGAATTTGGAATTCCTTACCAAAGAGGAGTATAATTCGTGATTTAAGTGGAGAGTACGGAAAACGCCAATTTCATATGTAAGGATCTAATATAATATCTAGTTCCTTAAAACAGATCTTCAAGAAAATAGAGTTCATTTCTAAAAAGTGGCTGTGAATATTCTAGTATTGTGGGTTATTGCTGATCAAATTACCATCAAGTGACTTACTTGCTCCTTCATCATCCTCATCAACATCATCAGCAGAACGACGTCCCACTGCTGGACATAGGCCTTCCCCATATGAGTTACGAGCCACTTGCTTTCAACTGCTGTTTTGCTATAAAAATACGTTTAGTTCCTGTAACACTTACTAATAAAAATTAAAGATACCGCTTTGTACTTTGATTGAGACAATTTATGTATTTCTGAAGTAATTTTCATGTCTCCCGCAAACTACTACTCCTGGCTTGCATAATCAGTTCGCAAGATTTAGGATTA
>JAFELO010000420.1:334488-387167 GCA_017140195.1 Eumaeus atala | reverse complement strand
AAACTAAGAGTTAAACGTAACAAGGTACTTACATTTAGAATGGCACCAAACGCTAATTGCATCAAAGCGGTCCCTCGTTTTTGTTCCGGCGCTTCAAATGACACCGTGGGTGCTTCAAAACGCAATAACAAAGGCCATTCATCCGGTAGCTATTGCCACGCACGCATTCGCCTGTTTGATTAAAACCGCATGCTATTGATGGAAAAAATGGCTTGGAAATCGTCATTTTACCATCATATGCATATTTCCCAATTGCGATTTCCAATGTTTTTTAACTTTTTGTTTATTATAGGCATTTTTTAAGTATCGTATTATCTGAACATAGATATGAAGTTTATCAGTTACCGAGTAGTGAGAGTAAACAAGCATTACTTTTTTATAGAATAGGGGGGCAAACGAGAAATCTAAGCCTTTTTACGTCTACCGACGTACATGAACATCCACATAAGTACTATGACGATGCCTTGCCCTCCTTCGCCTCCCCCCTCTCCAGTGGGTCACCGGCTACTCACAAACCGCACGAAACGCGACACTGAAGATGTTATAATACCGCGGTATTATGTGAGCATTACTCCTAGCTCATTTAAAATGCATTGCATTATTGAGATCAAGAAAGGGCTCGGTGGTCAAGTGGATAACGTTTTGGCCTAGAACTCCGCTGAATATCAATGCGTGCTTTATTACTTAAATACAATATCTGAGTATCATATGGTGAAAGAAATCGTCATGTGGAAATGTCATTCCTGTATTTGAATTAGACCTTATGTAGGAACTGGTCTGGTTTTCTTTGTGGATTGCCGAGGCCAGGTGAGAGTCGCTCTCTGTAATAACTGATGCCCTCATCAAATCCTTTGCCAACCCTGATATAATCTTATATAGAAAGTATATAGGGCTAGGACAAGCGAGCGGCGAACCCTCGCCCCTACAGTTCGTTGAATCTAAGCAGTCACTTTCCTATAACGTATGTATGAAAAGATTTAATGTGTTATGGAACATGACAATACCAAAAAAAATATGGACAGATTTAGTAACACAAATAATATTTTAGGAATTTTACTCAGGCGAAATCCATATATTCCTCCGAGCTGAAAAAAAAATGACACTTATTAAGAACTATAGTGGCCGTCCCCAAGACGTAGCTCCTGCTAACAATGAATAACATTTTACAGTGTAAATTTACCTATTTACTATGTATGTATAACTAACATAGCAGCCGAGTAAACAGTTTGTACAAACTTTGCAAATTGTTAGAATGCGAAGAAGCTTCCGAGATCAGCGGAAGTAGGAAGTTGTAAGTTTCAAAATTAGCTGAAGATTGCCAGGCGCGCAAGTTTTTCAATTGCTGAATTAATTTCATTGTCTAATACAAATTAGGTGATAAAAAAATAATAATGTCATTTGTACAAATATTATTTTCGTATGACAACGTGTTATCTGTATTGTCCAAAAACATTATTTCCTAATCTATACTTACTATAAAATATAAAATAAAGTTCATTCGTTCACTGGGACTTTTATGTACGTCCGTTGGGAAAGGCTTTAATGTATAATTTGTTAAACCCCATTTAATCAAGGGTGAAACCGCCTCCACCATGCTTGGTGCAAGCCTTGTCGTGGCGGTGGGGCTCAGTAACCTGGGGTGATCCGATACACTTTGCGCCAAGCCAAATGAACCGCGGAGGTGGCTGCTCTTTGTACGCCTCTTATAAGAATAGGGGACTAAAGAACAGGAGTAGGAGGCGCACTTTGTACCCCCATTACAAGAGAGAGCAAAATGAGGCGGCGCTATCGCGCAAGGAGCAAGGGGCAACCTCACGCCATTTCATTGTCCCAAAGTAGATCAGGTTAACCTGTGGTGCGGGACCACCCCATCTGTGCAGGTGCAGTTGTGCCTTAGGAGGCAGACTAGCCGTTGAGGTGCCGCGATGATTTCTTGTTCAAGGGCACGTCACTAAAGGCGGCACTGACGGCACACTTGGTAGTTTCTATGGGTATTCGGCATTATAATGTGCCACAAGCCCCATACACCAGGGCCAGTGAAGGTGCGTAAGTGTGTTTCCCCGCGTCAACAAAAAAAAGGTGTAAAACCGTGGCAATTTGCTAGCTATAATTATACAGGTGTGTTCGAGGAAGAATGGAAAGTTTATGTGTGAATTGTAAGTAAAACGAATTGAATTTTAGTGGCCGTTTTAATACAGTGCCGTTGGAATATTAAATATGCTAGCTATTGAACAGGTAGCTATTTAACATCTAGAATCAAATGAAACTGTTGAACTACCCCAACAGAAATACAGATACACATTTTAATGACGTTTAATAAAATGTTTTTTAGAGTTGTATCGGATTAAAGTTTAAGGTGCTTTAGTAAAAGATAGTGCCATGCTGCACTGCAGCGGAGTAGGGCCGGCACGACCGGTGTAAGTACCTCTCGCTCACATGATACCGCCGTAAAGCGACTTTTGTACCGCGGTTTGTGCAATTTGTGAGTAGTCGATGACCCATTTTGTGGATGTTCATGGGCATTAGTACTTTTAAAAAGGCTGACATTACTCGTCTGCCCCCCAATACCATAAAAAAGAAAATTATCACAACGTTGTTATTTACAATGGTACTGTGATAACGTTATGAGTTCTCCGTCCGTAAGTGTGCGTGCGATTGTGTGCGTGGTCAACTTGGCACCGGCTCGTATTGAACGGCATGTGTGCGGACGCTCTTAACAAGATCACCCTGCGACATGCCTTCTTCTTTTCTTTATCTTTTATTAGATAAAAATTATCTAAAAATACCTTAGATATTGTAAGATTCCGATAGATTGTTAGAGAGATATAGATTATAGTGATAAATTTGTGCATCAGAATGCCTTAACACCAGAGTAGGCTCGGTTTGTTAACGTCTGTGTATGGGTGAGTTATTATAGTATTTTTTAGTAAGAATTCATAGTTTAATGTATTTATGTTATCAGTATTTAAATATTAAAATACAGAAAATTTATTTTAAATTAACCCTTTTAAATTTTCCTGTTGAAGAAACTTTCATGTTAAACCAAAGCAAACGTGTCACTTTAATTGTGACAACTAAATAGAGGTGCCACGTTTTTTATAAGATTTACGAATAATTTAATTAATTATTAACGTTTTTCTGCAAAATACTTACCAAGTGAAGAGTTGTGATGATGGGCGTCGATAATCACTTGATACAACAACTCGACTAGTCTTTTGACACACCATTCAAACAAAGGTAAAAACAAAGTATTGTCATTAAATTAGGTTTATTTTCTTGTATTACACAACATTTTTGTGATCAAAATAATAAAGTAGGACGTAAAACTAGATCAGTGAAGGGGTCGCCCTTTACATATCTATAAACTTCTTTTATAAACGAAAATAGAAACTCGAGTACTTCGGATTCGTTTAAGCAACGAGTTACAATTAATTACACAACATGAAGCATATTGGTACTACGTAAGTTGTTCCGAATAAAATCAAAATATCAGTTATTTTTCAAAATGAAATATTTTCCGCAGCACTGGATATAGTTCACGGGCTTCAAACGCCGTGGTAAGTTTAAAGTAATACGGACGTTACTCAGTCAACTCTGTCGAATTTAACACACAGTATAAAAGTATCTTTTTTTTTGTTGATGACGATGGGATGAGGAATGCATTCCGCATTTGCAGATCTATGTTGGACTCGGGATCGGAGGACCATTGCCTGTTAGGACTCATCGCTGCCGAGCATTGCTACGATGATGCTTGGCTTGGAAAAGTCCATCTCGGGCACACCTCGAGTGTGTGCTGGGCCGAGACCACCGCCGCGACATAATCGTGACAACGAGTCGTCGGCTCCCTGTGGGCGTCCTATACAGATACTCACCGAAGCAACCATTACCGTTGAGCACCTGTAACAGGCGGAAGGCGAGGGGTTTGGGCCTACGGGGTGACCACCTCAGTGCAGACACCGGAGCACCGAACGTCACCATACTCCGACAGACACTACAGGGGTACAGCTGCCTGCAGGTGGTGCTGAGTCCTCCGAGGTTCGGGAGGAGACTGCCCAGAGCTGTCGCCACCTTCACGACCTTCGGTCTCACTATAGCGAAGTGTGGGCCGAAGGTCCGCTCTCCGTCAAGGATGAGCCACAGACCCTTATTTTAGGGACTCAACCTGACACTCTCCTCTCCGACCTGCAGAGCGGCCCACGTCGGGGGCCCCTTGCGGCCGGTCCCGCGGAAGAGAATTGCTTCGGTCTTGTCTAGTCTGACCCAAAGCCCTAATCTCTCTATGCGGCTGATCACGAGGTAAACGCCAACCTCGGCCAGCCGCGCCGCCCCCTTGTTGTTCTTTCCCTTTCCCTGCATATACGAGGGTGTCATCAGCGTACCATATGACATCCAACTCGGGGAGGAGAAGGCCTCGCAATACCCAATCGTACCCGACGTCCCACAGGATTGGTCCAAGTACAGAAGCCTGTGGGACGCCACGGTCGACTGGCCGCCTCTCCACGGACCCCGACCGGGTCTCAAGGACCACTCTGTGACCAGAGACATACGCATCCAACAGCTTCACAAGAAAGGGAGGCACCTGGAAGAAGATCAGTGCCTCCCGTATCACGCTGTGCGGGAGATTGTTGAATGCGTTCGCGATGTCCAACAACACCGCGACCACCACCTCCCTCCTGTGTTCGGCCTCACCCGTCACCGCCCGTAGGCGCCTGAGGGCGTCGATCGTCGACCGGCGTTCAGAACCTGAATTGTGGCTCAGAGAGTCCGGGTACCGCGCCATCTTCCAGATGCTGAACGAGACGGGTGGCCACAATCCGTTCTAAAGCCATCCCAGTCACGTTCAGCAGTACCATCGGTCAAAACGACGAAGCTGAGTCCAAGGCCCACCCTGACCTAGGAAGCAGGCACAGCCGACCCTCCTTCCTTGCCCCCGGGAACTGTGTCATCCGCGTACCATATGACACCCATCTCGGGGAGGAGAAGGCCTCGCAATACCCAATCGTACCCGATGTCCCACAGGATTGGTCCAAGTACAGAAGCCAGCGGGACGCCGCGGCCGACTCGCCGCCACACCTCGGACCCCGACCGGTTCTCAAGGATCACTCTGTGACCAGGGAGATACGCATCCAACAGCCTCACAAGAAAGGGAGGCACCTTGAAGAAGACCAGTGCCTCCCGTATCACGCTGTGCGGGAGTTTGTTGAATGCGTTCGCGATGTCCAACGACACTGCGACCACCACCTCCCTCCTGTGTTCGGCCTCACCTGTCACCGCCCGTAGGCGCCTGAGGGCGTCGATCATCGACCGGTGTTCGGAACCCGAATTATGGCTCAGAGAGTCCGGGTACCGCGCCATCTTCCAGATGCTGAACGAGACGGTTGGCCACAATCCGTGCTAAAGCCATCCCAGTCACGTTCAGCAGTACCACCGGTCGAAACGACGAAGCTGAGTCCAGGGCCCGCCCTGACTTAGGAAGCGGGCACATCTGACCCTTCTTCCGTGACCCCGGGAACTGACCAGACCGCAGGCAGTGGTCAAAAATTTCCCGGAGGCTATCCCTGAGGTGCACGAGAGAGATCGCTAGCGGTCTTGCGTGCACCCCGTCTGAACCCGGTGCCCTATTCTTACTCTGGAGGCGAGTCAGAATTGCCTCCATTTCAGCCTCCGCGACGGGTGGCGGAACACTCACGTCCTTGTCCGACGTCTGCCGGGCGATCTAGGATGCCATAAAGCCCACTGGTGTGTCGGGGAACAATTCACCGACGATCCTCCCCAGTTGGACCGGTTGGAGCATCTCCATGATATGGGCTGACTGGGCGAGGAGCTTGTTCCGCGCCTATTTGTACGGTCGGCCCCAAGGAACCCTCTCGAGGTCTCTTATGAGCTCTATCAGGGCATCCTCCTAGGCTCGGAAAATGGCCTGCTGCAGGATCTTCACTTTCTCGACATACATTCGGTGCAGCCTGTCGAACTTATCGACGTCCTGGGGACATCTCCGCCTATACGGCCTCCTGGCCCCGTTACAGGTGGCCTGGAGGCCGGATAATTCGGCCGTCCAACAGTAGAGCTGACTCTTCGCGGGCGGCATGGCGGTTCTGCACACCGCAGTGAATGCGTCGTTGAGCCGACCAGGCGCCTCGTACACCCCTAACTCATCTACCAGCTCGCGTTCGAGTCTTGTGAGCGCCCAATGCGGAAACCGGATCTGCCTCCTAGGTGACGACAACGATGATGTCGGACGCACGGAATCTGGATACACCCCGAATGGTAAGCAGCGGTGGTCCGAGAATATCTCCACCTCCGTCTCCACCCTCCACCCCTCCACTCTGCATGCGATGGCCGGCGTGGTGAAAGTGACATTCATCACGGAACCTCCTGACTATCGCACGCACGTCTGGACTGTCTCTATGTTAAGGAGGGACAGCCCGGCAGCTGCCGCCCACATCTCCACCTCCCGCCCTTTCAGATTCATGACCGGGTTACCCCAACTTGACTAATAAGGCAGAGGAGCATGGGAGCGACAGCTTCAGCTTTTCCTCCGTCTTTTTCTTCTCCAGAGCCGTAGAAGCCGCCGGTTTGCCTGGAGATTCGGCCTGCGGCGTTGGAGCTGCTTGCTCTCTTCCTTGCCCTCTCTCTTCCCCTTGCCCATGCCTTTTCAGTGAAGGACCGGAAACTCCTCCATGCCAATCCCCGGAGCCTCAGCACCGTCGTCGCCACCACCGTGTTGTTTGCCGCCTTGGCAGCTATAGCTGCCCGCACCTAGCTGGAATCAACTATGTTGCCCTCCATATTGGCCATCTCCTTCAGGAAGTCGGCCTAGTAGGGGGCTCCAGACCCCTCGGCCGGCTTCTTCCCGGCCTCCTTAAAGTCCCGCCTTTTGGCTGCAATCTCCTCTCGTAGATGTGCTATCTCCCTTGCGAGCCCACCACCGCTGGACCTCCTCACTCTCCATGCGGGACGCTGTAGACTCCGTAATTGCTCCGGAAGTTTACCGACTTGCCAGTGAACTCCAAGTTCATATTCAAATTTTCTTCGGCGTTGATCATGAGCTCCTCTGCCCCACATGCGTCTAGAACCTCCAGAATTACTGGGACTGCAGTTTGGCTGGTCGTCCCCACCTCCTTCCCCTTTAAAAAGGCTCTCTTGATAAGAAACGCCTCCTCACCCTGCTCAGCTTTCTTACGAAGAGCCGATCTGGAAGCGGACAGTTTGGGTGCCTTCCCACGTTTGGCCACGCCACACGTCCTTATCCCCATATCCGTATCGGATCCGGAGTCTGCGGACCCACCCGTGAATAGGCGCTTCCGCCCCAACCCTAAGACAAAGAGTCCAGGAAAGACAAATCTTCCAACACCTCCATTTCTTCACTCCTCCCCCAGGGCCACCCCCGCCCCTCCTCCTGTAGAAACTCGAACCCGAGCCCGTCCCCCCTCCCTTCAGATCCATCCCCCTTGACACATCTTCACCTTAGAAGGGACGTGGACACGAAAAAGAACACAAAACAATACAAAACAAACCCCCATTTCCCGACAAATCTTGCACCATCTTCGCGAATTTTAAACAAAAGCCCCCCACACAGACGAGAAATACACGAAAATACACGTAACACCACAGCAAAATAGAGAAACAGCAACACGACACAAGTAAGTTGCCCACACACCCCTGCCCCGGGACCGAACGGTCATAACAAGGACAAGTCTATAAAGACGACTTACTGATTACTGTTTTTCCCACTAGTCTGCGTCCGATTCCCGATCGGTGCGGAAGTGTGCGATTGTGCTCGCTGCGCTCACCTGTGTGCGATCTGCGATTACGTGCGCTATACATATATTTCCTTTATTACATATATAACTCCTATAATATAATATAATAAGTATATATTGACATAATCATTATCCAACATATTTCGTTCCGTCGTATTATATACCGTTAGTTCGTTAAGCCGGGCGGCCGCCGCCCGCGCGGTTCCTCCCCGCTAGTGAGCCGGAGCCCCGGCAACCGTCGCTGGGTGCGCGCTTAGTAACTGTCGCTAAGTGCCCGCTTGGCAACGTCGCGTGCGGTGAACTCGACGCCCGCGCTCGGCCCGTGTTACGTCACCGCATTCCATTAGTTTTCGCGCGCAAATAAAAGAGTGTTTATACGTTCTGCTCGTCGCGCTCAGTTTTTTGTTATTGCAGATTACGTAGGTAATTTTAATTTATCAGGACGACATTGACACACCCTATTTTAATAGGACACTTAAATTGTACTCACCCTCCCGCATAGCGGGAGGGCCTTGTTTTACTAGGATCCGCAAAATAAATAAAGACATGGAAAATAAACAGTTAAATCCCGGAGGTAATTAAATCTTTCGAACAGGCGACGAGCCCTGCCTCGCCTAGCCCGATAGAGACAAAGGAAACGGGGTCGACCGCTGCTAACGAGGGCATGTCGATCTCAGAATACAACAGTTCGGATTCTGGCTCCGATGCCGACTTCACATTAGTGAAGAAGCTCCGCGTCGAAAGCGGTAGCACCTCGGTCCTCTCGGCCCCCCCTTCTCCGCCTGCAAAGACAGCAAAGTCCGCTGTGGCTGAAAAGCCATACGGAGCAGAGATCGCAGGGCCGTCGCCTGCGCAATTCCCCCAGAGGGAAGCCTCTGAGGCCATGGAGAAGCCTCTGGTCGGAAAAGAGAGACGCCGTCCCCCGATAGTTTTCCATAACAAAAAAGAGTGGACAAACGTAGCCAACCTTATTGATGCCCAGCGCATCAACTATATCTCAGCGGGCGCTGTAAGAAACGGCGTCCGCGGAAATACCGCGTCATCCGGCGAACAGCGCCGCTTGACCGCCCTTCTGCGCGATAGAAATATCGCGTATCACACTTATGCCCAGGAGGATGAACGCCTCCTGAGATTCGTGATCAAGGGAATCCCGACAGAGGTCTCCATAGAGAGAGTGACGGCTGACCTAATCTGCCAGAACATCCCAGTGCTAGAGGTACACCGGATGTACCGTCACTCCAAAAGTGGTGACGAGAAGGCGAACGTACCATACAACATGGTACTCGTCATACTTCCCTTGACTCCTGAGAGCAAGGCGATACACGGCATTAAGGCGATATGCGGTCTGACGACATGGCGCATGGAGCCAGCCAGTAAGAGGAAGGCACTGGGGCATTGCCACCGGTGCCAGCTGTATGGGCACTCTGCACGAAATTGCCATGGACGCCCAAGATGCGTCAAGGTGCCTGGGCGATCATGGCACGGCGAACTGTCTTAGGGACAGTACCTCAATAGAGCCCCCAGCTTGTGTACTGTGCGGACAAGTGGGTCACACGGCCAACTACAGAGGGTGCCCGAAGGCACCCAAATCCTTCAAAAAAAGGGTGCCTAAGCCCCAGGGCATCCCCAAGCTGTTGCCCAGGGGACAAAAGACCCCTCAGGTTCAAAAGCGCCCGACACAAAAACAAGATGATTACATCCCTGCCCCCATACCCACCACCAACGCGTGGTTCCGCCCAAAAAAGGCCGCATGCCCACCTCCGGCGTCGAGGCCCCAGCAGACACAGAGGGCCCCAATGCCCCAGGCATACAGGGGACAAATGGCCCCGGCGCCTGTGCCCCTGATGTCCTTGACGCCCCAGGTGCATCAACATCAGCCCCAAATGCCCCCTCAGGGTGGCAAGGGAGAGGAAATAGCAGAAGACCGGGAATTCCTGGCGAATTTCCTGCGAACAATTGACCCAAGTGAGGTCAAAGTGTTCGCGAATAAAGTAAGACATGGCTCCATGTCTGAGAAGCTTCAGGCTCTGGAGGACCATCACGCGCTGGTCGAGACGATCAAGCGCCACTCTCACTAGGCCTACAAATGGCCACCATGGGTAGGATAAAACCCAACTCATTAAGACTAGTGTCATTTAACGCAAACGGCCTTAGATCTAACATCCATGAGTTGCGGGATTTCCTCCCGAAACATAAAGTAGACATCCTTCTAGTGCAGGAAACGTTTCTAAAACCTAGCCACTCAAACCCGCATATATGCAATTATAATATTGTACGAAACGACAGGACCTATTTCCGCTGTGGGGGTACAGTCATCTATTACAAGAGGTCCCTTCATTGTATCCCTCTCGACCCGCCCCCTCTAGAAAATCTAGAAGTATCCCTATGCAAGCTATGCATGGCGGGACATCAGCCCTTCACCATAGTCTCTGCATATCAGTCAGTCTCGAAACCGCTTCTAGTTAGCGATCTCAACGCTATATTTGAAAATTTAAACGCAGACGACCCAATAATCTTAGCTGGGGACCTCAACGCCTACCACGTGACCTGGGGCTATAGATACAATAACAGACTGTCCTTAGAAAATATATCATCATCAACGCTCCGTATATCCCAACCCATTATACACCGAACGATAATGGGTATATACGTTCACCTAGTATAATAGATATAGCATTGGTTAAAAAACATTTCACTCGTCATAAAGACGGCTGAAACGTTACACGAGCCTAGCTCGGACCACAGACCCGTTTCAATAGAAATAGCAGATAATCGATTTAATAGTAATACTAAAATTAAGAAAAAGATCATCGACTATAAATTACTAAAAGATAATTTAGATAATGTCAAATCGAGTGAACTCGATGGCATCCCAAACAGTATAGACTCTCCCCAAGCCGCTATCGCGGCCTCATCCTCATTAACCGCACTACTGGTTAGAAAAATAGGAGTATCGTCAAGAGAGATCTCCACCGTCCCAGAGGACCGTTTAGCTCTCTCTGACGAAGTTAGGGACCTAATCCGTCGAAAAAATGCAGCGAAACGTCTGTACGATCGCAACGGTGGCGAAGTGTGCAGGCTGGCCATCCGAAAACTCGAAAGAGAAGTCAAAAAGGCTATACCCAAGTTCATAAACGGGAGATGGGATCACTTCGTCAGCGAACAATCTCCGTCACACACGGCCTACAGGCCGTTAGCGAGGGCTATGAAGTCCGAACCGGTGGCTCAAATGCCACCAATAAATCGCGAAAATCGATTACCTGCTCTAGAGGATGACGAAAATTCGGAGTGTCTAGCCGACACACTAGAGAGTCAATGCACTCGTAGCTCCCTCCCCACAGACCCCTCTCACATAAAAGAGGTAGAAAGCATAGTAACGGCCCGACTGGCTGTGCCACCGGATGATGTTGATGAGATCATACGTCAGACGGACACAGAAGAAGTAAAGGATCTAATAAAGAACCTTCACTCAAAGAGGGCTCCCGGGCCCGATGGAATAACCAACAGGGCGCTGAAACAGCTGCCTCCCGTTATTATACACCTCCTAGTGTGCATTTTAATGCACTTCTGGCGCAATGTACTTTCCCAGACGTATGGAAGAAAGCCATAGTGATCGGCATACACAAACCGGGGAAACCCCGGGTGGAGCCCACTAGTTACCAGCCCATAAGTCTCATAAGCTCGCTAGGTAAAATCTATGAAAGGATAATTCTCGCACGTCTTAAAACCGTGATAAGAGAGAAAAACCTATTTATAGACGAGCAGTTCGCATTTCGCGACAGTCACAGCTGCCCACAACAAGTACACCGCCTCACTGACTACGTACTATCGGGACTCAAAAGACAGGGCCGGCCACGCGGCACGGCCACTGTCGTCTCTGATGTAGCAAAGGCGTTTGACAAGATTTGGCATCAAGGCCTCATCTTCAAATAATACCAGTTAGGACTGCCTGAAAGGCTGGTACTGATAGTAAACAGCTACCTAGCGAACAGGCAGTTCCGCTACAGAGTGGAGGGCACCCTGTCCTCCCCTCGTCCCTTAAGGACGGTTGACCGCAAGGATCGGTCCTCTTTCCCACCCTCTTCAATCTGTACACCAGCGACATACCGCGACTCCCCAGCGTCCAGCTGGCGATGTTCGCGGATGACACCGCACTGTACATTAGATACCACCCCAACTACAGAGCCAAACTTCTCCAAAAAGCCGTCACCGAACTCGGTGAATGGTTCTTGAAATGAAGAATAGGGCCAACTAACGGATAGCAGTTTTTAGTCGTTAGTAGCTATCGCTTCACGACCTGAGCCCGACACACACTTCAGGCCCACTTGGGTCGGCTGGATGGTGCGTAAATGCATTTTTCCTGCTAGAACCAATACTATATACACTGCTCGTACCGGTCGAGCGATGAAATCTTACATATAGTGACACAGTTATAACGTATGACTGACAAAATGTCAAACTCACACACCGCTTACGGAAACGAGCCCGGGTTCAAATCTGTAAATCGAGAGCTTAGATTGATAGTAATAAAATAACGCGACATTAGAGAGCTCTAATAATAAATAAATTAAGAATACGGCTTTTGCCGATTTGTAGCGCAAATCGACCCCCTTCGTCAGAGGGGGGGGGTGAGGAGGCCGGCTTCCTCAGATAAGCCAAACACTAAACGAGCTCAATTATCCTTATCCACGACACCGTAACTTAAATGGCATCGTGCGCGCGCCGTCCCACTAGAGTGGGGAGGGGGACCGCTTCCCCCTTTTCGGTCCCAAAAATAATCACTATAGGGTACGCCCACAATCAACCCGGTTCATCTCTTCCCATCTGCGGGAAAAGAGGGGGGTCTAACCCCTATCGTCTCCCTAAACCTGAAGACAAAAAAGTCTTCGTAGTCAGTCGAACTGTTGAGGCTGGACTAGCGCCGCCAACCAGTATTAGATCCCTCCGAAAAAAAAAACTGATTTTTCCGACACGAAAGCCGAACTACAAAAATATAAATATTTCCGAAACCTTGCACCAGAAAAATTTCGTCTCTGAAAAATACGCCTCCAATAGACCTAACGATTGACACCACTGACACTATGATCTCAATACTAAGCATACGACAAGCACTGGAAAAACAGGGTCTAGTAAACAACTACCTGACTCGTTGCTACTTATTATTTTATTCTCGTTCCTACTACTAATAATCGTGAAGGCTACACATTAACAATTGTATACATATGCACAGCGAGAAACACATAGTAGTAACATACGATAGAAGAGCAGCCGATATGGAATACCATGTAAAATGTTCGCTGACTGGTCTAACATCAATTGAACAAAGATTATTTACCAACAATACATTGTAGTAGATACAGGAATTATTTCTTAACGTGTCTAAAAAGTGACCGGTGGCGACATGTGGTCTCCGCTCCATATGAAAATATATTCAGCGTGGCAAAAAACGCCGGTGACATCTGGCGGTCGGTTTGCATTTTAAACAACCAACCCCCTCCTCACCCTATTGGCCGTACGTAAAAGGCCGTAATGCCGCACAGGGGTTGACATTAAATCCTTTATTAAATTACCACGGAGCAAGAAATGTTAAGGCGTTATTATTTCTTTAACCTTTTAATTGAATTCTGCGCCTATTGGGACGGTTGGTAATTAGCGAGTATAAATTAATAAACTTCATTATTTTTATATAGTTTCTATACTTATATTATAAAGAGGAAACATCTAATTGTTTATTTATTTGCATTGTTTAGGCTTGGCCCAGGCCGATTTTGAAAATTATTTTATACTGGGGTAGCGTGACACCGCATTTTTTTTAGTATGCTATGGAAATGGGCCTGTGCCAGAGAAATTATCTCTCTCTCACTTAATTTTGACGCACATTAACGATAATGTGAATTGTCGTCGCGTTTCGTACGATTCATGAGAGCGCTGGTAGACCAGTGTGCGCCTACGTCGATGAGAATATCTGCTTTTGCAGCCTTAGCCAGGGATCTCTCCATTCTCTGGCTCTGCGTACATAGTGACGGCTACCCTCGCGTATATGTATGCCTGTGTAGATCCCACACACAACTGATTAATACTCCATCGTATTCCATTCGCAGAGATCGTAATTGATTTTAGCGCCTACCATAACGATCAACTCGGTTCAAGCTCCACTGATTATGTGGGAAGATCTTTTTGTGGCTTTGCTTTGGCATATGGTTTGACCTCCTCATGGATCGTCGGACCATTGCCCGATAATTCTTCGTGGAAACAGCTACCCCCTTTGATATTTCCGGAACGATATGACACAGGGATCTTCAAGAAAAGAGCCTACTTACCTCTATAATGCTAGCAACGCACCTGCAAGTCCTCTGGTGTTGCGGATGTCTATTGGCGTTGGTGGTCACTCAATTACAAGTGCTCGTTTGCCTCTTATGCTATAAAAGAAAGATTATAATCCTAAACTATCTATAATGAATATAGGCAATATAACTTATTATTAAACGTTTTGATCATTATGAAAACTTCAAAAGTATGTGAAATGAATAACAATGTATCCCTATATAGCTGATTTCTTCTGGGGTTCTTTAAGAAGAGAGCTTACTTCCATCTTAAAGGTCGGAAACCTCGGGTCATGCTGATGTCTACGGGTCATACGGTAGTTACCTACCTGCTCGTTTTCCCCTCGTACTATAAAAGGAAGGAGAAGACTACTAGCTGTTCTACTTTTGCCATAAATTTAGTTTGTCATCACTCTATGTGGTGATGCTAACGAGACCTAAATTAAAATTTATAATGATTATAGTTGTGTAAATAAATGATTTTCCAAATTTCGTGAAATATCCATGCGAAGCCGGACTAGTGTAGTAAAAAAACATACGTGTGTTGGATCTGATGCCTTCATCAGCATCACTCTCCTTGCCGAGGATAGCATTGCTATGAAATTACACGGAACGTTACTTTTCATTAAGATAAGATTGTGCCAGAATGACTGGCTTGTATAGCAAAATCCACAAGAGCACTGCCTCTTATGGATTTTGCTATACTCTTAATAAGGTATGGTTAATATATTGCGAAAATATCCATTATAAAACAACTAAAGGCGATAAGTTATCTAAAACTGCCTTAACTCGGTCAAAAGAAAACCTAAACAAACACCAATTTTCCCTCGTCAATTCGAAATAGCGAGGAGATAAATCATGGCGGCCTTGCATACCCCGTCTGCCTTGACGTGTTTTTGTGTTGATACGAGATACTGTCTCTACGTGATAGATAACGTAACGCTAACTGTAATCATCACCATCGGGTAATTATCCAAAATGATGACCGTATTTGTGATCATCAGATAATGGAGATATAAATACGATGACAGATTATGTGATATAAATACGATAACAGATTAATATCTTTATTTTTTATACAGGAAGAAATAGGAGGATATGACACAGAGCGTGACACTGACATGACATGCATAGAGCATGACACTACATCCTCCTATGCTACAGAATTGGCCCAGCACGACCGAGGACGTACCTTTCGCTCACATAATCCCGCATTAAAGTGACATCTTCAGTGTTGCGTTTCGTGCGGTTTGTGGGTAGGTGGATCATGTAGGGGGAGAAGGAGGGCAACACATGGGCATAGTAATTATGTGGATGTTCATTAGGGTTGCTAGTCATGAAAAGGCTGATTTCTCCTTTGCCCCCCTATTATATAAAAACAGTATAAAGGGAAAAGGAACAGTTAAAGCCTTTTGATCACTACCAAGCCCCTAGGCATACACATAACTGATATGCAAGGGTTTCGTCCTCATTCTCTACTACAATGGGCCACCGGAAACTCATAAACCGTACAAAACACAACACAAAAACACTGCCACCTTACTTTGAATATCTTGATCACAAAAAAATAGACAAACAGTCAGTTTAAGCTGCTATTACGCTAGTGGTATAAGAGTAACTGTTGACTAGCTGCGGCGAGTGAGACATGTGTGAAGTAAAGTTATTAAACAAGCAAACAGACTAAGATATATATCTTGTATGGTTATAGTATTATTATGCAATAATATTATTTGGAAACCCAACCTGCTCCGCTGGCTGGAATTCATCAAGCTTTGTAGTGAGACGATTCGTCAAGACTATTTAGAACAACTTATAAAAATGGACAAGAAGTGAAATTGGTCTGTAATTTTATAGAAGTGATTTGTCACCCTTCTTAAAGGCCAAAATAACGTCACTTCCAAGCCATACCTTGGGAGGTACGCCCCGCTGAAGGACAAAATTAAACATCTTTTTCAGCTCTCTTAATACACGTTCGACTGTAATAAAAAAGTGTTGATTGTTGTTAAATGAAGTGTTGGTCAATCGTTCACCAGGTGGGAAGACGATCTCTGTGCAGTAGCCGGTTCGGGATGGATGCAAGTAGCAGGAGATCGGTCGTCTTGGCGTTCATTGTGAGAGGCCTATGTCCAGCAGTGAACCGATAACGGCTGATGATGATTATGATTATTTAGAAAGTACCTCTTAAAACGAAAAAATGCTGGTCATTTTGATATTTATTTGTAAAACAGACCAAGACAAAAAAAAAACAAACAAGTAGTTGTAGTAGTATTTGCATTTGTAGTATAGTATAGATAGGACCTTTGCTGTATTGCAGCAGCCAAATCGGTTCGGTACGTCAGGGGCTATGCTGTCATATCTCGTATGAGTTCTTAAAAGCTGGCCGCTCATTACATGGGAAGGTTGGTTATGGAAACGTCTGCGAAACCATTATCCGTACGGGTATTAATGGGCACCAATAGTAACCAAATTGCTCAGATTTCTGATATAAATATAAAAATACGTTATGTTAAAAGTGACAAATGTATGCTCACATTAAAGCGCGAACTAATCTTGACCAGTGATGAAACTTTTCGATTCACTATAGCTAAGAGCACAAGAACATTACCCAGACCTTCCCCAAAGCGTTACTAAGTTTTTGATTAAAACATATATGACATTGTACAGAAAAAATAAGGAAACTTCAGTCCATCAATCGTCGGTAAAATAGCCTGTGTCTAGAGATGGAGAAACGATCGCTTTAATAGATTTTTCTATAGTAAATACGATAAAAGCAAAGCACGAGTTTAATTTCAAAAAGAATATCTAATGGAAAGATGTCATATTCAGTTTGAATGTGTATTGTATTATAGTCTCTACATTTATAGTCAATTGTATTTGGAATGATTTCACAATATTATTAAAATATTTACTTAGTCTGACAATAAATACTGTTAAAATAAAAAAGTATTACATTTGAATACATAACCTAGTATGGTCCTTCCAGCAAGACTCGGGACCAGATCATCAAGCCCGGTCCACGTAATCTTGTTTAAAACGTACGTTCCGGACTTACTTGATCAGAGCTGAAGACTACATTTCACCAAGACCCGACGTTAATCCGCTTGATTAACATTTATTATCAGTTTTAGAGAGCACAGCTAGCTCTAAACGTCATGATAATTTGGAGTCCCTAAGCCAACCCAAGCGATTGGTAGCGAAGAAATTCCCCATGGAAAGAGTACGGGCGTCTATTGACAACTAGCGTCAAGGGTTAAATGACTGAATTGCAGCCAGTGAAGACCACTTCGAACGAGCTTTTTATACACTTCGTTTTTTTTATTTTTGTGTATTATACTAACATACTGTGAAAATAATAAAATATCTTATTTGCTAATTTTTTTTTTCTTACGAAATATCCTACCTCCACATGGTTAATGATTATTTAGATGCGTGAATATCTTTCCCATCCAGAACTGACTATTAGAAGGATTGGGCAAGACGCATCCACATAAGGTGCCGTAGTGGCCGATGAACAGGTAATTTTGCTAGCTCACACATCTTTAAAATGCACCTCAAATAGTTAACCAATTACATAATTGATTACGTTTTCCTAAAGCATCCCACCCCTAATCCTCCCACTTCTTTTATATTTGTTGTAAAAGTTAGTATTATTTCATTTTTTATGCGAGCAACTTAGGTCCCGGAGGTGCGGCGCGCATCAGTTAGGCGCAGTACCGGAGGAAACCTCCGGGGCGGTTTTTCAACATCAATCTAGTATTCTTGTCAGAAAAGTTTTCGTTTCATATTCCCGGTATTTCTGTGTTTGTATTGCGTTATAAGATCTTAAGGTTTAAACGTTCGTGATTTATAATGCTGTTTAATGATTGTCAGTACCGGGTCAAACCATAAGTAAATTAAGTGATTGCCCTCTGCATCACACACTCTTGAACATAAAAGAAAACATGAAAAAGAACTTAATTACTATGTTTCAATCAGTCTAGTCATTTACAAATTATCTTTGGTATATTAAGCACATTCATATACATACAGAGATACGGACATCACTAGGAAAATAGTTGGAGCACTTCTAAATACGAAATTCCTGGTACTTCTAAATACGAAAAACTGAAGGGATGGTCTGCCGAGTCCACGGATAATTTTCCAAAGATTTATAGTATAGTGGAGTAGTGGAGAAACGGTCCATCATGCGAAAACTGCTTGAGGCATCCAGTACATAATAATAATCACTAACGATTTTTTATTCAGTGTTTTATTTTAGCCATGGGGTAAAAAGGGCTGATATTACGTGTATCTCAGAATAAAGTAATCTTTCTTCACTTTGAACCATATAACTAAAAGTTTTTTTATACATCACAATAATATACAACAACATTTCTAATAGCTACTTTATTTGTAAAAAAAAATATTGTCTGCTCGAAACGTTTGTTCTAACAGATTTTCCGTGACAGTTTTTCGGTCAGAAACATGGCGTCGATAAGTCAGCACGCTTGATTGGCGCCCGCTCGTGTGGAGACATCACTCGCGCCATCTGATTGCGATGAGCAGACGCTGCTTGGCAAACAAACCTGATAGGCAGTCGCTTGTTTTACGAACTGATGAATTCGGCAACATTCGTGTATAACTTTTTGTTTCGGTACATTTGTTAGTTTATTGGTTTTTCTATTGACATTACTTACATGTAAAATATTTATTCTTGACGATGACGACGGTGTAATCTTTAACACTTATAATTTGGCTATTATAATTAGACGGCAAGCATGTACAGAAACAACATGACTAACTTATAAAAATAAAAGGATTCGCACAATTTACAACATGTTTCCATATCAAATAATAACAAAATGCAGACGTGGGTTTTATTTAAGTTCGCTATAAAAATCGCGTTCAAATTTTAAATAATTTTGAAAATATGACACTCAAATGTTTATAATTTTCCTACTAGATAATTGCAACCGCAATCTGTCAACTAAGCCAAGTAATACTGAATTTGATTGTTTCTTCTAATCAGAATCTGTTAAGTCGAAATTCATAATTTACTTGATCTTTACGCGCGCAATGGGATGAATAATCTTGATTGTACTGAATTAAATTGAAACTTATGATAATATGTAAATACGGTATGGGATCAATAAATCCCTAACTGTCATTGTTATGCAGTCTAAAATTTTCTTTTTTTTTGTGACGAAGGGGAATGCATTTACGCATGATGCCTGGGACCCCGGGTAAACTCCCAGACCTATGTTGGACTCGGCCATTGGGTAGCAATATCAAATAAACCCCTACAGGAGCCTTCAGCCGCTATAAGTGGAGGGTCCCGGACCTGCAGACAACAGGACCCCTCCAGCGACAGGCTGGCCTCGGCGAAAAGGCCAAACTTCACCTCCTCGGAGACTGTCCGGCTACTCTATGACAGTCCCCACGACGCCGTGTCTTTGGAAGTGGACCGGGTTCTCATCCCGGCCCGACACGGAACTCAGGGGCACTACTGAAGGCGCTGCAGATAGCGCCTCCTTCGTACCCCCATTAGTCGTCGGCGGGAGGAGGCCGAGTCGGCAGCCTCCTCTCTCTCCCGCTCGTCGGCTTCTTTCTGGGACATGACGGTCTCGCAGAAGGAAGCTATCGCCTGATATATATACGACGATGATGTTGGACTTTGACAAGTCCTCTCTGACAACTGATGTCAGATCGTGACGCAGCGCCGCCCATCTCGGGCACACCTCGAGCGTGTGCTGGGCCGAGTCTACCACCGCGTCACAATCGTGACAACTCGTTGTCGCGGATGGACCTTATTTCTCGCAGTGAGACTATCCGCCCAAACCGGAGCACCGTACGTCGCCATACTCCGACAGACACCGGAGTTCAGCTGCCTGTAGACGGCGCTGGGTCCTCCAAGGTTCGGAAGGAGTCTGCCCAGCGCACTCACCGCCTTCACTACCTTCCGTCCCACCATAGCAAAATGTGGACCGACGGTCCACCCTCCGTCAAGGATGAGCCCCAGATATTTGATGTGGGGGCTCAACCTGACCCTCTCCTCTCTGATTTACAGAGCGGCCCCCGGTGGGGGCCACTTGCGGCCAGTCCCGCGAAAGAGAAGGGCTACGGTTCCAACCTAACAAAACCTAACTATCATTGTTATGCAGTCGGGCTTCGCGTTTCCTATTATATATACTGATAAAGCTACTTCCGACTTATCGCGTACTCAAAAGTATCTATCTGAACACCAAAAGCGTTCCAAGATATAGGCTTTTAACAAATTAACACCATTGAGCGCACCCATCGTGGGCACAAAAGCTGCTCAATCAACGTAAGTCCCCTTTTTAACCTGTTTATCCCCAATTCATTAGATGTGGCCTGCCTTCTACAGATTATCAAAGAATAGATTGATTGAAGAATTTATATATAGCAGCGTTATGTCCCCCGCACACAGAGCAATGTGAAAAATGTTATTTTATATCTATTGTATTTTTATAACCTTTGTGTATATGTGAATGTAAAACTTGAAAGCTTAGTTACATACTTCAATTTTAGTAATCCAGCTAAACTTTACCGAATTTAACGAATATTTTTTGTTTAATACTTTTGTATTTTTATTTCGGAAAGGATTATTTATAGCATAAATATGAACTGATTGCTGTCGACGCAATAGGCCACCACAAACTGTTCACACTATCGCTACACCCAGAGTTCACAAATATGAAAAAGGAACACAACATCATACAAAACAGATATATATATATATATATATATATAATGGTCACGCAGATATTTTTGGATTCGTGTAAATGAAATGTCTCTGTATCGGAAATGATCTATGGCTGTGCACAGATCATAGAAATTATCCAAATTCATCAGAGCAACTACAAGACTGTCTTTGATGTGGATTCGGGGATAAATTTAATTTTAAGTTAACGAACTTGAAGTTACTCAGTTATAAGAAAAGTCGTTCTTTTGTTACATCTTTAGTATGTTCATCGCCAGTATGATATATTATGATAAATTTCTTTTAAGTAGGTTATCACATCAGCCTTAAGTCTCCTAAAGTACTTTAAGTAAAAAGAAGTTATTTCCAACCAAGGTATCCCTATAGAAATTTCTTCATCTTCTTTCTATACAAAATTGATTGTATTTGTAAGTAAACCCAAGCTAAGTCTCAGGTTCTTTACTGCATTTATTATTCATCATGCGTATATTTTTATTCATTATCATTGTTAGTTTTTATGTGACTTGGTCATCATGCTGACGTTTGTCAACGTATAGATCAAATGTGGTGTAACACACTCTTTCCATACTTTGAGAAAAATCCCCTCCTAAAAGTACGCCCACCGTATGATGGCTGATATTTTTATCTCAGCATATACTGTACATAATATTGAAAATTGAATTAACATAGACACGACGATACTAATATCAACTTGAAATTGGTTTTCTTTAAAATAAATTATGGTGTATTTCGCCTGTTTCCAAACCCAACCAAGTTTCCCATTCCCGCAAGTAATATTCGAATTAAACCGCAGACGTCGCCCCTGCGGGCTGTTGTCGCCGAAATAGGATGGATGTCCCAGAATTGGGATCGCTGTCCCAACACGGGCACGTCTTGTAGCGGATAATTGATTTACGCGGCCCGCTTCCTAGCTATAATGGATTTGTTATGTCATATCTCACTTAAATTTGAATATTATTGTTTGTTATAGACTAACACACCGATTCCTCATATTAAAAATTCAGGTCTCGCGTGAGTGAAGAAATCCATAGTTTTTCTGAGGAGCTGAATTTTGAAAATTTTCAGCATTCCACCTTTCAGGATCTATGTGACGATAGGATATTCAATAAAAGGGCATATTCGTATCTTAAATACCGGTACCACTAACACTTGAATAAATAAATTAACTTTATATACTATTTCCACAGTTATTTATTTTTCAATTTATATTTACTACCGGTTCCGACTATATTGTCAGGTAAACTGTCGGACCGAAATAAGTTGAAACCGGTCATAAATGTAAATTAGAACATAAATATTTGTGGAAAATATTAAGGAATAAAACATATATATTGAATTATATAAAGTTAATTTATTTATTCAAGAGTTAACTTGAATGACCACCAAGAAGTGACAGTAACATTTAATCAAGTATACCAGTAATACAAGTGCAGGATTTCTGATGTTGCAGCTGCTTGTAAATGTCGGAGTTCACTCGCCTTTCGATAAACCATTTTCTTAGAATAGCTTCTATAGTTCTCGTTCGCCAAAAAAAATAAGCAGGCTGTTAGGGTATGATTCCTAACACATGCGCAAATGTTACTCATTACAATAAAACTATTTTACATCTATTTATTTAAGTATTTTACTAACCTGGCATTCTAGATGGCTTCTCAGCAATCATAGTCGGTGACCATGTCATAATGTTTCTTTTTTAATACCAGAAGATTTATTATTTAGATGTTCCGTATAACGCAAAAAGTACCTACTTATATCTTCCAGTCTTAAGGCGTTATGAAAAGAATTTGAATAGATTTTGTTTATTCATCAGATCTAAGATGACGGGAGCACCCATACATCTCCTTTGTGGTTTTTAAATCTTTTTATGTTTCAATAGGTACACCGATATGCACAGAATAACCTAAAATAAATTACACACGCAGTTATCTCTAAAATATTTTTGTGAAATTCTTGGTATACTAGTAGACCGATTACATAATTATGTTAAAATTAAGTTCATGTGAACAATATTTCACCCGTAATATAGTAGGTTCGGATTACGCGGGGTCGTGTACTATGAAGGCTTACTTAAATTGGAGGAGGGATATTTTCATTTCTGAGTAGACACCACTTTACAATTGAAATATCGTCATTTTAATTATTGTTGCGATGATTAAATTATTATTTTATTGTATTTTGATTTTGTTAATCATTAATGCTGCAATGTAGCAGATTTGTATTTACTCAATCCGGTATATTCCGCTAATATAAGACCAAGTGATTGACTATTATTTCTCCCGCATGGTTTCAATAAAAGATTACCTATACCTGACTTTAAGTGCTGCACCACCGCTACTTTACACCGATGTAGTAATGAGTACAATAACCACTATTACAACCCTAGCCGAGCCGAGGTGTATTCTATATTCACATACAAATTGATTGCATATTCTTTTGTATATTTTCACGAGGCCATCTAGTGTTGATCAAAGGGACGACGTTATTACGTTTCTCCAGATTAACTGTTTTACGTTAGGTATAAATAATAAGTGTGCCATCGGAGCCTTCCGATGACTACCATCACTCAAAGATATCCCCATACTTTTGTGAAAATTTGTTACCTTCCGATCCCTCCTCCCCCTGAAGGAGCCACTATAAACTTACAAACACCGTAGCTTGAGAGTGAATTGCACATTACGGCGATATCACGTGCGAGAGATGTACATTTTTTTGTTAACGCAGGGGAATGTAGTTACGCATGATACCTAGGGGCCTAGGTGGCGTACCAAGGCCGTATGTCGAGATCGAAATTTGGGTTTTCCTACCGACTAAACCCCTACGGGTACCCTTCAGCCGCTGTAATTGTGGGGTCCCGGATCTGCTCGCGTCAGGACTCCCACAGCCACAGGCTGGTCCCGGCGTAAGGGCCAGGATTCTTCTCCTTTAGGGACTATCTCGCTGCCTCTGAACCAGTCCCATCGACACCGTGTCTCAACGGACCGGGTATCCATACCGGCCCAGACACGGGCGCGGGGCACTACTATTTAGGTGCGAGAGATGTATCTTTTTCTTTTTTTTTTTTTTGTTGACGCGGGGAAACGCATTTACGCGCTTTCGCCGGCGCTGGGTGGGGTCCAATGGTGTGTGGAAGTCGCGGCACATGATAGTGCCGAATACCCATAAAAACTAGCGCGAGTGACATCAGTGCCGCCCTTGGTGAGGTGCCCCGGAGCAACAAATCATCAGGATACCTCGACGGCTAGTCAGCCCCCTAAGGGACCAACTTCACCTGCACATGGATGGGATTGCCCAGCATTGTAGGACAACCCCACCATCTTTGGGATAGTGCAATGGGGTGAGGTTCACATCCTCGCCACTTGGCCCGTGCGCAAAAGCGCCTCCTCCTGGTGCTATTAGGTCCCCTCTTCTTAAAAGAGGGTACCATGAGCGATTCCTCCTCTTGATCTTTAAGCCCCCTCTTCTTATAAGAGGGTGTAAAAATCCCCCTCGGTTCAATAAGCTTCTCCTGGGTTCACCCCAGGCCACTAAGCCCCATCGCCATGACAAGGCTTGAACCATGGTATGGCGACAGATGTACTTACCCAGTCGTGCCGGTACAATTCGCTCGCAGCATAGCATGGCACTACCTCTTACTAATCTTTAGGCCATGTCCTATAATCATCGGTATGCACAATACGTGAACTATGACCTAATAATGACGTAGGTATACTTCTCATAAAATTAGACTCCTCCCGCAATTAAGAATTTTGCTTCACCGATAAAGTGATTGGAGTGCATAAGTTTACATAAGTTTTAATGAATAGAAACATTCTATATTATCACATGACAACAAAGTCATCTCTATAACAAAACCACATTTCCCGATTTACTAAAATGCATTTTTTGTAATTGGTCTCCAAACGGGATTTATGTTTACGAAAGCGTTGCACGTGAAGTTCGGTCAGAAATGTTAAAAAGCGCAAACCACAAAATGTGCGATGATTGTGAACGCCACGTCGAGCCGCAAAAAACGACTGCATAGACAAACGGTGACGTTTAAAACCATTGAAACAATTGTTTTTCGTTCCAACAAAGTGCAAAGGTGTATTGACATCAACAGGCATTGAGGATTCCCTATCGTTTCTCGCACGATCTGGAGTAACCTACGGGTTAGAATAAAGGTAACGTCCATGTGTATTCTTTAGCTACGCAGATATCATGTAGGCGATTATCTTTTTTACACACCGTAGATTTCCTTTATGAAGCCTTCCTCTGTCGACTAACAGTGTGGGTATGTCCTAATTGCAACAGAAATGAAGATAAGGTAAGAGACAGTTTAAGTATCTTGCTGCATTGTAGGTAAATTAGGCCAACGCAACCAGGTACGTACATTCGCTCACTAAAGAAACATGATGCCGACTTAAAATTACAGCTATGCTGTCGCGTTTCGTGTGGTTTGTGACGTCTCGGTGGCATATTAGAGCGGAGCCTGTATAATGCTAATGCAGGTGAATAGATCTCGATAGTCATGAATATGTTCACCATTACTCGTTTGCCCCTTGAATCGTGGAACAATCAAATGTGACGATAAAAAGTGTCCAAGTTTATTGCATTTGAAGGAAATGACTTGTTTAAAAATAATACATCCAATTTGCATGATTGTGAGACTTCATATTTAATAATAATAATAATCGTTTTTAACAGGTAGGTTATTTCGTTAGTCTTTTGAATTCTCTACTAAATGGTTGGGAATGTTTTTTTTTTTTTCAAAATTAAATTATTTCGAAGGTGGAGGGATCTGGCCAATCAAAAGTTATTATCTGACTTTGTAGATCTTCATATTTTTGAGGTACGGTAACCCCCGGAAATGTTAGACATTTCTTTTAAGTATTCGTACCGACCTCAAGAGTTATAATCATCACTATTTTAAGGTGGTAATTAAATACGTTTTTTGTAGTTTTAATTTTTATTCATCATTTTTAATATAAAATACAGAACCGATTCTGATGAAGATTTATTCGCAATTTCCTAATTTGAAGTAAATGTGATTAAACACAAAAAAATCCATATTCTCAGAGATATAAGTGGACAAACATACATACATTACTTACTCTTGAAAATATGTAGGAAACCACTGCAGATTGCAATTTGTCAATATTTTGAAATACTATAAATGTTAATCACTTTGTGTGAAATCGGTTAGTGAAACGTGATAGTATGGCTGAACCAACAGCCAGAGAGAGCTTAGGTACTTGCAGCAAATTGTATACGCCATCCGTATAGATACTTTCATGTTCATAAATATTATATTTTTTATAGTATGAGGGGGCAGACCAGGAATTGGAAACTTTTAAAAACTCCTCCTGATCTTTAAGCCCCCTCTTCTTATAAGAGCGGTGCAAAAATCCCCCTCGAATAAGGCCTGTATCATGGTGGAGGCAATACCTCCTATGCGGCATGCCACTTCTTCTGCCTAATCTTCCTAATAAATACTAATTTTCATCTTTAACTCATAAATATTCTACTCGAAGTGGAAACAGATTACGAATCTCTATTTAGCTCGATGTGCATTATTTACTGCTGGTGTCTGTATAGTCCAGTATGCTTACTCAATATTAGAACTAATTCTCTCAGCTATTAACCCCATAATTGCATGCACATTCGATCTATCTTAATTTATTGTTAAATTGAACGCATACAGCCGGTTGCTCCAATTAATGTCGTAATGAACGCGATTACACCACGTCCTTTGTGCCAGGATCTCTCGACGTCTGTATTATGTCTTATCAACGTGTGTAATATGTGAACTGGTGGCTTATAAATTATGAGTTTATCATATAAGATAAGCTCTTTATACCTTCGTAGCGACGCAAGAAATTTTGAACAATAATAATTATGAACATCCATTACGAGTTATCTCACATGGTACACCTGATGCAGTCCTAGTTCTACTTTTATTTTTCCTGCAATAAGTGGCTACTGTAAAGTGTATAGCATTGTTGCTACGTTTTGCGCTCTTGTGGGTCTCATGCCACCTCACCCTTTAATTGCTGGTGGCCACTTGGCCTCCAATCATCACAGCGTAGCAATTATATTTCCGATACTTGGATATTTCATAAAAAAGTATATCTGTCATCTTTGACTGTAAGGTTTAAGTTCTATATCTTGATGAAATGTCACTCTATTTCCTCTAGAAGCACTAAACCCAGTTGAACCGACTAGGATTTTATCACTACCTGCTTGGTCGAATTCTCGATTCAACCTTTCGATTCGAGATCGACAAAATAATTGGCGCCCAATGTAAAAATGAAATAAAAATTTCATTGTACCCCTTAAGTAATTATTCTTGGTTTTAAGCAATAATTAGTTTTTCATATTAAACATCTCATACTTTGATATTAACATAAATTGTAACAACAGTATTGAAATTTGCTAACAACAAAGCGTCTTGCGCAGTTGATATTTTATACTATATCAATACACATCGATTAACAACGAGTGCCAAACATTTGGCACTGCAGCATACGCAAGAAAGAAGTTACAAATTAGCATGTGGCCACGTGGACCTCACGATATCAATTAGGGAGTAAGGTAGCACGTAACCCACATTAACATAAAACTCGGTTGCTTGCAGTTTAACTTCCTTCTGCACGCTTAATTATGGTTGCGCGTAAACTATACCAGTTCACCGCGCACCACGCATAACATACGAAAACAGGGCCAATGGAAGAGATATAACTTAGAGAACTTAGAGAGGCGCAGGTGCTCATTTTATTTTTCTCCATCTCTCATAGCTACGTTTCCTGTAGCTAAATACTTTATACTTCGGTCGTGTGGTCTAAAGCACACTCGTTTTTTTTTTGGTATCACACAATATTGTTTTAATTTTTTTATATACATTTAGCCAGGATGCCTGGTGTAGGAATTGTAAAATAACAAAAGAAGTAAATAAACAATGATGCCGGTTCAGAATTGTAGACATATAGGAAAAGAATTTATTAGATCATCAGGAATCAGGGTTTTGAGAGAATTCCATCAAGGCACGATATGGATGGGAAAAGTGAAACGGACTTCTAAATTCCTCTCAGTCACTTAGTTGTTGTGAAAATGAAACTATTGCAGTACTAAATCTGTTTTAATGTTTCAAGTTATTGTGAAAAAAAAAATCAAATGTTCTAAAAAAAATATAACTTGTAAAAATTAATGACTGTGTTGAAATACATTGTTTTTAATTAGCCAAACGATGATAGGAACCTATAAATATGGCCCTTCTTTAAATAAAGAAAATACAGAAAAGTGTTATATTTTCAGAGTGCTTTATGGGAAGAATTAATTGGGGGCCGGCCGCTCGGTTCCAGTAAGGTATGTAAAAATTTGTGTACCTGTTACGAATTAACCTTATATTCTTCATGTGGCTATTGCAATCTAGTAATTATTATTAACACTTGAAGAAGTTATATTATCTAATAATAACCGAACTATTATGCCGCAGCCACACATTATGATAGATGACGTATTGTAAATGGTAACTATATTTTATTAGTAATAATAAGATGCCTGCTCCTATGCTACAAACACTATATATAGAAATACGTAGTGTTCGTACTACTGAAATTTATTTATTCTTCGAAGTCTAGAGTGTAAAATGCCGAAGCAATTTATCACTGCAATGCATTTTAAAGTTTGTATAAATCCGTACGTTTACGACGGTGTTAACAAAGATATCTATTAGGGTTCCATTAAGTGCGCGCCATTTCCCACAATTGCCTTTTATTTGTTCACCAAGGACCGGGCGTATCCGTGCATTAAACACCCATTACTGGCTAGACCACGTCGCAATCTCGTTTCATTTATTTAATTAAATAGTTCATAAGCAATCACTGTTATGTATTAGGGTATGAATTATATTCATGATTAGCCTATTGCGAACCTAACAATCAAGTAATTAGAAATGTTGATTTCACTGGTTCCGATTGCAGGAAATTGTAAAATTAAGAATTACTTATCTTAGTTCACGGCTCGAGCTTTGCATACTGCCTCTATTCATAAAATATTTAAAAGGAGACAGAATATAAAGAAAAGTAGTTGGCACGAACATTGTACAGAAAAAAAAGTAAAAAAAAAATTAAAAAATACTAGCTAAGTATACATACAGAAAATACATACCGAAAAATAGAAGTATGGTTACTGAGATAATAAAATTGATATTTTATATACGAAGAAGAAGAAGGGTTTCATAGGACATTGAAGAGAAGGTGGAAATTGTGAGAATTCCGCCGCAGTCTGATGAGAAGCCCCTGAAGTTCTGTACGATATTGAGAAACATGGTATTGATCATGTATCTAAACAAAATAAAACACTTCAATTTAGACCGAAGTGAGAATAGGTACTTGTATACCTGAAAGTAAGTACTTCCATCGATTTAGTAATGCAACCGGTAAATTGCGAAGCTTCTTCAGCCGTATTTTGGCTATCGTATCTTTCAAAAAAATTTGCTTCATCACCCAACCCAGTGACGACTGTTAGGAACTGGAGTGCTTTATTTATAGGATGTGTTGTTACCTTTAAGGAGGCAATCCAATTACCTAGTATCCAGCGCACATAAACACATTTTTAATAAAATTCGATATTTTCCACTATTTAGCGTACACGCATAACTCATAAGACAAAAAACGCGAAGTTTAGTTATCCTTTGACTCTAGTGTATGTGATTGAGAATTTCATCAGTGATTACGAGGCCTTTTCAATGGTCTTACAATCATATTCTGTCCTGGTCTCATCTTTAAATGTTTTGTAGTCTTCTCGTGAAACAATTCCTATGTTATAAATAGTTTCTATGTTATGAGACACTATTTAGGCTTCTATGACATATATAATTGAAACTTTATATAATAGTATAGTATAGGCAACATAGCCTCTGATATTAGCTTGTTCCAATAGTTTACAGACATCCACGAAAAGCTCTTTTAAAGGCTTTTTTAGGGTTCCGTCGCCAAATGTCAAATAGCATGGAGTCGTTATACCCATCTCACCATCCGTGTGTCACAGACATCTCAGAGATCTTGGTTTTGTTTGAAGTGGCCATCGCCATTGCGTTACATTTGATAAAGCGCAATATATAATAGATCATCCCTAGGAAACACGGATTCTTTCCAAGGATTATCAGTGATTCTATTGAAATAAAAGTCCAATTAAATTCCAATAAACAACATGGCTGGGTTCTTCCCCCTGCATGGGACCCAGTAATAAACAAAATCAAATCACAAACTAACCACGACCATCTCAAAGCAGCAAGAATAACAAGTATTATTTGTGTTAATCGGAACAACTAAATAAATAGTTCTTAGTGTACTTTAATAATTTCAAACATATCACAAAACATCGAACATCTCGTACCATCGGTGGACATGGTTGCTGTGAAACTTCTGAGACATCAGGGTAGCTATATAATTAAATAAACTGCAACAAAATTCGTAAAAGAAGTTTTATTGTAATGAGTAAATTTCGCGCATACAATATGCATCGCCCGGCGACCGTGAGAGTGCGAGCGGGACGGGGAGAGTCCCCGTCTCTCTTCCTCTCCAACATTTTCTTGGGCGGCGACAAGGTAGGTGACGATGCACTCACCTCCGGCTCCCTGGGTCTTTTGTGGGGGACTCTCGTCTCCTCGCGTGTCTACGGGGTCGGCGTCGTCTCCTCCTCCCACACCGCTATGCAGTCGCTCTCGACGACTGCCACTTCTGACGTTGCTGTCGAAGACTGCGAAGCGCTGTCCAGGTCTATCTCGTCGCTGCTCGACGACTCGACGGAACTGCTGCAGCTTTTTCGCCTCCTCGGGCTTACAGGTGGCGATGTGGCTGGGGACATGGTCCCCGTGCAGGGCTTGAAGGCCTACACTGGAGTGTAATTTCTTTACCTACGTATCTTCAAAGTGGGCAGTCTGCGCATGAACACTTCGGCGGCCTCACGGTCGCCGGGCGGTCCAGTTGGCGGTGTTCTGCACCGAAACTTCAAAAATTGTCTTCAGATAGGTTCGTCAAGCACTGCTGTCGCTTGCAGACTGAGCCGATCCAAAGGCGGTATTGATAACACTCAGTGGTTTAAGTGGTTTTCCAATACGATCCCGTACCACGAGGCCGTAAAATCTATACAACCCACACCACCCAATCCAACCAGCTCGTTGATAATATCGTTAATGTATGTTGAGCGCTGGACAATAAGCTGTTAGCATAACAATAAATAAAATTAATTACGATCTTTACATCGTAAATTAATTATCTCAATATTAATACGAGTATCAATGTATTGTTTTTGTATTAATACATTATATTATGACAATTACACCGGATTTCGGTTTTAACGGTTTAACGAGTCATAAAAGATACCACAAACTACGGTTTTGGGGCGTATATGGATAATATGAGCGATCGTAGTGCGTTTTGTTAAAAAAAAGAATCAATTATTGCATGCTCTGTCTGTACTTTATTCGTGACATGTTAATCTTGTACACTTTTTCGAGAATAATAGCCATATTGATATTAGGTTATCTAAGATAATAGCTTACTTTGTGTCATTAATGTTATTGTAATAAAATATAATGATATAAAAAAATACATATTTTTATTACATTTTATTGTTCTTATAATTTTTTATTTTGTATTTTAAACATTAAACAATAAATTACTATAAAACTGTCCAAGAGAGTCAAATAATCCGCATAAATACAAAAAATCTGATACCTCTTAAGCTACCAAATCAATTTTGTTCAATCCAATTTTCGTTTGTAGTTATTATTCTAATTCTACAATCTCAATTATGATACAATTTGTACTTTGATAGTTTCAAAGATAGAGGAGGGATACACTTTCCACGAATCTGGATGCAAAGATCTCGTAAAGTATCTACATATTAAAAAAGTGTTCTTAGAAGCCTCCATACCATTTCAAAAGACCTATGCATATTGTATGCGCGAAATTTACTCATTACAATAAAACTTCTTTTACGAATTTTGTTGCAGTTTATTTAATTATATAGCTACCCTGATGTCTCAGAAGTTTCACAGCAACCATGTCCACTGATGGTACGAGATGTTCGATGTTTTGTGATATGTTTGAAATTATTAAAGTACACTAAGAACTATTTATTTAGTTGTTCCGATTAACACAAATAATACTTGTTATTCTTGCTGCTTTGAGATGGTCGTGGTTAGTTTGTGATTTGATTTTGTTTATTACTGGGTCCCATGCAGGGGGAAGAACCCAGCCATGTTGTTTATTGGAATTTAATTGGACTTTTATTTCAATAGAATCACTGATAATCCTTGGAAAGAATCCGTGTTTCCTAGGGATGATCTATTATATATTGCGCTTTATCAAATGTAACGCAATGGCGATGGCCACTTCAAACAAAACCAAGATCTCTGAGATGTCTGTGACACACGGATGGTGAGATGGGTATAACGACTCCATGCTATTTGACATTTGGCGACGGAACCCTAAAAAAGCCTTTAAAAGAGCTTTTCGTGGATGTCTGTAAACTATTGGAACAAGCTAATATCAGAGGCTATGTTGCCTATACTATACTATTATATAAAGTTTCAATTATATATGTCATAGAAGCCTAAATAGTGTCTCATAACATAGAAACTATTTATAACATAGGAATTGTTTCACGAGAAGACTACAAAACATTTAAAGATGAGACCAGGACAGAATATGATTGTAAGACCATTGAAAAGGCCTCGTAATCACTGATGAAATTCTCAATCACATACACTAGAGTCAAAGGATAACTAAACTTCGCGTTTTTTGTCTTATGAGTTATGCGTGTACGCTAAATAGTGGAAAATATCGAATTTTATTAAAAATGTGTTTATGTGCGCTGGATACTAGGTAATTGGATTGCCTCCTTAAAGGTAACAACACATCCTATAAATAAAGCACTCCAGTTCCTAACAGTCGTCACTGGGTTGGGTGATGAAGCAAAATTTTTTGAAAGATACGATAGCCAAAATACGGCTGAAGAAGCTTCGCAATTTACCGGTTGCATTACTAAATCGATGGAAGTACTTACTTTCAGGTATACAAGTACCTATTCTCACTTCGGTCTAAATTGAAGTGTTTTATTTTGTTCAGATACATGATCAATACCATGTTTCTCAATATCGTACAGAACTTCAGGGGCTTCTCATCAGACTGCGGCGGAATTCTCACATTTTCCACCTTCTCTTCAATGTCCTATGAAACCCTTCTTCTCCTTCGTATATAAAAGATCAATTTTATTATCTCAGTAACCATAATTCTATTTTTCACCTCGCCACCAGCAAGCCCGAGGAGGCGAAAAAGATGCAGCAGTTCCGTCGAGTCGTCGACCAGCGACGAGATGGAGCTGGACAGCGCTTCGCAGTCTTCGACAGCAACGTCAGAAGCGGCAGTCGTCGAGAGCGACTGCATAGCGGAGTCGGAGGAGGAGACGACGCCGACCCCGTAGACACGCGAGGAGACGAGAGTCCCCCACAAAAGACCCAGGGAGCCGGAGGTAAGTGCATCGTCACCTACCTTGTCGCCGCCCAAGAAAATGTTGGAGTGGAAAAGAGACGGGGACTCTCCCCGTTCCGCTCGCACTCTCACGTTCGCCGGGTGAGTCCAGGTACCCGCCGCTCGTCGTCGAGGTGTTGCCCAACTGTGTGCAAAATTTCGGCATGCTGCGGCAACTGCTCGGCCACAGCCCGAATGTCAAGCCCCTCGGCAAGGGGGTGCGTTTCTCGCCTAAGAACGAGGCTGAGTTCTGGATCGTACAGAGGTACCTGTGCGACCTCGAGGCTACAGAGGGACTCAGCTGGTTTTCTTACTCCCTCCCGAAGGAGCGGAGAATAAAGATAGCCATCAGGGGTCTGCTGGAAAACACAGATCCCAAAGACATCATGGAGGAGCTAGAAGCCTGGGGTTCGAGCCCGAGTACGCCCGCCAAATCAAGGCGAGGCAGGGCAGACCCGGCTGCATGTTCTTCGCTCTCATCAAGAGAACGGAGGCAGCGATAACAGAGATCTACAAGGTCTCTGAGATGCTCAACTTACCGGGCATCAAGATTGACGCATGGAGGGGCAAGAAGGTCCCGCCCAGTGTCACAGGTGCCAGCAGTTTAGGCACTCATCTAAACAATGCCACCGGAGGAACGCCTGCGTTCGCTGCAGCGAACCGCACTTCGCGCGCGATTGTAAGCGCCCCAAGACGGACCCGCCGGTCTGTGCGAATTGCACCGGGGCTCACCCGGCCAACAGCACCGCCTGCCCGGTGTTCAAGCGAGAGGCGCGCAACAAGCGCGCCGGCCCGGTGGCTATCACCACGGTGAGAGCCCAGCGGCCCCAAGCACCACAGGTGGAGCTACCACCACCGACAGCCGCGTCACTAATGGCGCAGGCTAATTACCCCATCCCCAGGGCCTCATCCCAGGCCACAGCTCAGGCCCCAGGGCTCAAGCCCAAGAAAAATTAGAAGAAGAAACAGAAGAAAAGTAAAGAGGCCAACGTCACTCATGAAGTGACACCCGAGGCAGAAATTGAGGTAGACCCTGTTCTCCCCATCGCTGCACCCACCCTCCCGAAACCCACCACCTCGCCCGCACCTGCAACGGCGAAGCCGGCAGCACCCGCACCGCCTCCCAAGCCGAAGCCCTCAAGCGGTGTGACCACACCGTGAGAAAGGCAAGCGGTGACGCAGACGACGACGATGGCCGCCTCCATCGGCCACACCTGTTCCGACCTGATGGAGTTGGCCATGGAAATTTATAACAGTTATAGTAGCGGCTTCAGCCTCCTAGCTATAGCCATGGCTGGCATACCTAAGCTGGTCGAGTTCATAACCGGAACCTTCCAGAAGTGGCAGGAAACAATGTGAGAATCCTCCTCTGGAACGCGGGGGGCGTCTCGAGAGGGCGTCGCACAGGAGGTTGACATCGCCTTGATCAACGAGACCCACTTGAGACCCGGACAGAGATTCTCCATCGCCGGTTACACGTCGTACAGATACGACGATCCCAACGACCGAGCGATGAGAGGAGTGATGGTGTTGGTCAAAAGAAACATCATACACCAGTCACTCCCAGTCCCTGCGATACAATCGTTCCAAAGCGATAGGCGTGGAGATAATAGCGGGCAACAAGCCGACCAGACTCTTCGCAGCCTACAAGGCTCCGGGTGACGCACTGGACGTCGCCGACATCCACCGGCTCCTCTCAGAAGAGCCGACTGTGATTGTCGGCGACCTCAACTGCAAGAGCCCGTCTTGGAACTCTCGTCTCACGAACGCGAACGGAAGGAGACTCCTCGCGGACGCAGACGAGATGGACTACACGGTCCATGGCCCCACGGAACCGACCTACTATCCGGATCCACAAGCATTTCAGCCAGACGTACTGGACGTGGCCATCACCAAGAACCTAGAGGGCCACTTCACACTAGAAGTGTTGGAGGAACACCTCGGTTCTGACCACATGCCAGTGCTGGCGGAATTGCACACCGAGGCGTGCAAACAGCCACGGGGGGGGGGAGACCCCCAGGCGAAAGGTAAATTGGGAAGGGTTTGCCTCCTGCCTCAACGACTCCACCCCGAACTTCCCCGTCAACACCGCGGAAGACGTGGAGAAACTAGCCGAAGAGATGCAGATGAGACGCCTTAGAGAAGGCCACCGAAACTCTCTCGTGCTCAGGCGCCAATGGCAAGGACAAATTGCCAAGAAGCCTCCAACTCCTTCTCGAAGAGGAGAGAGCCACCCGAAGGAGATGGCAGTCTACTCGCTGCCCCACGATAAAGACTCACCTGAACCGTCTCACTGAGAGGGTCAAATCCGAACTTGCGGCTTTAAGTTCGGACAGATGGTCGAGGAGAATTGAAGAACGGCGAAGACTGGCAGTCACTACGGGTCCCAACGCGCACTCTAACGAAGAGGAAAGCACCAAGTAGGCCATTAATACACGGAGACGGCACTACAAAATACAGTGCCCCAGACAGAGCGGAGATATTCGCGAACCATCTGGAGGCACACTTCACCCCCTTCCCACCGGTCGATTCCAAGCACACCGCCCGGGTCGAAGCCGCGGTCGAAGCTTACCTGGAAGCCCCAGGCACGGGAGAAATCGCCACAGCGGCATTTCACTTTTCACCCAACATGGTACGGAACACCACCAAGGGGTTGAAACCCAGAAAGGCCCCCGGGTATGACGGAATCACCAACATGGTCTTGCGACACCTTCCATTCAAGACGATCGCCGCAGTAACGAGACTGCTAAACGGCCATCGACCTCACTGGACACTTCCCCACTAGCTGGAAGTTGGGCCACATCATCATGTTGCAAAAACAGGGTAAGGACAGCAGGGGAGCGGACAACTATCGCCCGATAACTCTGCTACCCACTCTGTCGAAGACCCTAGAGTTGCTCATACTGAGACAACTCACTCCCCTTCTACCACTCAGAGAAGAGCAATTCGGTTTCCGACCCAACCACGGTACCACTCACCAACTGGTCAGGGTCACCCATTTGATCGCAGTGGCTAGAAAGAAGAAAGCTGTTGCCGCCGTATTCCTCGACATGCAAAAAGCATTCGAATCCGTATGGCATAACGGGTTAATATACAAATTAATCCGAAACAATGTGCCCAAACCTCTCATAAAAGTGATTGCGTCATTTCTCTCAGACAGGACATTCCAGGTGAGAGTGGACGGGGTCTTGTCCGAGAGGAAATGTATTCGTGCAGGTGTACGACAAGGGAACTTTCTCTCGCCAGCCCTCTACAACTTCTACGCCGGGGACGTGCCTGTTTCCCCCGGCGTGACCGCCGCGCTCTACGCGGACGACACCACCTTCTTGGCCGCGTCTCTTAACGCGAGGCACGCGGCCAAAAATTGCCGGAGTGGCTCCAGAAATGGCGGCTGACGATCGATCCATCTAAAACACAAGCGATCACCTTTCCCAGACAGCGCACCGCACCAGGTGCGCTCAAGGTACAGGGCGTCGCGATTACATGGCACAGGACAGCCAACTACTTGGGAGTCGTGCTAGACTCCGGACTCACGATGGCTCGTCAGGCCGAAACCGCCATCAGAAAGGCCAGATCAGCCACCGTCAGGCTGACGCCACTCCTGCGGGCGAGTGCCATCCCAATAAAAGTGAGGATAGCACTCTACAACACTCACATAAGATCGAGGCTAACATACGCGACTCCTGCCTGGCATCACTTGCTGAGCGATACGAGCAAGCGGAAGCTCCGTGTCGTTCAGAACAAGGTGTTTCGGCAACTGGTCAAGGCTCCAAGGTTCGTGAGGAACCAAACTATACTCAGGGACCTGCGCGTCGAGCCCCTTGATGACTTTGTCGGCAGGATGTCGAGCAACCTGTTCGAAAAGGCGGACGCGACTCTCAGGGGTCTCGCGCCCTGGCACGCCCGCCCCACGTACAAATATAGCCTGCCGAGGAAGGGGGACGGATAACCAGTATCCGTATACCTCCCACACAGGCTAGAAAAAAAAATCACTACTAATCCATTTGACTTCACTTTCACAGGTTATATACATATATACACTTCTCCTTCTCGCTGGACGCTGCAGACGGACATCGCCGACACCACACGGGCGGTACCGAGTGGGACGTGACAACCCCGTTGCCACGCTCCCGCAAGGATACGGCCCGCCGCTTCTCCCGTGTACACCAACTTCACGGCCAGGACCCATCTTTTTTTTTTCTTTTCTTCTGTTTGTCGCGTCTGACCTTTGACCTTTACTTTTCCATCAATACACCGTATCGTAAACACAGCGTGCGATTCGGTGCCTGTCCATAGGGCCATCACAGGAGTGGAACCATACACGCTTCCCAGTTCGCTCTGGGACCAGTGAGAGTGCCCCGACAAATGGATAGACGCCGATCGTACAAAGATACCAATAGCCCAGGCACATAAACATATGTGCATACGCACTCAGAGGTCAACATGACCTCGCATCAACCACAGCCTCGTATTGACGAGGCTCGAACAACACATCTCCAGTAGGGATAGCTCCCTCTGCTCCGGTCTGGACCCCCCTCGACCCGGCAACGGGAAGAGTGCGAAGACGTAACGAGAGAGGAGGGCAACGGGAATGGAGTTTATGGGCTTCGGTAGACGTCCAAAAGCCCCGATTGCTCGTTTAAGCCTATAGTATAAAAATGATACTAAATGACAATAATACAACTTTGTATTTTATTGAAATTTGTAATCTCTGCATACTGTATTCACACAAAGGCGTCCTTGCACAATGTCATGAACGCTTCTCGATCCAATCTGCAATGTGTGCTCTTTCTACGTTCATACGCTGGTAAGTTGTTCGCCTGTTGTCTTGTTCATCATGAGCATCAAATCAATCTCGTTAAAAACAATCATGTTGTACAAATATAATTATAGAACATGTCAAAAATAAATTGGGTGCAGCGTAATCTCTTAACATGCGTCGTCTATTTGGCAATTTTTTGTAGAAAGGGATCAAATTGACGTGAACACACCCAGGTGTGGGTATCCAAATAGACGGCAGATTACAATTTTTAATCAATTTCGTTTTTCATATGAAGATATAGCACCCTTAAAGTATTAATTTCCGGGTGGAGTGATGCCGTGACATGATGAATAACTTTCGGCGTGTTGACGGACATCATCATAGGTAACAAGCCCAATTCATTAATGCGACCCAGAAGCGAAACGGTAGTTGCTACACAAATAACTACACTACATGAAGATCGACTACATAAATAAATACATACAAAAAATATATAAACAAACAAAACATATTATTCAAAAACATCACCCTCCACTATTAGAGCAAAAACAAATACAATATTCTGGAAAATTTCGATATATTTTTTTGCTTTACATCGCTTTGCACTTAAGTCTACTATTAGTGTGAATCTTACTTGTGCTTACTGCGCACAAATAAAATAAACTAATGTGAATTTCCTTGTAAGTGTGAATTTATAAGTATTTTGTGTCATAGTTTTGTAAATGTGTGATTTATTCACATGTAGTATTATCTTCCCTCCCCCCTCAAAAATGGCAGACAATTTTGTTATACTATTTGTTTGCGTAACTTATCCAGTTATGAATCTAAGGTGCAGGGCACCGATTTACAAAAGTAAAGATACGCGATTTTATACTGAATTGTCATTGCAAAGCATCCGTGATTGTGAACATATTTGCAATGCCAACCTAACGAGTATGATTTTAAGTCATTTGTATAATGCAGATTCTGTTCAAAATATATGTGTAAAATTAAAGCTTATTTATTTCCTTGAAAAGTCAGCATGTGTTTGGTTGTTTTATAAAGTGCATAATTTGACAGTTACAAATGTTTTAATTGGACGGCTTTGAGACGGTCACTGTATAAGCATATTTTGGTGTTTTTCTAAATCACTGGTACAGAGAAACGATTTAGAGTGTCATCAGACACCTCGTGCTCGTCAGCTACGTTGCAGCAACCTCGTGCAGTCGATATGTTTAGCTGCTTACAATCGGATCTGACATTTTGGAGTTCATTCCACGCATGTATCCCAGGAGCCAGTTTTCTCGAATCTATCAATTTTTCGATATTTCTATGGATGGGTCCCGTAACTACCGAAAATGTAAAGTGGTCTGTGTACATTATGACAAGTAAATATTTAAGTTCATTATTTAATTATCGTTTTATTTACAATATACCTTTTTATAATACGGCAAACTGACCGACAACACACTTGGACAACCGCATTATCGTCATGCAAATACGTTGCTATCCTTTTTTTCCTCCATTGGGCCACCGGCCACCCAGAAATCAATAATAAATAGAAAATCAGAAACCAAGAATAAATAATAACAAATACTTAAAGTTGGATCACTGATAACGCCATAACTCAGTTATAGGTAAGTACTCGTTTGTGTAATTCGTTTTAAATAATGTGTGTGAATGTTTTTTTTATAATATTGGAGGCAAATGATCAATCGGTGCCTTCTGACGTCTGCCAACGCCCGTAGACATCCGCATTACTGTTACCATGCAGGTGCGCTGCCCTCCTTTCCTCTAATGGACACCGGCTACTCACAAGCCACACGAAACTCAACAGCATAACTGTCACTTTATGGCGGTGTCATGTGAGTGAGAAGTACCTCCCTGGTCATGCTGGCCAAATACGGTTGGCAATATAATTTTTTGTATAGCATGGGGAGACAAACGAGCTATCGAAGCCTTTTAACGACTATCGCCCATAAACATCAGTCTAATGATGCCGATGCGTTTCCCTCCTTTTCACCTCTCCCAATGAGCCACCAGGTACTCACAAAGCGCACGAGACGCGACACCATAGGTGTCACTATACGGCCATGTGAGTTAGAGGTACTTATCCGGTCATGCCGGCTCAATTCCGTTGCAGAGGAGGATGTATTATCATGCACCGTGCATGGCGCTACCTCCTTCTGTGCAGCATGGCATTACCTCTTGTAAAAGTTTGTCAAGTTGTATAAGTCGTTAGCCCTCTTCCCGTTGGTGAGGAAGCCTCGGCGACTCGGACTCGCACCTGGCCGTTTTCATTTAATAATATTTTTATAATTTCATTTACAAAGGAAGGTGCATTTTTTAACTTCCAGTTAAACTCAAAATCTGGTTCACAGGTTTCTGCATCTTGCTATTTCAAAATTTTAGGAGAAAATTTTAAAAAAATCAAGTATACATTCATTTGCTACTTTTTGTAGCGAAATGCCAAAAAACATGTAAATGTATGTCACAGACGTTTCACACGGAGATTTTGGATGCTATACGTTTGACATTTAGAAGATATTTGTAGTAAATAAGTAGATTTCTCCGTATTAATAAAAGAAAATTACTAAGGGTTACTCCATGCATGTAACCAAGAGATACATTTTTTTAGAGGACATAGCCCTGCGTGGTATCATAGGTAAGGTGTGATTGGTTTGGAGGTTTCCAGGAAAGGTTTAGTGATCAGAAGCCCAGTCTAGGCTTAAACAGATGAGTGTGGAATGAGAATAGATAGGCCTTTTCCTAGCAGTTTGCAGTAGGACATGGTAGTAACCTACCACCATGTTATTATTATTATTATTTTAAATAATAATACTTTGAAAGATAGAGTGTCCAAACTCGTGAAATATGTTTCCATCTAACTTCTAAACTACTGAGAACAAAATTGTAAAAAAAAAAAACAATTAAAATTATAATAGGATACAATGAAAAACTTCAATCGAAATATGATTTTAACAAAATCGATCTGTTAGTTTAAGATATACGGAACCCTTTCTTTTATTGAATTATCTCCTTCGGGTTTCTTTCATCAAATCCTGACTTGGCAACGATAGGACAAAATCGAAAGTATATAAGTAATTAAGAAAGTCAAGAAACACTGATGTGCAATATACACTGTGCGAAGTATATGGCATTCTTTTTAATGAAGTATTTGAAATATCAGATACAAAATAAACCACAACTTTCCAAAACAAATAGCATTGCAGCAGATCTGGGCCGCTACGACCCAGGACTCTCGCTCATGGACAGGACATGACACCGCCGTAATGTTACAATTGTGATATCGCGTCTACTGCGATTTCTGAGTAGCCGGTGGACCAAAGAAGGGAGAAAAGGAAGGCAACGTATTTGCATGACGATAATGCGGTTGTCCAAGTGTGTTGTCGGTCAGTTTGCCGTATTATAAAAAGGTATATTGAAAATAAAACGATAATTAAATAATGAACTTAAATATTTACTTGTCATAAAGTCCACAGACCACTTTACATTTTCGGTAGTTACAGGACCCATCCATAGAAATATTGAAAAATTAATAGATTGGAGAAAACTGGCTCATGGGCTACATGCGTGGAATGAACTCCAAAATGTCAGATCCGATTGTAAGCAGCTAAACATATCGACTGCACGAGGTTGCTGCAACGTAGCTGACGAGCACGAGGTGTTTGATGACACTCTAAATCGTTTCTCTGCACCAGTTATTTAGAAAAACAACGAAATGTGCTTATACAGTGACCGCCTCAAAGCCATCCAATTAAAACATTTGTACCTGTCAAATTATGCATTTAATGAAACAACCAAACACATGCTTACTTTTCAAGGAAATAAGCTAGAATTTTACACATATTTTAAATAGAATCTGCATTAAACAAACGACACACGTTACGTTGAATCACGAATGCTTAACAGCTCTGTATAAAATCGCGTATGTTTATTTTTGTAAATCGATGCCTTGCACCTTAGATTATTCATAACTGAAAAAGTTATAACAAAATTGTCTGCCACTTTTGTGAGGGGGGGGGGGATAATACTACATGTAAATAAATCACACAATTACAAAAATATTTTGTGTTGGTACAAATACACACTTCCAAGGAAATTCACTTTAGTTTATTTTATTTGTGCGCAGTAAGCACAAGTAAGATTCACACTAATAGTAGACTTAAGTGCAAAGCGATGTAAAGCAAAAAAATATATCGAAATTTTCCAGAATATTGTATTTGTTTTTGCTCTAATAGTGGAGGGTGATGTTTTTGAATAATATGTTTTGTTTGTTTATATATTTTTTGTATGTATTTATTTATGTAGTCGATCTTCATGTAGTGTAGTTATTTGTGTAGCAACTACCGTTTCGCTTCTGGGTCGCATTAATGAATTGGGCTTGTTACCTATGATGATGTCCGTCAACACGCCGAAAGTTATTCATCATGTCACGGCATCACTCCACCCGGAAATTAATACTTTAAGGGCGCTATATCTTCACATGAAAAACGAAATTGATTAATAATTGTAATCTGCCGTCAATTTGGATACCCACACCTGGGTGTGTTCACGTCAATTTGATCCCTTTCTACAAAAAATTGCCAAATAGACAACGCATGTTAAGAGATTACGCTGCACCCAATTTATTTTTGACATGTTCTATAATTATATTTGTACAACATGATTGTTTTTAACGAGATTGATTTGATGCTCAAAATGAATAAGACAATAGGCGAATAAATTACCAGCGTATCAACGTAGAAAGAGCATACATAGCGACTACAGGATTACACAATCTGTGGAAAATTTTAACTCTCGAGCTATCACGTTTCATGAGACACAGCGTGGTGACAGACAGACGACCAGACGGACAGCGGAGTCTGAATAATATGGTCCCGTTTTTACCTTATGGGTATGGGAGCCCCTAAAATGATTACAGCATAAATCGATGCAAAAGAGGCAGAGTACGTACGCCTATGCGACGGTCCCACTGTATAAAGGTTGCGACTGCGGGCAATCGTACACCTTTTTTGCTGACGCGGGGAAGCGCATATACACCTCATCTCCGGCCCAGGATATGTCCAAGTAGTGTGCTTGGCGCGCCACCCCGGCAAATACCCACTAAAACCACCGTGATTGCCATCAGTGCCGCGTTTGGTGCGGTGCCCTGGCACTATAAACCATTAGAGCACTTCGACGGCTAGTGCGACACCACTTCTACAAAGGGATTGTCTCGCACTGCTGCTCCAACCCAACAACTTTAGGATGGTGCAGGGATGAGGCACCCATCCTCGCTCATAGCCCCATACGTAGCGCCTCCACAGGAGCAGGAGGCTCCTTAGTCCCTTTCCTACAAGGAGGGGTACAAAGAACAGCACCCACGGTTCAATTGGCTTCGCTCAAATTGTCTTGTTTTATCCCCAGCCTAGTGAACCTCATCGCTACGATAAGGCTTGATCCATGGTGGAGAGGCCATTATACACATTGCTAAAGACAGAACGGCCTGGAAAGATGTGGCGAAATGTTTAGCCCACGCTAGTTCCATCCCTGAGAGTTTAGGCTACGGCTAAGAAGAAAAAGTTAGCGTCGCATTAGCAAAGTTATATAAACAGCTCTAAAGATATTTGAACATTCAAACATTCCCTTAGATTTATTTAGTGAGCGTGTCGTTGCTGCGTTACAGAAGAAACAGGGCGGTGCTGTATTTTATGATGTATGGGCCAAAGGAGGAATCGGATATTTTGGACAAATACTGACACCCATAGATAAATTTTTTTTTGGTGACGCGGGGAAACGCATTTACGCGCCTTCACCGACCCTGGGTGGGGTCCAGTGGTGTGTGGGACTCGCGGCACATGATAGTGCCGAATACCCACAAAAATCACCGCGAGTGCCATCAGTGCCGCCCTTGGTAAGGTGACATGCGAATGCGCTATCCTCCTTTCCTCCTCCACTGACTATTATCTATAATAGTGATGGCTGTGATAAATTTCGTGAGGCTTGCGAGTGGGCGGTGGTCCACTGGGAGTGACAGAGTGAGGGCCATGCGTCTACCTAATTTAAGGGGTGATGAGCAGTCGGAGAATTTATTGAAAAGAGATTGTGTTAATTATTTAAGGAATGGTATCCAATGCTGTTGCTTACACTAATCCAGTAGTTATTATTAATGATCTAATAGTATATACATAGTGATCTGAAATAAATAGTATTTATTTATTTACATAATTTTTTGCAGATGTGCTACATTCCGTTTTCCTAACCGATGGGCTGCGGGAAATTCATAGGCCTCAATAAAAGCGATGCCTCTCGCTCACATAGCATGTACATGAGCGAGAGGTACCTAGGTCCTGTCCGAATGGGAGACGATACAGCCCTTACAAGTTTAGTTTGTATAATTAGCCTTTTCCAAATCCAAGTCACTTTCAGGATTACATTACAAGTAGGCCAAGTTGTTTCGAGGAGTTTGGTACCGCGAGTGCTCGTATTTAACTCGCGGCCGGTCGATATGACTGCAGTGTCCACAATACCCTCACACAGTTCAGTCCTACGTGATATTCAGTGTTACGAACTCGTAGGTAAGTTTATATTGATATAACCAATGAACGGCTAGACTTACCACTCAATCTGTTTATAATTTTAAATTTAATTAAAGGTGCTTTCGAAAGCTCGTTAATTTTTAAATGATTTTATTTTGTTTTGATAGTCATGCAAATATAATTTTGTCAAGTTCATTAAAATGTTTTAAATAAATGTATTATTTGTCAATGCTAACTTAGTTGACATAAGTGCAATTATTAAGTTTGTATTTAATAACGTTAATTTATTTGCGCTAGTTTGTCAATAAACAAATTCAGAAAATTATTTACTGATATATGTTTATATTTATTTTACAATTAAAATATATCTGTAACTGTATTGAATAATAGATTTAAAGTGTTTTAAGTGTTTGTGCACAAACAAAGCGGTTAAGTGAAAAAGCTCTTGAGCTCTTGACACCTTCGTAGCACTTCAATGTAGCAGAAAAATGTAAATGTTTCGTAATAAGATGCAAGTTTACAATGAGACCACTCTACGAAATACTTTGAATTGATTTAAGAAATATTTATTTTAGTGTAATTTGCTATTATAATATAATTTCCTTTTTTTCTTTTAGTGGTCTAACGGTTATATTTATAATCAATCAGTTTTGATACTTTAGGAGGCTTTAAATTCTTATTTAATGATTATTGAGAATTTTATTTAAAACTCTAAATAATATCAATTTTGAACTAGATAACTGTGATCTAGAATCACAGTACACGTATTTATTTATTTGAATAAAAGTGTGAGTATAATAACATTGGACATGAATAAAAACTATGACTTTATTTGAATAACGCATATGCGTCGTATTGTTTTGAACATATTTCTACAAAATCATTACTTAAGTAAACAAGTATCTGATAGATATATAAAATACAATCATGAACAAGTCGGATTTTGCTTATGCTGTTAGTAAGTACCGGAGATCGTCTTCCCATCTGGTGAACGGTCGACCAACACTTCGCTTTGCTATACGCGGGATCCACTCCAGAACCCTACTGGCCCATCTGCCATCTGTTCTTCTGAGTGTGTGTGTGTGTGACCAGCCCACTGCTACACACAATTTTTTTTCATGACTGTATGCACGCGCATCGTACAAAAGTAATCAAATAATAACGCGCCAAAAGAAGTATAACTTCAAAAATATAAGTACCTACTTCAATACTATCGCAGAAATAGAAAGCTTAAAATAATCATGCTAATATTCTTAAAGCCTGACACTGGCTTTAAGAATATTAGCCTGATTAAATTAACAATAGCCATTACAGGTTCCTTTTTTACCCGTTAGCGAGGTATTTTGACACATAGGCATTGGGATTTAACGTAGCAGTAGCAGCGCTGAAGTAACTACGTAGCAAAAGAAGCAGTTGCTACGGGCCCCGCGCTTAAATGACCACACAGCAAAGTTTACGTGGCCTACTCATTAATTTCAAAAATACAAGATACACGATTTCATAATGACCTGTCATTACAAAGCATACGTGATGGTACTTAAGCATATTTGTTTGCATAAAAACCTTACGCGCATTGTTTCAAGTAGTTTTTACAAAGCAGGTTCCACTTGAAATAAGTGCAAAATTCAAACAATTTCATTATGTTATCCTTACGTACAGGGTTCTAAATTGTTTTCACAGTGTACAATCTTACATTGTGAAAAACTTTTATACGGACGCTTTAGAAACGCTTAGTATGTATTTTGGTATTTTTACAAGTCAATAGGTAAAGAATATACAATTAATTTTCTTTGCATTGAGGCTTAATAGCGATGAAATAGAAAAATGGTTCAGTCATTACTTTCTTAACAGTTAGTAATAAAACAATGAGACAAGTGGAATTAGACCGCTTGCTTAAGACATTCTAGTCCAACCTACATTTTGGCCACTATTGTCTATTCGTATGAATTGGGTACATGCCTCTCGATCGACAAGTGCGCTACATACATTCGTTAACTGTCTTAATTGTGTAACTAAAACATTTTTTAACTAGAGATCCGTCCCGACCTGTCCCATGAATAACAGGGGCTAAATTGTACACTACATTCCACGGGAATTGCTCTATTTAACAGTGAAAACCGCATGAAAATCCTTTTAGCAACTTGTACTTGTATAAGCTTGACTGAGGGTTTATGTCAGACCTGAGGATTTCCCAGTTAAACCTAGGAGTAACGGAACTTACCCGCCATGGTTCCTTGTTTTTGGGGGTTTAGAAGCCTGGGGTGAACACAGACACCTTCGGCGAAGCCTATTGCGCCGAGGAGGCCACTCTTTATTTCCCTCTTATAAGAACAAGGGGCACCAGAACGAAAGGAGGAGGTGTTTTGCGCACGAGGCAAGGGGCGCGGATGGGAAACTCACCCCATTGCAATGTCCAAAATTTGACGGGGTTGTCCTGTGGTGCGGGACAACCTCTCTGTTCAGGGCAAGGACTAGCTGACAAGGTGCCCTGATGATTTGTAGTTCCGGGGCATCTCACTAATGGCGGTACTTCTGGCACTCACGGTGGTTTTAGTAGGTATTCAGCATCATAATATGCCGCGAGCATCACACACCACTGGACCACACCCAGGGCCATTGATAAAACGTAAATGCGTTTCCCAACGGCACAAACACAAACAAACGTAGCCACGGAGCTTCAACGTTTGACTATTACTATTTTAACGTTATACTTTTATACTTTCATCATAAAGCATGTCTCCCCTTATTACATTGTTGGGTAACAATACAAAGAACTTGGAACTTAAACTTCACTTAATCATAATTCACCCTTGCCACTAAACATAAAATACGCTGCCTACGGTAAATGTTCTAAAGATATGGGTCACAGATACACCGTCAACCCCGTTTTAAAAGTGGTGGTGAGGGTCAATGACCTGACTTATTAACCCTATGGTAGTGGCTAATTTAATTAACCACTGCTCTATGATTATACAGTTCAATTATTGTATCACTTATATCTGGTGACACATAATTGATCAAGCTTTAGATATATATGCGGCGAAAGGATTATGTTTTTTATAGTTTATAGGTGTAAACGAGCAGTCAGAACATGTTGATGGCCACGCCCATCTGCAGAATTGCTATGTAGACATGCACTATGTAGACACGTTGGTATTTTCCTCCTCCCCTCCGATAGGCCCCAGAATCTCATAAACCAAAGGAGGTGCGACAGCATTGCTGCCACTTAACGGCAGTATCTTGTGAGCGTGAGGTATCTCCATAATTTAATAGACAGAATTAATGACACAAAAATGTATCTCTTATATTTTTATAGTTGGATATGTTTTTAGACGTACTGTTCCGATATCCAGGAGTCGCATAAATCATATTGATGTCTTAAGTTTACGCCAATGTATAATCATTACAATAAAACTACTTTTACGGATTCTAGATTCTAACGCGATATTTAATTATTTAACTAGTCCGATGTTTCAGAAGCTTTACAGCTTCAGAATCCGTAAGAGTAGCTTTATTGTTATGTAAAATAAATGAGACAGCACTACTTCAGCAGATAAAGTATAAATACTTTATTTATCTCATTGTTCTAATAACAAAGGATGTATTTTCCCTTAAGTAATTGTGTGTTAGTCTATGTACAAACGGTCCTTTTTTTTTTTTTTTTTGACGCGGGGAAACGCAATTACGCGCCTTCACTGGCCCTGGGTGTTGTCCAGTGGTGTGTGGGGCTCGCGGTACATTATATAGTGCCGAATACCCACAAAAACCACCGCGAGTGCCACCAGTGCCGTCTTTGATGAGGTGCCCCGGAACAACAAATCATCGGGGCACCTCGACGGCAAGTCAGCCCCCGAAGAGACCGACGCCACCTCCACAGATGGGGTTGTCCGGCACCACAGGACAACCCCACCGACTTTGGGACAGTGCAATGTGGTGAGGTTCCCATCGTCGCCCCTTGCCCCGTGCGCAAATGCGCCGCCACTTCTTGCTCTTTTGTCCCCTCTTCTTATAAGAAGGGTACAAAGAGAGTCACCTCCTCCTGCTCTTGAGTCCCCTCTTCTTATAGGAGGCGTACTAAGAGCCGCCACCTCCTCGGTTCAATTGGCTTCGCCCATGGTGTCACGGATAACCCCAGGCTACTGAGCCCCACCGCCACGACAAGGCTTGAACCATGGTGGGGATGTACAAACGGTCCTACTATTATTATTGCAATCTCATCTCTATTGCGTGTGTCCACGTCTTTATGCACAACCCACACTATCACCTGAGCCTCGTCGAATGTATTTTGAAAGCGTTGCAAAAGTTCAAGGTCGGGCTCGGGTTAGAATTTAATTAGAAACTGCTTTCCGGTGACGCAGTGCGACAATCCTTCCCCGAGCTTATGAACTGCGACATCTTTCTATGTAAAGGTTGTACATGTATCACGCGATTACTGCTCAATATTTTACGTGAAGCATCATTTTACGCAAGACTTGAGAAAGAAAGAAAAAAGATTTTTATTGATCGCAACATTTTGGGTCAATAACATTACAAACAAAAAAAAATACACGCGGTTTGTGAGTAGCCGGTAGCCCATTGGAAAGGGGGAGAAGAAGGGCAACGGATCGGCATAGTGAATTTTCATGAGCGTCGGTAGTAGTAAAAAGGCTCAGATTTCTGACCTTATCTCTCTGAAATAAGAGAAATGAAGGAAGAGCACTGATCATTGAAATCCATCAATTATCCGTTTCAACGTTCACACTATTTAATACTGCCCGTGTGGTATTACTGTAACTTAACATTTTAAAAATAATATCAGTGACGTCATATGTCGAAACTCAGAAGTACTAAAGGGCATCTTCTCACAATCGTTGAAATTGTCTACATTTTGTAGAACTGTACTAAAATGCTCGTAATTTAGTTGGTTAAACTAACTTGTATTATTTGGAAATAAATCTACATATTCATGTACTACCTCTTACTATAAGAGTGCCATGCTAGATTACAGCGGAATTGGACCAGGATGACTGGGGAGGTGCCTCTCGTTCACACGGCACTACCGCGTTTCGTGCGGTTTATGGGTATACGGGGGCCCATTGGAGTGGAGTAGGAAATGAGGACAGCTTATCTGCGGTGTCGGCAGTGAGCATAAGAATCCCTACTGATCATTTGTCCCCTATAATATATGTAGAAAAACTGTAATTGTCCACCGGGGGACGCAAACATCTAAGTTTTTTACGCAAACAATAGATTTGCGTCTCTTAGAGCCGAATGGTACCGACACACTTTAAACGCACCATTCTCGGTGTAGGAAACATTTTCATTACACCGCCTTATTTGGATAGTTTCCAAGTTAGTGCGACTATTCGAATTATATAAGCCTAACCTTGGGGGAAACCAGCATTTTCATCATCCTGTGCTGTGATGCTGTGCAGTTGCGTTGGACTGGCACGACCTGGGCACCTTTCTCAGATGAGAAACAGTCATGCTATCGCTTTGTGAGTTTTCTGTGGCTCGATGGAAGGAAGGCAGGCAGGAGGGCACCACGCTTGCACAATTATTTTTTGGATGTATTTGGGCATCGGCTGTCACTGGCACTTCAAATTATAAAGAAAAACGTTCTCGTAATTGGGACTTAGGTTTAAACTTTGGTACAATGCAAACGGCAGCGATCCGGAAGCTTGGTCACATTCTCACGTCGCCTACACCGCAGAGCTTGAAGACAAAAGTCTTCAACCAATGCGTTCTCCCCGTGATGGCCTGATCCCCGTGATGACGTGATAGGAAAAAGAAGTGTTGGTCGACCGTTCATCAGGTGGGTAGACGATATCCGTGCAGTAGCCGGTCCGGAATGGATGCGAGTAGCAGGTCGTCTTGGCGTTCATTGAGAGAGGCCTATGACCAGCACTGGACCGATAAGGGCTGATAACGAATGGATGCAAACAGGTTTATTTTCAAGCCATCCTTGGACATCCGCACGATCAAGGAATATGCAAATATATTGCACTTTTCTGTCTGTATTTTAACATGAACAATGGCGGAGAACTCAAGTGGTTCATTTAGGCTAGCAGTTGATGAAGTTAAATTTGTCAACGTATTGAATTTAATTATAGAACACATCTGAGCTTATGCGAGCGAGCTTATATAAGCGCAATGCAGACTGAGATTACATAAGCTCCCAGGAGCTATATGATTCAAAATTTAAAGCTAACCTGGTGTGAGATATTTTCACCTTATTTGGGAATAGCTTTATCCATTGGTGTAAATTGTCTGAAATTATGACGGGTAAGTTTGATAAAATCGCTTTTTTACTTTTGAAGTTATGCTCTTTTTGGCGTGTTAGAGAAGAATGATGAGAATATTTTTCACGACACGAACGCGTCACTAAAAACCGATACCTTGTAGTTAGCTACAGTTAACATTTAAGTTTTTCTATAGTCACACACATACACACACACATACAAACTTCTTCAAAAAGCGATCATACTTAATACATGCAGAATTGTAATAAAACATATAAGCAGGGACCAGAAATCTAAATTCATAGAGAATTAATTTAAGTACTTGGCGTTGACCCGTGCTTGAATCATTATTCGTATCTCTTATCACATTAGAAACTTATCACACCACGTTTACCTGGTCCTGTGGTAAGTACCGTAAGGACTTGAGTTGTAGATACTAGACAACGCACAATTACGATAAAGGGACTATTACGGATTTAGTCAGACTTTTAAATACATTTATTTAATGATGGTCTCTCCATATTCATAATCAAGAACAATTTAAAATAATACAAGGAATAAACAATGGAATCAATCCAGTCTTTGGTGATGGTTAGTAAAACTTTAGGGAACGAAGTGTTCTCTGGGTAGTCGTCCGAGACTCCCTGCTGCAACCCGGACGGAGAATCCTTTTATAATCAATCCACCAAACGGATTGTTCTTTAATTCTCAAATAGAATAGTTGAACATCATGTTTTCATATTAAATCAAACTCAAAAAGGAAAAGGAGTAGAGCTCTGAAAAGGAACACAACCAATAAGATCACGCCCCTTTCTCTTGGCGTCCGCAGCCAACTAAAATCAGGTAAGATATACGCTCTGTTACAACAAAATAGAATTTAACACTCAATTTTCACACGTGGCACATATTCAAACTAACACAATAGTGATAAGGTCTATCAAATTAATAGCCACACAGATACACTTATCAAAAGGCACACATAAGAGAATTAAGACATTTTAACATTAATAAAGATTTTTCGAAACATAAGCTATGAAACATGGCGTCGGCAAGAAATCACGAACTCACCCTTTTATATGCAATCACTAATAGTCCGTAGCATATTTCGTCACAAATATATAGGTTCTCGGCGGAAAAGAAAAAAACTATCTTTTTATCATTTGGGGATGGCAGTCTGCCATCCTAAATCAATCCGTCCTCCACATCGAACAAAAGAAAAGAGTGAAATTTCTTCGACACATAGCACACCTTTAGTCTGACAGTCAAAGATGTCAGCTAACCTTTTTATAAAATGTTTAAGTAGCAAAAAAACATAATTGCTACACAATCAATCAATCAGTCAGTTTTATTTATTCCACTAACAACAATGGACCATACATAGGTTAGTAATAATAATAAAACCTTATGTCTTAGTGTTAGTAGGTAATATAAATTAATACAATTATCATTATCAATTATTATTATTACAATATAGGTATATAATATATTGTTTTATAAATTTAAGAAGTTTTTTGTTACAGTAATACATATAACACATATATCGAGCCTGCAACCTCTGGCGTAACACGTGGGTTAACCGCCACGTTATCAACTGAGACAACCGGTCGTCGAATGATGATTATGATTAAAGGTTGTCTGATTTGATAGTTCGTTAAGATATTACGAATGTAAATTTGTAAGGCTCGACTACATCGACCGGCTTCCAACCCCTCGCCTACCGGCCGTATCGAGCGGATATTTCCGGTACACAAATGGAGGGCTAAAATTAGGGTGATATAAGTTTAGTTTACACCCAATTATGATTCTTCATTTTTAGCAAACTGCGTCATAAGGTTTATGTTTCACATTTAGTA